>BLFK01000492.1:315591-318091 GCA_014634185.1 Astreopora myriophthalma
TGCGTATTGGCGCCAACAGAACTAGCGTAGTTTACAGAGGCTGGAGCGGTCACGGCAGATTGCATGACAGAAAAGGACGTGTCAACATCAAACAACGATGGCTGTTTTTGTACTAGAGACGCATAATTTTGGAAAACAGTGATTCTGCTTCTCTTAAGTTTGTCTAGTATAATATGCGTCTAGACGAACTATCCACTTTATAGAAAGTCAAGACGCACTGAAGAGGATAGTTCGTCCAGACGTATAATGCGTCTTATGTGCCCCTCTTTATACTAGACGCAGAATAAATGCTTGCGCAAGTTCAACCCAGACGAACAATGCGTCTATAGTATAAAAACGGCCTATTCCGTTCTCGCGAAACTGAGAAGAAAGTCTGGTATTTGTAATTGTGCATCGTCCATAAATCCATTCCCATAAAAGACCATGAAACGGAAATTGTCAGAAACACTGACATGTCGTAGTTCTCGACAGGGGAAAGGAGGATGGTCACAGTATTTTAATGTCAGTGCACGTGGAAGAATGGTCCAATGTTCGTTTTAAGGTGTATGCTGGTCGATCGAGGCGTGCAGTGGCAGCCCGACTATCCAGGGTTTGTAATCCCCTCGAGGAATTTAAGAAGGACGTTCTCGTAGGCGTAAGTATTAAAGGTTTAATTACAAAAAAAAAATTACCAGTGCTTGGGCGAGTGCATTGAAAGCGGTTGGAAACGAAAACATCGAGCTAGATAACTTGAAAAGGACATGTAGGACTGAGTGGAGACCATGAAGTTTTACCCAATGGGACCACTTGGATTGGTACCGCTACCAATGGCTTGTAGTCATTTAGTAGGTTTATGAAATGAGTAGATTACGAAATGACCTTAGTTACGAAAGAAAATCAATAGAAAAGTTTTCAATTGAGTATCAAAAGTAATTGCTCAATGTCTTTATTAGTTTGCTCTAAGACTGGATCACAAAACTTGCGCCAACTTTTCAACCAATGAGATGCAAAACCTAAACCAATTGTAACTGATTCATTCTCATTTTCCCGCCCTTGGAGCCGGTTACCTCTGATTGTTTTGCGTTCTGATTGGCTAGTAAAACCAAGTAGTGAATTACTCGGATTTGTGTTTGGCTGAGGGGTATATTTTATTCAGTAATTACGTGATATAATAGACTTATTATTTTATAATAATAATAATAATAATAATAATAATAATAACAAATATTAGTATAATTTTCAGCGGTGAATATAAGAATTCGGTGTTACATTTACCGCGCTACCCGGGCCCAGTTGTTCAAAGCCCGATTAAGCTAACCCTGGGTTAGAGTGAACTTTGATTCGAGTTTCTTTACAAATTCACAAAGATTTTCCCGAAAGATTTTTGCTCGTCACTTGTGACTTACACCTTTCTTCCGCTTCGGTCTAAAATCGCTTTTTTAAAGTGTTTTCAGAGGGCGAAATTAAAACGTCGGTTAATTTTTAATCGAGGGTTAGCGTTAATCGGCTTTCGAACAACCGGGCCCCGGTGAATATAACATTTTGGAGGCGCGGCTGCTAAGCTAAGCAAGAACTTTTCCTGCCTTCAGCTCTGGGAACGAGAAAGTGAACTACATGTAGACTATTAAATCACAGGGATAACTACTTCGGAAAAGATAAGGCAACAACACTGGGTAGATGGGAACGAGAAAGTGAACTGGATGGGAACGAGAAAGTGAACTAGACTCATCACAGGGGTACTTCGGAAAAGGTACAGGCAACAACACGGGGTAGATGTTCTTGCTGTTTTTGCCATGCCTTGTAATAGTTAATAGTTTTGCCGGAAAGAGTAACGAGGGGTTACTACAATTTAAAAACCTTTGTTCGTGTTATGTACGTTTGCAGTATGTGTGCCAAGGTTGACGATGGAATACAGTTCGTCGGTAGACTTGATGAACGCCTTACATGTCCAATTTGTGAGAATGCTTTCAGTGAACCCTGGCAGGCATCATGCGGTCATCGATTTTGCAAGAAATGCCTTGATGGACTGTTGAGGTAGGTTTCAGCGTTCGCTTTATAATCATCATCCCCAATCGTGGGGATGCAGGGATGGCGCAGTGATGGAGTGCATGTGAGTGGAGGGCAGTGGTGGAGTCACGAAGTTTCATAGAGAGCAGTGATGGAGTGACGCAGTGATGGAGCACTCGCCTCCCACCAATGTGGCCCGGGTTTGATTTCCAGACTCGGCGTCATATGTGGGTTGAGTTTGTTGGTTCTCTACTCTGCATTGAGAGGTTTTCTCCGGGTACTCCGGTTTCCCCTCTCCTCAAAAACCCGACATTTGACTTGATTTGAGTTAATTGTTGTTAATTTCAGTTTACAGTGTCCCCAATTAGTGCTCCAGCGCTAGAACGACTAGACACTTGAATAAAGTTCCTTTCCTTTCCTTTCGTAAATGTAAATAAGACTTCACCGAACGTTAAATGCGAACATCGGTAAATCGTTCCCTATGTTTTCAAATCTTGATAATCATTTCCACAGG
>BLFK01000492.1:323091-328091 GCA_014634185.1 Astreopora myriophthalma
TTTATTGTGTGAAAGGGTATACCATAAAACTCCAGCTCTAAAGTTCGAGGGACAGATTAAAGACCACTGAATGACCCTAACGATATAACGTTATTTTTTTCTTTTTTTTAAGTACATGATATTCTTGTTGGCTTTTTAAGTTTCTGAAGATGTCTGAGCCGTTCCGATAACCTCCGATGTCTCAAACGAATCCAAGAGGATTCCAATGGGAATTACAAATACTTTCTGATCAGTGATGTGACTTCAAAGGAATCACTCTTTCCTCAAACTGAATTTTCCCCCTTAACCCTGTCCATCCAGAGCAGCCTCTTAAGAGAATATTAATATTGGTCTGACGTTTCTTTATTAAAATTAAAATAAGATTTGCTAAAATAAAATTTAATAAAACAATTATTCGAGCTTGTTGGATATATGAGGTTGGTTATAGCCAACTCAATGCTACGTGCCTCGTTGGCTATTTACCATCTTATATCCAATGCACACTCATAGAATAATTGTAATATACTGATTTATACTCTCATGTACTTAAGAAATGCCTACTGTCATGTCTTTCAGATGAAGCTGTTGCCCATAGTCCAGTGAAACGAATGAGGCACCTTTCAGCTGATGATAAAACCAGTGCAGATTCAGTCCAAAGTAGTTATTTTAATATCAGTGAAGTTGAAACATCCTCTGCAACAAGTACTGAGACATCTGAATGTCAGTCTGAAATACAATCAGGTGCTTCCATTAATTCACATGAAGAGGACTTAGACAGCTCACTCTGTGATGGTTCATCACTGTCAACAAAGAATTTCCAAGGGATGTTCTTAGCTTTGACACAGAAACACAACCTCTCATCTCAAGCTATGGACAGTATCCTGAAACTTATCAAGCTTGCTCTTCCAGAAGGAAACAATTGCCCTGTCTCTGGTTACCAGTTTGAGAAATCTCTCTCTGACTTAGGCTTCAGTTTCACCAAGTACATTACTTGTTGTGAATGTCAGCGTCCACTAGAACGTGGAATATGCATGAACGTGGAGTGTAGGAATGCTGGAACACAAGCTAAAGGAGATGAGTCCAGTACATTTTATGTGATGGACCTACTTCCAGAAATCAAGAGATTAATTACAAGTATGATGAAATAAATCTCACCATTATTGTCCACAGTACTAAAACAAATGCTGCTAATAAAAATAATTATCTTTACTTGTTATTACATGTTAAATGTTCATACATTAATTAACTGAGAATCTGTGGGGCTTAATCTTACCACAGTTTCCAGCAAAGGGGTACTACACACTACCACTACAGAAAATTAGTGGAGTGTTGATTTTCAATTGAATTGAATGCTGAATACAAATTAAAATAATACTATATTGTTAAAACATTGGTAGGCTGTTGTCCTTATTATTATAAAGCAACTCGGACAGTAACATTAGATGACCTTATGCAATTTTTTTAATGATTTATTCACAGAACACTGGGAGCAAATGAAAGTGTTTGCTGATAACTTTCTCCACCAAAGTGGGGTCTATCATGACATCATGGATGGAAAATTGTACCAGGAACAGAGTGTCAGAATAAAGGAAGACGGATATTTCCCCATTACACTGTACTGGCACCTTGACGGGGCTCCTACCCTTAAATCAAAGAACATCTCTGTATGGCCTATACAGAGTTTTGTGGTTGAACTGCCAGTGAATTTGTGCTACTCATACAAGAATATCCTCATGTCTGGCCTGTGGTATGGCAAAAAGAAACCCAACATGTCAGTGTTTGAAGGCAGTTTTGTTACACAAGTTACTTTGCTTAAAGATGGGTTCCAGTTTGTGGACCTTGACAACACTCCCTGCTGATTTAATGGCAAAAGGGCCATCTCTCAACTTTAAGTTGTTTTGTGGTAGGTTTGGCTGCAGCATTTGCCTTCATCCTGGCAGAAGGCTTCCAGGCAGGGGAAACAGGAGGATATATCCTTATTCTTCAACAAGTTTCCCAAGACGAAATCATGCACAGCTTGCTGATGAGACAAACCAACCAGCTGTCTTTGGCATTATTGGTCAGTCACCCATTCATTCATTCTTGCAAATTCCTGATATGCTGCTTTTTGACTACATGCACCAGGTTCTGGAGGGTGAATATTCTAGAAGATTAACAAATGGTTAGATGGATCTTGCCCTGCTGAGATTAAGTTCTGCACTGCAACACAACAGGTCATTAGCAAGAAACTCAGAGATGTAAAACTGCCTCATGATTTCAAAAGGAAGTTTGAGCCCATTGAAGAATTTAACTGATGGAAAGCAAGTGAAAAAGAAGTGTTGTTTCTTCATGCAGGACTCCCTATTCTGAAGACACTTCTTCCAACTGATCATTTTCTTCATCATTGTCTTCTCGTAACAGGAATCAGAATTCTTTGTGAAGATGTAATCACAGACAATAACATTGATATAGCTCATGCAATGCTTGTGAATTACACTTGCCTGTTGCCAGGGCTGTATGGAGAGACTGAATCCACTTACAATTCACATTCCTTGACACATTTTGCTGAGCAAGTCAGAGCTCATGGGCCTTTGATATTGCATTCAACATTTGTTTTTGAGTCCATGCTTGCTCACCTGAAGCGTTTGTTTCATGGCACACGGGGGATCTCGGATCAGATTTGTAGGAAACTTGGAACTACTCAGCACTCCAATCAGCATATTCAGAGACATGTTGAAGGAAATCCTATTGCCAAGGAATTTACAGACAAACTCAAGGCATCCAAGTTCTCCAAACCAGTGAAATTGGATGGTGGTGTCAAGTTTCTTTCTCCCTTACGACAGCAGATTCCAACATTGAACTACCCTGTGGAAGATTTCTTTGAAGACAGATGGCAACTTATGACTGCTCAAAGAATGGTAAAGGATGGCCAGGGCTACCACGGCTTAACCTATGTACATCGATGGAATTCTGCCAGTTACTTAGTTCAGTTTCAAAGTAATGATGGGCTGCCAAACTTTGGTGAAGTTCAGTATTTTGCCAAAATGAAAATGTGGGCTATGCAGTGGTTAATGTTTTAAGAAACACTCAAATGAATATCTGTGAAAATGGACTTGCTGCCCCCACAGATCCTGTTGTGAAAGAATTTTTGACTGCAAGAGTTCTGGGCTGTCATTTCATTGGCGTGCAGCGTACCAGAACATACAAGGTCATAAGATGTGATCAGATAACAGCTAGGGCCATTTTTATTAAAAGTGCAGATGCTCATGTGGATGGATACATGTCAGCTGTTTTAAAAAGTTATCAGCATGATTAGCTTAAAAAGTAACAATCATTGGAAAATAAGGTTGACATTCACTTCGGATGTAAGCTCAGGGTATATTTCTTGTTGCTAGGAAGACCCAAGGTGGCAACCCAACAATTATTGCTGTTATGGCTTAGATGTCAAGAATAGACATTGAACTTGTCAAAATTAAAATTAAGTAGAGAAGTGTTTGTTAATTAATAACAATTAACTGTTAGTCCATACTGAGTTGGTGACAGGTGTTCTTTGAGTTTGAAGTAACGGTAGATTGCTGTATAATTTTTACCAGCTTATATGTACTTTGTAATTAAATTTTAGGGCCTTGACTTTTTGAAGATAAAGTAAAAATGTTTTGCAAAGACTTTGGTTATTGTCTAGGGGTTAATTTTACAAACATTTTACACTTATGTTTTACAAGAGTAGCTACGTATTGTTCACCTGGGTAAAAACAATAGCCACACTTGTAAAATACATGTATGCTTATAAACGTTTTAATAAATCAACCCAGAACTTTAGAAACAGTGCAAAATCACCTCAACATGAGCAAAAGCGGACCAATTTAAATTTGAACCAAGAGCAAACTGAGCAGTGGTTGTCTATTTAACAGTAACTGTTAATGCCTCTGTGCATGGCACTAAATTGGCTGTGTAAGTTCTTTTTGTACTTTGGTGGGTTCATCTATGTTAAATGATGCCTGGAAAGTGTCATTTTAAAATATTACATCGCTGGTGTGGGCCCACTTAAATGAAATTTGGTCATTGAAAAGTTCTTTAAAATGCTTGCTATTTTCTTTTTGAAACCCTGCTTAGGGAGGTTACCAATTAAGGTCAATAGTAATTATCTTTACTAAGATCCTGTTCCTGTCCAGGATCTTGGCTAGGATCCTATTCCTATTTAGGATCTTGATTCCTGTCCCCTTTCTGTTTAGGATCCTGGTTAGGATTCTGTTCTTATTTAGGATCTTGATTCCTGTGCCATTCCTATTTAGGATCCTGAGTAGGATCCTATTCCTATTTCCGATCTTAAAGGATCCTACAGGATCTTATTAAATCTTACAGAATCCTACATAGGATTTCTACCAGGGCTGGGGTGAGAGGAGAGGCTGAAAGGAGACTGGCTCAGTATCGGCCTGAAGTCTCTGCAGGTGCTAGCCTGACTTAGTAGTGATAGTAGTCTAGTCTTTCAATGAAGAATCATAGGCAGACAATGAAACGACAAGAAAGAAAGAAAAGAAAGTGTGTTCCATATAGCCAGGTTTAGCGGGTTAAATGTTTCATTGCGATGCTAATGTGTCTCACTTCTTATCGTTTCAGGATCATTTGGGGGTCTGCCCAAAACTTCCTGTCAGTTGCGTCAATTGTGGCCAAGAGGATATACCACATGATATGATGAATGAGCATGTGATCACACACTGCCCCAGCGCGGAGCATTTGTGCCCTTTCAGCATTCATGGCTGTGAGTTTAAAGTAAGTTCATGTTGTTCTTGTTTGCATTACTGTTTTAGTCAAGTCCTTTGAATACCAGGCCCGCACCCCTGCACGAGACAAGTTTGGATACATGCTTTCCCTCTCATGGTCTACGATGTCGTTTTGCGTGCCCCTAATCTCTATGAAAAGAGAGTGAGGTGAGAGAACATATCCCCATGCCCACTGATATTTATTTCCAATCTATTTTTAACTTTTGCGCCGTGCGCGAGACTAATTTCAACCTCAGCCCCATGACCTCACAGTTCACATTT
>BLFK01000492.1:331142-342851 GCA_014634185.1 Astreopora myriophthalma
CCCCTGGGGAGCCTTTATGTAAATTTCAAGGATATTTAAAGTGACGATTGTTGTATATACACTTAGTATTAAACTCCTGATGAGTGAGGCAACTCACGAAACAGCGTTGTCGAGATGCAACATCTAGTCCTGTTTTAACTTTCCAACCAAATCATTCACTTATTCCTGCTCTATCTAACGATATCGAGCACTCTATGCAGACAAGTCGATTTCCTGTCTACTTATATATATATATATATACATAGAGACAGACAGACAGACAGACAGACAGACAGACAGAGAGAGAGAGTAAACTTCTGTGTCGAATGAAGATATTAAAAACAATGAAAAATGAAAGTCTTCTTTGCTTTTGCGCTACGCGTTTCACCGCTGCTGCGGCTCTTCAGGCATGGCTATGCCTGAACAGCCGCAACAGCGGTGAAACGCGTGGCGCAAAAGCAAAGAAGACTTTCATTTTTCATTGTTTTTAGTATATATATAATTTCTTTTTTTTTTGGCTTTTGAGAAGCTTACATCTGCCTTTAATGATCACCTTTCTTATACTAACTTTTAAAATTGGTCCGAGTTTTATTAAGGCCGAGTGAAATGGCATCTCATTCAAATTATACATTTTAATTTGTACAGGGCAAGAGTGAATGTCTCGAACATCATGTCAAGAACTTTATCGAGTATCATCTGAAATTGGTGACAGAATCTAGCCAGGAGACCAACAGGAAAGTCAAGGAAATGGAAGAGAAGATCTCTCGTCTAGAAAGGGAAAAAAATGCTCTGGAGCAACAGCCAAACTCGGCCTCATCTCCTCACATTTGCGAGCGCCGAATAGACATAACTGAACACCAACTAGCATTACATGAAATTCAACTTTCCGAGCAAAATCTTCGCAATCAGATGCTGGAAGCAACGTCATACAATGGGGTTTACCTTTGGAAGATTGATCAATACGTTGCGAGATTGCAAGAGGCTGTTTCTGGAAAAACCGCTTCGATTTATAGCCCTCCGTTTTACGTTGGCCGGTTTGGATACAAAGTGTGCGCCCGTCTCTATCTTAATGGTGATGGGATGGGCAAAGGAACGCATCTGTCCGTGTTTTTTGTCATCATGCGAGGTGAATATGATGCACTGCTACCTTGGCCGTTTTCTCAAAAGGTTCATTTTAGACTTATTGACCAGGACACAGTCAAGGACGTTTATGATGCATTTCGACCCGACCCGCGCAGTTCAAGTTTCAAAAGGCCAACGTCTGATATGAACATAGCATCGGGATGTCCGACATTTATTTCTCAAACAGAACTCCGCCAAGGTGGATACGTACGGAATGATACAATGTTTATCAAAATTACCGTAGATACATACGGTCTCGAAGGGGAGGATTGGAAATGAAGGCAATATTTATTGTCACTGAGTATGTTGACAAACATGGCTTGTCGAATGATGCGCGGAACAGGCGAATGTCATGAAATGTAGGTGGTTACGTATAATTAGTATGATTATACTCACTCAGTGATCTTGGTGTTTCAAGCAATCTGATTGGTTCGCTATCCCGGAGTAACTGAGCATTATTCACTCCCTGAGGAGTGTGATGATAGGATTTATCGTTACTTAGCTTATTTTGCTTTCGTTGCGAAAAATATAAAATAAAACGTACCAGGCATTGGAATCTTTAGTTCGGGTTCAATAAACCGTAAACACAGTCATTAGTCATTTAAGCGTGAACTATTGTCCAGGTCATAACAAATGAGAGTATTCAAGCTGTAACTCAACCTGTTAGGAACTGTAATCCACTACCTGTGTAACTGTTATGCCTGGTTCACACTTGCGACATAACGACATAACTTTATTGACACAGAGGCATAAAGAAATTATCAGTTTTTTCCTTATATCATTATGTTCATTTTATTATGTTCATACTATGTCGTTGTGGTGTTGTTCACACTGGAGACATAAAATTTCAACAAAAGGTGCTTTCTCTCGTTGCGTGACATTGTCGCTATGTCGCTAGTGTGAACCAGGCTGTAGGAAGTAATATTAATCTTGTAAAATTCCGTTGTAGCCAATCTGGTTTACAACTTTCTCAGATGGTAGTTGGTAGTTAGAAATTATTGATAACTTGACCTCGTGGCCTCAGTTGTGTTTTGGCATTAATAATATACATGAAAAAATTCCTCGTTTCTGATTGGTTAAGAGAAGTGCAGTTTTCAGGAAACACAATGCAGAAAAAGGGAAATTCAGTGCAGAAGAAAGGAAATTCAGTGCAAAAAAAAAGAGAAAAACGTGTTGTGCCTTAAAAAAACTGTAAAAACACTGAAAAACCTGTTGTTTCGACTGAACGCGGGATGATGTATTTGGAGGGTTTGAATAAATTATTTTTCCACGTGATTTACCTGCGTTGCTTCTGCCCAATTATGATAAGCTATGTCCCAACTTTAATCACACTATTTCGAGTGCAATTTGGAATAAATAATCACTCGTAATTTTTTCAAAGACCACAAATTGCACTCGCCCTACGGACTCGTGCAATTTTGTTAGTCTGAGAAAAAATTTACTCGTGCTTATTTATTCCAAATTGCACTCAAAATCATGTGATTACCTGTACAAATAGAAGTGTATCGTAGTGATTTCTTCGGTTGCATGTATAGGTTACATTCCGGGTTACATCTATAGGTTACCTCTAGGTTACACAGTTTCGAGCGATATTTACATATTACCTTCTTCTCTTTAAGAACGAGACATAGATAACAATACACTCTATTCAAATGCTAATAAGTGAGGGGGTATTCTAGAATCTAGCCCACAGTTTACGAATTTAGTATTAAAGCCGACGTTGATGCCAAGTTCCGTGTAGAATTTGTGTCTCGAAGATATTCGCCGCCGTAATAGATCCGGGACTTCACGCACCCAGCGAGTGTTTCCCAGGTAAAAAGGCCTTGCCCAGAGAGTTTTTGTAGAGTTTTCCCCGTCCGTTCGTGTACCCACTTGTGAAGGCGAAAACTTGTTTTTACACCTTTTGCTGTTCATTACAAGAAAATACGCATTCATTTGTTTGAAATGACGACCAGTAGCGCGAAGATACATTCATCAAAGCCAAAAAACGAACATTTTCACGTAACTCAGATTCAATAACGATTTTTGCATTTTTGTTAACATTCAATAACATTTTTAGGCATTCTTATGCGTCATTCGGCATGCAAAAGGGAGAAATATACTTTTTTTTGCGCTAACATTCAACACCATCTTGAAAATCAATAGACAATAGACAAACATTAAAGTGTATAAACCATTCATTAACATTTTCATCACACTGTTTGAAATTCATTAGCATTCCTGGACGGCGTTAGTGTGGGTAAGAGAAATATTAATGCGCTTGCACAAACAAAAGAACGTTTTCTACATTCAATGTACCAACATCGACCTTCAATTCAACAATAACAAATTTGTCTGACTTTTGCATTGTCGGTGTGGTGTACGATTGTAATATATCTTCCAGAGAGGCTACGTATTTTTTGTCAAGTTCAGAATGGTATAAAAAGCATCGTAAAATTTTGACCAGTTCATTCGCTTCGTGAGTGTTTTCTGACCTCTGGCAAAATGCTACGAAGAAACCGAATACCACTCGAACACAGAGAGAATCGTTAGACCATTCGAGGACGAGGACGACGACTATCTTTTGGTCGCAGACACGCTCGGAGTGAATCGATCAACGACAGGAGGTATCGTGGCGCGCTACATCACAGAGGGCAGATCGAGGAGAGACCCCGAGGCGGTAGAAACAACGTGCGCGTGGATGACGAGATGAGAGATTGCCTCGAGGAAATCAACCAAAACTGTTTTCTCACACATACTCAGATAAACCATGAACTGAAGAGACGGCTACCAGTCAGCCCGAGATCCATGACCGCACCGTATCAAGGACATCAGACGAGACGCTGTTTCGAGGGAAACTGGCAAGGCCCCTCCCTGCTAACAGAAACAGACCTGATGAACAAGCGAGTCGATTACGCGACTTGGTTTATGAACTACGCCGTAGTGCGACACTGTGTTTGTTGAGGAATGCGGCTACAACATCTGGACGGAAGTCACGGTAGAGCTCGGCAATTAGCCTGCCATCCATATTTATTGATGTATTTTAGTTATTATTTTCTGTTTATGCATGCAATAATTTATGTAGCTTACCTATTTAGTTTTATGTGTTTATTTTTGTTAAATAATTGATGGCAAAGCCAATAAAATAATTAATAAAATTAATAAAATAAAATGGACTTACCAAGATCTGAGGGAATAACAAGTTTCCTCTTCTCTCCCTCGCACATACTAAAGACAAAAATTAAGGGCCATTGAAATCACCATAAGGGGAAGGGGAATGGGTTCAAACCGGGTTGACTTCAAAGTACATTGCATTGGGATTGTTCATTGAAAACAGCGATGCAAAGTAGTTTGTGACGTCAACCCAGTATTGAACCCATTTCCCTTCCTTGCTAGGTCGTAGATCAAACTATGTCCAGCGGGATTTTCCACCTTCGAAAACCAGTAAAAAAGGGAGTCTTCAGGAAAAAGGTTGTAGAGCAACGAAATATGTTTGGGACAGGTGCAGAGAATTACTGTAGCGGAAAAGTATTTTGAGGTGATAGGCACTTTAAGTTCTCGCTCACTGTGCATCTGTTGGCTCTTTTGCAACTTTACTTCCCAGTGTTGAGCAATAGTATGATTCATTTTCATGTCAATAATCAAGGCTGCTGCCTAACGAAAACTTTTGGGAGCCCTTCGGGCTGTTCTATTGCTTGAAGGTCAGCTATTAAGGAACCAAATTTACTGGGAAGCCGGGGCCATTGTCCCAAGATAATCTGCCTAACGAAAACTTTTGGGAGCCCTTCGGGCTGTTCTATTGCTTGAAGGTCAGCTATTAAGGAACCAAATTTACTGGGAAGCCGGGGCCATTGTCCCAAGATAATCACAGCTTTACAGGCTCCTTGTACAGAAATTTAGTCGCCCACATGAACAACTTAGGTGCCTCTGGCAACCGGGCGACCGTTATTATGTGTAGTGGGTATAAGGACGCTTGTCCGCTCATACATCAATAACGGGGCGTTGGCCTGATTTCGAAGAGCAAGTAATTGCTATGAATCTTGTACTTTAGATTTCCGTGTTTTCCTTTTACATGTCTTCTGTTTTCCTTTGTTCTCTTTTTCATTACTGAGATGTTTAACACTCAAGGTTGTTGGAATAACCTCCAGATCACGGGAAACCAAACACGAAGTATCTCCTGACCTTGTTAATGAAGTCTAAGGCGGATTCCACAGTAAAGAGATAAAAGAAATCGATATAAGGGGCTGAGGCCAATCCAAAAGGCAATACAGTAAATAAGAAATACCTGAACTTAGTATTAGCTTAAAACTGCCACGCGAAACCTAAGAAAGTCTGAGGATCCGGGTAAATATCTATTAAACAATTAGATTATGAGCTCGAGATTTCTATCACGCATAGAAATCGAGAGCGAATAATCTAATTGTTTTAGTATAAATCTACTAGTCGTTCAAAACTAAACAAGTAAATTATCTATATCCTCATCGCAGACACTTCGAAACACTTCGAAAACGCGACGAAGTGGCCGCCATTTTGTTGAAAACCGCTACTCGCTACCTCTCACAGAATAGATAGCGAGTAGCGTAGCCAATCAGAGAACGGCATTCGTGACAGAACGCTAGTAGATTTATACTAAATGGTGGTAACCGCTCTTTAAATCAAACGAAATCATGAAAGCTCCCTTTTGGAAATAAGACAACGCTATCCTCCAGTCTTCGCACTTGACTCTTTGTTTCATAAGATGTTTATTAACGTACCTTAAATCTAATATTAATCTCTTCTTCTCATTGGATTGAACGGACACAGATTGGAGGTTAACCACATGGGGAGGACCTTGAACTTCTACCACCCGATACGAATGCAACAACTCTATAACGGCTTCCTCTACGAATTTTGGATGGTGCAAAGAAGACATATTGTTTTTGAGAACGTTCCCGGAGGGAGTTTTCTCGAAAGGAAGACGACAACCATCTTGAATGACCGATAAAATAAACTCTGGGGCACCTGTAAAAAAAAAAAAAAACAGAAAAAATATATTTCTCCTCAAACTGCCCTTACTCTGCAATAGGCCCGGCCCGGTCAAACCTTCGTGTTCATAACCTATTATTACCTCGATAAATTCGTCAAAAGGAGCGTCATTACCACTAATATTTCGATGCCCCTTCATTGCATCCTCCTGATCCAGGCTTAATAGGTGTGGTGCTGCTCGAATAATGGAAACTGCTTCTGTTGGACTGTGCCACAAAAGGGTTTCCGACTCTGCAGTCCTTGGCCCAGTAACCGGCGCGATTGCATCTGAAACAACGACTGAGTGGTTGTGGTCGAGAGAAATCTTCGAGAATAGGTGCTGAGATTTCTGGCGTATACTGATGAGTGCCTCTCCTTTAGGTCGACGAAATCTCTGATGTGGATGGGAAGTCATCTTGATTATAGTTAATTAAATCGAGAGCAAACATCCAAGGGGCAAGCTTACCAAGTAACTGTACATGCAGGGAAAAGTTGCCTTCTCTGATAGGTTCAAGCGTAGTTTGCCAGAAAAGAAAATGGGGATGTGCTTCACACTGCTTCTGCACCCAAAAGGTAAAATCTTCAGGTTCGCTTTTGTCATCGACACTAGCCTTGTAAACCCGTCGCTGTAAGATATGCAGTGCGTAGGTACTCACTTGATGTGCATAGCGAGACCTGGTGATGTGGCCTGCCTTTAGTATAGCGTGTGCCCTTCCACGGGTTGTATTAGGGACCTTTAGATACTGGACGCGGCGGCCTTGAAGAACGCGGTCACGTCCGAGAGGGCATGGGTCGTGACCGCCACCTTTGCGCGGGAAAAACGAACCTTAAGATTTGCATCGTGAAAGCGGTGGCCGAAACAAGTAACAACAACAGATTCAGACAGAGAATTAAGGGGCTTCGCTGTTATAACTTCGTTTAAGAAGACCAGAGAGCTCTTAGCAGGATGTTATTTGGCCGACATCATTTCTGACAAAGAATTCGTGGTCCTCTATGACTGCAGCTTTTCAAAGAATTTAGAAATACCGTATGAAGAGTACGAAAGATTTAACCACGAGGAAATAGCAGATTCAGAGTGCAGAGCAGAGTTCCGCGTGAATAAACGCGACCTACCGCATTCAGCAGAGTGTTTACAAATACCTGATGCTTTTGTACTCATGGCTATGTTCCAAAAGTAGTTTTTTTGTGCTAATTATATAAAAACCAAAGAACACAAAAGGATTTCCATCCCAAAATGCTATCAAGCTTTTGAAATCTAACAAGTTGTCGTAACTTCAAGACATGACATGGATCAGTACACAAAAGTGTAGAACTAAGTAGCAAACAAGCAATCTGAAGTAAACATTAAAGTGTGTCACTGGAATGTTTCGATGTCAACATTAAACGTCTTATTTGTCTGCAATTTTTGCATGAGGCCAATCATCAGACTCATGAGTTGATTGCTCTGTTGTTGTTGCTGCTGTTGTTGATTAAAGCGGCGAAATACGAGATACAAAAACCCTCAACTTGTCGCGCAACATGTTTCGTTGCAAGTTTTGGGTCGATGTTTCGCGTTTTTCACCTTGCGTGATCAACTTGTCGCGCAACAGAAACATTTGTTCCAGGTTGAAGAAAGTCGTTGCGAAAAGTAGAGAGCGGGTCTACTTTGAGCAACAAATTTTGACTTTGTTGCTCGTTTTTCATCAAACTCACAACTTGTCACGCAGCACATTTGCTCATGCTCGCGTCTGATTGGCTAGTAGAAGTCACATGTGCACGTCAGAGAGTGTAGCCGGAGGTAAACAAACATGGCGGACGTTTCGCTGGCAAAATCTTTTCCCGAAAGCAATATTACTACAACGCCTGAAGAAGATATTGTACTAGGTAAAACGCTTAACGATGAAAGGAAGCTGGAGCTTATTGCAAAGTTATTGTTGTTGTTGTTATTATTATTATTTATTATTATTGTTATTATTATTATTATTGCTCCTCTCTATTCTCTCCTACGGATCCACTGCCTTGTTGGCTCCCTCTTTTTGCGTTTTTGTCTATTTTTTGGTTCTTCGTTGGCGAGTAAATCCAGCAAAACAACAGCAGCGGCGCGCTTCTGTTGTTGTGATGCCGCCATCTTGGACCGCACCAAGCAAATTAACCAATCAACGGGCTGCATTTCTTTAACCCGCAACAAATGTTTCTGTTGCGCAACAAGTTGATCACGCAAGGTGAAAAACGCGTAACATCAACCCATAACTTGCAACGGAACAATGTTGCGTGACAAGTTGAGGGTTTTTGTATCTCGTATTTCGCCGCCTTTAGCAAGTGCAAGCTCATAAAGCCTTGTTTGCTGCTCGTGCTCCTCCCTTCTCGCTTTCTGTTCTTCTTGTTTCATTGCCATATCAATGTTTGCCTTTTCCCTCAGAAATTCTATTGTATCATTTCCACCCTTTCTTGACCTTTTCTTCTTCGGCTCTGACGAACCATCGCCTTCTCCTTTCCGTTTCATCGTTTCACCCAGCTTTTCGCACGCCTTTTTTCGGACCTCCTCTCCCATCGCTCTGTCTTCTTGTCTTTTTCTTGTTATTCACAATATATCTTGTTCTTCCGCTGCTTCCCACTTCTCGTTGACCTCCTCGAGGGCTTGGTCCAGCTCTGTTTCCTCCACTTCCACTCCACTATCCCTCCGTTCCTTCTGCATTCTTGCACGATACTTGTCCAGTAAAAGCTTAAGATGCTCCCTCACCGATTTCTCAGTGACAAGAAACCTCAATGTAGCGTGCGAATTGAGGTTTTCCGCTATTGTTTGCCACACTTTTCCTCTTTCAACTGTCCTCGCTTTGTGACGATACGGTTCCAATAACAAAACCTCGCGAGCAAGAGCAAGGTCGTGGTTGTTTGTCCATTCCATTACCACACTAATGGAAGTAACACTCTGGTGTGAGGAAATTCACCCTCTTTTCGGATTCCTTTCTTTAGACTTGACGCTCACTTTTCCCTCTATAAACACGCTATTAAAAACCTGAGTTATGAAAACAAAATTGAACAAAACAACTTAGGAATATATTTCTTTATAACAAGGTTTAGAAATTTTGTGCAAATCGTCTTATTTTAAGGGAAAAAGTCGCAAAACTAACTCACCTTTCTGAGAGGCCGCCAAAATGAACTTTGTCGCCGCCGCCACTGAGGTGGAGGCCGTCAAGTGGCGTGACATTTATGCAAATTAGCTTCAAGACAGTGCAAATTTACTTCCGGTTGCCGTCCTCCTAGGCCGCGTCCAGGGTATCTTAAGGTCCCTAATATCTGCCTGGACTAATGCGCTATACCACCCGCTTTTGTTTAACCAGTGTCCGACCATCTCCAGTGAGGCCATCTCAATGTGAAGCCCACCCATCGTCAGAACAAAGCTACTCTCCCCATACGTATCTACTCTCTCCTACTGGATCCGTTTTGCAATGGCGTAAAGGGCCTGGTCCATTCCAATTATTGGTGTCTGCCCGGGACTGATGTATGCGATTGCGTCCTTCACTAATTTTCATACAATGTTGGATCATTGCGTTATAGCAGTAGGTGAGAGAGCTCCGGTTTGCAAGTAAGCAAAGTGCGTCGACCACGACAGATACTCTTTGTCCTCCAGCTTTTCCTTCGCCAGCAGTTCTTCGACCTTATTGAGCAACCGGAGCTCGCATTTCATATTTTCAGTGACCAAATCTGACTGCGGTTTGTTAGCATTACAGTCTCCTGGGACATAATAATCTTTCTTCTATTCTTGTTCCATGTAGGGTTAACTACCAGTGCGGGGGTTGGGAAGATTAGACACAGTTTTCCTTTTTGGTAGGTCAGCACTTATTAGAACTCGATTTCTGTCAATGCCATTAAAGTCATTAGTAGGGTGCTCGGTGAGAGAAATGGCTGTTCCATGAACTGAGTCTTTAGCTGTACGTGAGCTTGGGTTGTGATCTATGTTGTCTACACTAGCAGTGGTAAACAGTGATCTTAATTCCTTTTCAATTTTGAGCCGTCCTCTTCAAATCGTGCACACAGACACTGTTCCCTGGATCTGTTGAAATTTGCATCCTTCGCTCGTAAGAAATGGATAGTCCTAATCTGTAGAGCTTATCTGCTAAAGCTTTCTTTCCTGTCGTGTCTGGTTACTGTGGCATCAGACTGCGGGTCCCTGTGACGTTTCACGGTATTAAAGATCAGCAGCTGGTAAAGCATCACGACTGCGTTCATGCCCATCGTATCTTTCTCATTGATGTTCTTTATGCTCGGTCCCTCTAAAATCATCTTCACAAGTGCGAGGAGTAAGTCAGGTACTGCAGAGCAATGACAGTAGGTATCAAATGTACCATTAAAGCATTGCTTCTTAACGAATAGCTCTTTTTGCCAAATCCAATAACTGGAAGACCTCGGCCTGGGAGTCTCCTCTATATACAAAATAAGTTCTGCTAAAGCAATAGCCTCCAAAGAAACCTGAGTCCAGACACTTTGCGATGGCTCGAAGTTTACGTTGGCGCAAACGCAAACATCATTTACTTTCATCCCCGACCAATCGCCAATGATCGCAAACAAGATGCAAGAGATAGAAAAATTTCATCTTGCGCCTTGTTTGCGACCATCTGTGATTGGTCGGGGATCAACGTAAAAGGTGTTTCCATTTACGCCAACCTGTTTGCGATCGAGCCATCGGAAGGAGTTTGCTTCTGTTTGCGTCGTTGTTACGTGTATATGGAAACCAGGCTGAAACGATAACGATTACGATTGCGACCACGATTACGACGCTAGTGTGAGCCATGCTTACAAACCAGGAATGTTTAATTATTATGTGAATTACACATCAGTTTTCGTTACTCTTTGACAATATTCAGTCAGAATAGTTGTGAATGATGGCATGCATGTTAAATGCAAAAAGCAGCTACGACGACGGTTTTTTAGTGAAAAAGACAGGAGGATGCAACAAATGTTGACTTGTTTGGACAAATAATGCATAAGAATAAAAACCTCATCTTATCACAGAGCATTAAAAAATAATCACCTAAAGTAAGTTGTCACTGATTTACTGTTGTGTGTTACCCAAACCAAAAAAATTAAAACAATATTATCTTGAGTTTCCTACCCGCTTCTTCGCAAAAGAAGCATCGTTGCATGTCATCTCTGGTCGAAGGCCATCTCTGTTCTGTTTGCGAACCGGTTCTAAATCTGTTTTAAAGTTCAGTGAACTGCTGATCATCTTTCTGTCTCATTATCTCTGTTAGTTCTATCAATGTGAACACCTGCCATGGATGGCACAAACTGTAAGAATCATTTTTGAACTTTACAAAAATAGGTTTTCTGCGTATTGGCGCCAACAGAACTAGCGTAGTTTACAGAGGCTGGAGCGGTCACGGCAGATTGCATGACAGAAAAGGACGTGTCAACATCAAACAACGATGGCTGTTTTTGTACTAGAGACGCATAATTTTGGAAAACAGTGATTCTGCTTCTCTTAAGTTTGTCTAGTATAATATGCGTCTAGACGAACTATCCACTTTATAGAAAGTCAAGACGCACTGAAGAGGATAGTTCGTCCAGACGTATAATGCGTCTTATGTGCCCCTCTTTATACTAGACGCAGAATAAATGCTTGCGCAAGTTCAACCCAGACGAACA
>BLFK01000492.1:375329-426127 GCA_014634185.1 Astreopora myriophthalma
ACGACACGAAGAGTCGATAAATTTAATTTGTCCACGATTTGCCAGTCATGTCCAATATCAGAGATTCCAACCCTCCCCATTTGATCGGGAGTCTCCCGATTTGGCGTCTTGCTCTCTTGCCTGCTCCAGATTTAGTACAAAATTCTGAGAACCAAGGAGAAAATTGCAATCCTTAGTGTTTTAGGGGCGATCTGTGAACTCTTTCCACAAAATACCGCAATTTGTGCGGACTCATAAGGTCAGCAGTGTTACTCGACTTGGCAGGTCCAGATTTGTTTCTATTTGAAAGGATGGATTAATTGCAAAAAAAGAGATGTGTGTTTGCAGTTAGAACTTTACATCATTTAACTCATACTTGATGTGAAAATGCAGGAAATGCCACTTACTCGAGAGTACGTATCATGCTCCCCGGACCCAGTTACTGGCTCGCTCCTTTGGCGCACGCTATGGCGCCTACGGCGCTATGCAGTGCTCCCTATTTTCTCTCCAAAAGGGTTGGAATCTATGCAATATACACAAACTGATAAAGTCCGTCAGACAATCCCTACGGACTGAACGGATCGTGAAAAACTTGCGTTCCGTACGCACCGTATAAGCGGGGTGATTGTAGGTACACTTGAAACAGGCCGTAAAGTAGCGAGTCGGTCCCTATACGGACTAAAAAGTGTATCTAATTAGTGGGGCTCAAAAGAATTTCAAGACCGGTATTCTCCACAATTTATTTAAAACTTTCATTATTTCAACAAATCCAATATTTTACTTCCATGTATGTAAATATTTAACTCACTTGGCTCTCAAATATATCTTTTATTACATAATGAATCGTTACTTACCCCACAAGTAGCAGGCATTTATAACTAAATGACTTCATTTAACTATCAACCGGCAAAACCAGTAAAATATATCAATTACTTCGATCTTGTGCAGATCGTTTTCTCCCGACTTCATGCAGTTCTCAATTCTTATTGTATGTCGCGTAAATTACTGGGTTCGAGGAAAACAGTGTGTTTTATGGTCCCTAGCCCGACGATGTTTCCCGAGGCGAAGCCCAGGTAGTAATCGACGGTCGACGCACCACAAAACACACTGCTTTCCCGGGGTCCCACGCACCCCCCAGTTATCGTCAAACCGAGTGTCAAAGAGAAACATGGACTTTCTTATTCTTCGACTTAAATTAAATAAGGGGCGAAAGGAGAGTTCAGTTCAAAAATGAATTTTCAGTTGAGTTTTTCATTGTTGCCAGTCGAGAGCTGTTGCTGAGGAAATAGCCAAATTTCGTTACCTCCACGTGATAAACTCTAGACCAATTAAAAGGGTACTTTGACAATTTGTTATAATCATGTAATTGAAAAGGAAGGCACTAAATAACATCGACTGAAACCAGACTTCTGAGTCCGCGAGACTGAAAGCCCCGGCAACAGAGCCATGTTCTTATCCACTGAGTCCGCTGGTCACAACTTGAATTTTTGTCGATATGATCCAGTGCTTTACAAGTTAACACCAGTAAAGTATATTACACCCAATTTGGTGTTTTACACTTTTTTCTTTGGTCGTACTTAAATATATTGTAACTCCTTCTTTAAATTAATGTCTTTACATTGCGTTTTTTACCACTGAAATCCTAACTGACTATGTTAAATAAAGGTCATTATTTTACTTTTAAATAACCTCAGCGCCATTATTACAACCTTATCCCATGAATAACGAGTATTTGTAAGTTAAGAGTTAATTCAGCTATCAACTGAAAACATTATAACGGAAAATATGCAAGATACGTCGCATTCAATTTAGTCTTCTATACCTCAACAGTATATTTCTCTGTCATATTTAATTATCGTACTTAAAAAAATGGTAACTTTTTCTTTTCAAAATTAGAGTAAATATACTTGGTGTTTTTGTTTTGAATACAATCGTGCGTTTTCTTTCCCACACTCTTATAACGTATATAAACATAAAACACCTCTTGATCTAGAATGACTGAGAGGATACTCGAGTAGTTTTTTGTTTTAGCCATTTCTATCCGTATAAAAAAGAATAAACAATATTCTATTTGTGAGCCGAAATCTTGGCTTAAATCTGTCACATTTCTACCACATCTAATTATAGTAGATCCGCAAGGCTGAGCCTTTTCTTTATGTACGAGCCTGTATTACGTTGGTAAACGTCATACGAATCTTGGGTTGCCTAGCACTTTAGTTACTTACATCGCCTTAGCTTTCTAAATATTTTTACAAATATTACTTACAACCTTTTTGGGTTTTGATATTAGTGTCATATGTATTACGTATACCCGTCAGTTTTCAATTGAGTGTCGTAAAACCAAAACAAAAAGTAAATGCAAAGGCGATCAAGATCTGAAGGAATGACACGATTCAGTGAGCCACAAATCCAAGTATGTAAAGACTTACTTCTAGTCACGGCAAGACTTGGTTTTTCGAGCCAATCAAAATGCAAAGCAACTTAAGGTAGCCGACGCCAAGCGCGGGAAAACGAGAGTGACAATGTCGCAGTTAGTTCTGCATCTGATTGGTTGAAAAGTTCCCGCAAGTTTTTTGACTCGATCGCAGAGCAAAGCAAAACCTAAACTAAAGCAATTGCGCAATGACAACTGAACATAATAATAATAATAATAATAATAATGACTTTAATCACTCAGGTTATCTAACTGAGCACGAGTGCTCTACTAATTGGGAAGACTACAAATCAACTGAAATCAGAAATCAAATCAAATGTTGGTTTTTTTGTGGAGAGGGGAAAACTGGAGAACCTGGAGAAAAACCTCTCGAAGCAGAGTAGAGAAACCAACAAACTCAGCCCACGTATGACGCCGAGACCGGGAATCGAACCCGGACCACATTGGTGGAAGGCGAGCGCTCTCACCACTGCGCCAATCCTGCTCCCCCTATGCATATGCAATATGCAATATGCATATGTAATATGCAATATGCGTTCAGGTAGTGTCCACTGTTGTCCAATGAGCTGTGTCTAAGAAGTCTCCCGATGCTTCGTTCCGGAATTAGCTCGTCCATAATTCACCTTTAAGGGTTGTCATGTCGACTTTAACTTCAACAAACAAAGTATCCTCCCTGACGAATCCACCCTCTCGGAGTTCAGTGTGAGAAAGAAGTGTCGGGCAGCCCGAGGCAATATTCATGTCAGACGTTGGTCTTTTGAAACTCGAGCTGTTACGATCCGGACGAAAGGCGTCACTAGCGCCTCGGACCTTGTCCTGATCGATGATTTTAAAGTGAACTTTGTGGAGGAAAGGCCAGGGTAATAGGGCGTCGTATTCACCCCGCATGATAACAAAGAAGACGGACACGTGCGTTCCTTTTCCCATCCCATCACCGTTGGGATAGAGTCGAGCGCACACCTTATACCCAAACCTTCCAACGTAGAACGGAGGGCTATAAATCGATATGTTCTTGCTAGAAACAGCTTCTTGAAATCTCCGGCTGTACTGGTCAATCTTCCAAAGGTAAACTCCGTTGTATGACGTTGTCTGCAGCATCTGAATCTGGATATTCTGTTCCGAAAGCTGAATTTCATGCAGAGCTAGTTGGTGCTCATTTCTGTCAAAGCGATGTTCACAAGCGGTGTGATGAGGTGGTGATGACATAGAACCTGGTCTTGTCTTGTTGCCATTTGAAGTCGGGCTGATTTCTTTGACAACTGCTAGCTCGCTTTGTAAATTGTTAACCAGTGTCTCGTGTACCCTCAAGGTGTTTAAAATCTCTTCCATCTGAGAGGAGACAATTTCTCCGTTACCTCCTTTAGCGGCAGCCTGCAAATCACAACGGAGATTCTCCAAGTCATTTCGCTGACCATCAATTGTGTTCTCAATCAAGGATAACTTGGTTTGTTGAGTTTGGATGTTAATTCTTGCCGCTACAAGTTCCTCAGTTTGGTTTTGAAGTTGCTGCTCTAAGGCATTTTTCTCTGTTTCCAAAAGACCAATCTTCTTCTGCATTTCTGTACATTTCCTTTGGGTTTCAGCAGTTGATTGATTCATCTTTTCAACGTGGACCTTTATGCTGGTCTTTAGGTGTCCATCAATAGATTGTCTTTTACCCTGTATGACAAAATATAGTAAGTAACCCCATAAAGAAGACAAATGTCTGGCGGATCAAGTCTATTCTCGTAAGTACGGCTAGACGTTTCTCTTAGGGGTGTATCTTTCCGTTTTGTAAGGTGGGGTGTGTCTGCGGGAGGGGGTGGTGAGTGTCCATCTCGTTTGTAATCAGTCAGTTAAGCTAAAGTTACGTTCAATTAATTTTGCTTGAGAATGTTAATTACAGAAAGTAAAAATGTCCTGAAGTCTACTTAAGTGTTTAAATTAGTTCCAGTTTCCCATTGAGAAAGATCAAAGGATTCGCTTGTCGACCGGGTGGCTCTGAACTCCCTGGTACACCACCTCCCTGGCCACAGGTTTGGTCATGCCTGCCTTAGAAAGGGGCAACAATATGATGAGACTCACATGAAAAATATGTTTTCACACTCGTAATATTCAAAGAACGGCCGCTCATGGATGAGCTAAAAATATAAATTTGCTAGTTACTGTCCCTGCGATTTCTTAGCCACGAAGTTAAGACTTATGCGGATCATTTGCCGTTTTAAATTGTAAGCTATGGAGCAAATTTCGACATGAAAAGGAGCTGATGATGAAAGGTCAATCGCTTCTTTTTTCAATAAGAATTTGATGAGGGGGAGCTGTTATCATATGAGAGGTAACAGATTAGAATACTTACTTTAAAGTTACAGCCATGAAGGGAAAAAGGACATGGCACCTCTGCCTTAGGACACTCTTTGGTCTCGTGGTCATCCAGCATATCACGTGGTATTACTTCTTTTCCGCAGTGTAAATGACAAGTGACGGGGAACTTCCGGCAAAATTCCAGATGGTCCTAACGAAACAGAAAATAAAATGTTCCGGTTAAGCCGGGTGTCACTGATTGAAACTAAAAATAAAGCAACGGCAAATCAGCATTGGAATTATTATTAGTAGTAGTAGTAGTAGTAGTAGTAGTAGTAGTAGTATACATGGTGAAATGTCGGTGTCGTTGGCCGATATATATAATTAGTGAGCTTAAGCAAAAACAACGTTGCCGTCTCTGACGTCAAAATATCAACCGGAATAGCCTGCACGCAGGAGGTTGGATGGTCGAAAAAAACGGAATTCGTAATGAGGTCGCCATCCTGGATTCGCGCGGCTAGGTCTGGGCCGGGTTGAGGGTCGACAAAGCGAGCGAGGGGAGGGGGGCGGGGAGAGGAGAGAGAAAAACCTACTCTCTTACATTGCTATGACTCGATAACGAATCAGCTTGAGGCAGAGAGAGAGAGGTTCCAGCGCAACAACAGATCTTCGGTCGCTGTTCATGACGTCCGGCACGTCAGCATTCTCGTTGCTTAAGCTCACTCATTGATATATATTCATTGCCGGTTTTTTGTTCGTTTCTTTTTTTTCGTTTCTTTTTTTTGTTTGTTTGTTTTTTTGTTTTTGTTTTGTTTTGTTTTGTTTTTTCTGATTGCCCGGTGATTCTTCGTTCGCTTGTAACGAGCTCACTTCTTTAGTTTAGAATTCCATACCTTCATATTGCTTTGTCGCACTTTTCCTCCGCAATATGTACACATCACCGCCCTGTTGATACAAGCATTGAATGCGTGTTCCTCAAGATTCCTTCGTTCCATAGTCTCACCACAGGCTTGACATTGAACGTCACCATACTGGCAGCTGGCCTCGTGGGCCTGGCGATATAAAGGAATACAAAGGCTGAATTATTATTTAAATGAAATAAAATAGTACGAAAACTTCGCTCGTGCTTAGATGATGATTTTGGGTGGCAATTTGTGCATTCATGTCTAGTACAGTCTATCGAAGTCATAATACCTCCATGAATTCCATGGCCTATATAACTACCTGTTTCTCTCACACAACGGAGAACGGAGAACGGAGTATTATTCCGCTCATTCCGAAAACGGAATGAGTCCCCCCCAAAAAGGCGAAAACCGATCATTCCATCTATTCTTATTCCGAAATAGCCCTNNAAAAAAAAAAAAGAAAGCACCCTAAATTAAAACGTAAGACTCCGTGATTTCCAAAAGAGGAAGCTGAAACCGAAGTACGTACCTTGAAGTTTCGGAACTCGCCTTTCCAATCACAGTTTCTATCTTCGTACTGGCAACGGCATTTAAGATCGAGTATTTCTCTTTCGCAACATTTGTCATGAAAAGATTGTTCTTGTGAAATCTGGTTGCCATCCAAGGGACATCGTCGACTATTTTGCCTGAAGGAAGAATAAAACGGAAGTAAACAATTGAGCTTCTATTTCCGTGTTTTGTGATAGAACGCTATCCTTAGACGAATCCTCTCATAGCCACAACATATTTAAGAATATTTAGGCATCCTTTCGGTCGTTCTTAAACTTGGAATCATATTCAAAAGGAATCAAATCACCTCTAATCTACGAATCCCCTTTCATACAAAGAGTGACAGACAAAGTTCTTTAAAACACTACAAAAATTTAACGTGGTCTAAGTTAAATTAGTTAAGTAAATTATGCGGTTACTTTATATTTAAGAGCAGAATATAGTGTGCCTTGGGCAAAATTTAACCTCAAAATCCCAACCGAATTGTAACTTTTAAGGAACTACAAAGCTATCACGTGCACCTCGCAAAAACAGCATAAATTAATCATTTCCTATTTCACAATAATTATTTAATCTGATCACACCACTATCACGACCAAGCTTCAATGGCCGGACGGTGGTTCTATGAAAGATGCTCCGCTGTAGAAGTTACGTACCTGAAAAGTGGTTCTAAACATGTTTTGCAAAACCTATGCCCACATGAAGTCTGCCAAGGCTCATTAAAAACACTCCTGCAAATTGCGCAGGTAAGCCTTTCATCCGGTTGATCGATAAATTTAAGCATAATACTATAACGAATGTTTCCTGCACGAATAGCCGAGGCTGTGGCCAAACACGTTTAACTCCCTATGTTTAAGTACTTTTACACTGTTAGTGGGTCTTCCGGTCTAAGAATTAAGTTCCTCGATCTGGGTGTACCGTAAAAGCAACGATGACACCATACACGTCCCCTGTGAAAGCTAAACATATAGTAATGATGAGGGGATTCCCCCTTTTTTAAATTCGCACTTTCGTGAATTTGTATCACGAAAAGCTCGATTTCCGTAAGACTGCATGTGTTTCCATAATCTGATATTGCCTCCTCCTTTCTTTCCAGTCGACACTAAACTGAATCCTGATTTTCCAAATGGTTAACGTGATAGTATCAGCTCTCAGGTCTGGCACAAAATGCGGAGTTCACTTTAACTCATGAAAAACACGTGATGCGTGACAGCACGAGAGGACCAAACTTCCGGTGCAGATTTCATTAAATTACGAATGAGCTTAAGCAAGAACGACGACTGCGGCTATGACAACGTCATCTGAAGACATAAATTCGCGTTATTAATCGTCTTGCACTCACGTTCTACACAAAACTTTAACTTTGGTCATTTCACGTCGTTTTTAAGCCAAGAACGGCAAAGAAATGTACCATAATTGTGAAACGCTCGCGCATAACAAGCGGAGTCATTGCTTTTGTTCATTAAGCGTATCTCATTAAGCGTATCTTATGATTAAGACGACGACAGCCACGAGACGAAAAGCCGACAATGATGTCACGTGAATCCCTATCTAATTATTTCTCGTGCTCGTCTTGTTTCCACCATGGCTCGTAAAGAAACGATTTACGACAAATGCTTCCACTACGGAGGGAGATTTGACTCGTGGAATTATTTACGCGTATAGAAACAAGCGAATAAGAAGCGATTTCTTACAAGGTTTCAATATAAAAAACTGCGATAAAATTTGATTTACCATCAAGTCGAGAAATAGCATAAGATTTTATGAATACAAGAAGGAAACAATGGTTCAGGTGTTAAAAGTTAAACGAAGGGCTTACCCTCTTGGAGTCACTTTGCGTATTTAAATCGCTGTGGCTATATGCCCGACAGCCGGGCAAGGTCATAAATAGAAAAAAAGGCCCGGCAGTCAAAACTTTTCACAGAATTTCTACTGAAAGGATTTTTCAAACTTCTTGACAGTATTAGATCAGTAGAACTTTCTGACTGCTACTGGTGTGAGCCAAAAATTTCTGTGTCGAGAACAGAACGAATTTATAGTATGCCCAAGTTAGGAGACTTCGTCAACTAGAAAATCCAAATAATCTTTGGAATCGCCAGAACATCAAATACTCTCAATAGCTTTGAATGAGGCTTTCTGTCGAAATTCGTTGAGTGGATATTTCTGACTGCCGGGCGGCTTCGTGCTCAGATCAACTTTCATGTTCAGGAACTCTTTCGTCACAAGGAATACTGAGACGAACTACCACCTGCGAAATAGTGCAACTGATCTGACACTTCCCAAACCGAAGAAGGAGTTTCTAAAAAAAAGTCAGTGGTGCTATGATTTGGAACCAACTTACAAATGAAGCTAAAGTGTCGGATTCACTAAGTTCATTTTAAAATAACCTCAAAAGGTGATTGGGTCATGCCATGCCACACTCACTTAGTCTTGTGCCTCAATATCGAATGGCTTCCTGTTATGTATGGCAAAACCGCTGACCAATGAGATTAAAAAAAAACCGCGCTTTATGAGCCGTTGTTCAACATGGCGTTCATGTTGTGATATATGTAACATGGTGTCAAAATAGTGGGATTTCGAGCGCCACCTTACAGAAGCAAACGGAGCAAAATGGCTGATGGATATGCTAATTCGTCGTTCAACTGGCCAAGAATGAATTGGGCCGCTTCGGACCTGAGTAAAGAATTGGAAAGGTTTTATCAACACTGCGAATTCACGTTCGGTGGACCGCTCAGCAAATGCACCGAGAAGGAGAAAATATGCAATCTGATGAGCTTCGTCGGCGATAATGGACGGGAAATTTACCTCACCTTCCAGTGGGAAACTGTGCGAGTTGGATCAGGAGAAAACGCACAAAATGTCAGTGAAAAGGACATACTCGAAAAACACACCTCGAAGCCAAGAAGAACCCGATAATGGCGGCGGTCAAATTTGATCGAAGACGCCAATTACAAGGGGAGACTTTCGACTCCTTTGTCCCCGATCTTAAGCTGCTGGCCCGAGGTCTAGACATGACAGAAACGGACAAGTTAACTCGGAACGCCATCGCATGTAAATCACTGGACGAACGAGTACGGCAACGCTGCTTAGAGAAGAGTAAAAACCTTACCCTGGAGACAGCAATTGACATCGGTCGGATGTTTGAGGCGACCAAGGATGGAATGCAAGTTATGTCCAGCGAAGACCCGAGAGTGGAGGTCAATAAACTTGTATGGCGGAATGGCTCATCTCGAAGGCCCAAAAAGCCCGGGAAACCGAAGGCTTCCAAAGAGAGCAATGGACAGCCTCAAAAATGCGATAGGTGTGGATTCAACGCTCACAAACCACAGGAAAAATGTCCAGCCAAAAATGAATTGTGCAAGAAATGTAAGAAAATTGGACATTTTGCCCAAGTGTGCAGAAGTAAGAAAAGCAACGTCAACTTGCTGAATGAAATGGACTATCCCGGAGATTCTAGTGATGAGGAGGGTCCTGACAGTAATATGAACCTACTGCATGTAGCAAGCCTAAGGATGAATGGCATTAGGACAAGCAAAACGCCTGTAAAAGCGATGAATGGTGGGAGGTCCTACGAGTTGGCAATGGTACCCTCCATAGTCAGCTTGACACTGGTGCCTGTGCAAGTGTAATTAACACCATGCAGCTCAAACAAGTAGCACCAAATGCCCAGATCAAGACAACCAAGAAGACCTTGGGGTCGTATAGCCAACACCGAATCACTCCAATGGGTTATGTTACCCTTCCTGTAAGATTCAAGGACAGGTGGTTAGATGTAAACTTCTATGTGATAGATAGTAAGCAGAGACCAATATTGTCAGGCAAAGTTTGCCAAGCCCTCAACTTGGTCCAGCGAGTACACAATATACATGTAGATACAGACCTGAAAGAACGACTGGACCAGCACCCGGATCTGCAAAGCGCATCTGGAGCTATGCCGGGAACCTACTCCCTAAAGATTGACCCCACTACAACGCCTGTGGTACATGGTCCTCGAAGACAACCAGCTGCACTTCTTCCCAAGATTGTGGCCAAGCTTAAGGAAATGGAGCAGGAAGGGCATCTAGCCAAAGTTACACAACCCACTCATTGGGTTAACTCTATGATGGTGTCAAGTCGAGGTGAGAAGATCAGGATCTGCCTAGACCCAGGGGACCTAAATAAAGCAGTGAAAGGGGAACATTACCCAATTCCCACCGTAGAAGAAATTGCAGCGAAGATACCTGACGCCAAAGTGTTCACTGTCCTTGATGCCAAGAGTAGGTATCTCCAAATGAAACTAGACTATGAGTCCAGTCTACTGACAACAATGAACACTCCAATTGGCAGATAGAGATGGTTGAAACTGCCTTTTGGAATCAAATCGGCTCCAGAAACGTACCAAAGGGCCATGGATGAAATGTTGGAGGGCATAGATCATACATTTGCCATCATGGACGACGTACTGATCGCAAGACGAGACATTGCCCATCATGATTCAGTACTAGAGAAAGTGCTCGACCGTGCGAGGAGCTACATCCTCAAGTTAAACTTTGAGAAGGTCAGAGTGCGAAAACATCAAGTTCAATATGTAGGTCACATCATCTCAGCCGAGGGACTTAAACCAGATCCGGAAAAAGTGAGAGCTATGAGGGACATGCCACCTCCTGAAACAAAAGAGGATGTGCGTCGGTTTCTGGGATCTATTCAGTACCTTGCCAAATTCCTTCCGATGCTTGCAGAAGTTGAAACGCCACTGCGGGAGCTCACCAGGAAGGATGTACTCTTCCACTGGGACAAGCCACAGGCAGATGCATTCCAGAAGTTAAAGGATATGTGCTGTGAAGCTCCAGTCTTAGCCTACTATGATGTCAGAAAGGAAGTGACGATACAATGTGATGCCAGTAAGAGTGCGGTGGGTGCGGTCCTTCTGCAAGAGGGTAGGCAAATAGCCTATGCGTCCCGTAAACTTCGAGAATCAGAGATGAACTGGGCACCCATAGAGAAGGAAATGCAGGCAATCGTGTTCAGTACACAGAAATTCAGAGAGTACATTCTAGGGAAAACTACCGTGGTGCAGACTGACCACCAGCCCCTAGAGACAATACTCCACAAGCCTATGGCAACAGCACCATTGAGATTGCAGGCCATGATTCTGAAAGTGAGTGGCTATGACCTTAAAGTGGAGTATCTCCCAGGCAAGAAGCAAGTCCTCGCGGACACCCTTAGCCGAGCGAGTCTGAATGAAGAACCACTGGAAGACGATGAAATTCAAGTGAACATGCTGAAAAGAAACTCAATCTCAGAATCAAAGTATGCAGAACTCCAGCAAAACACAGCAAACGAGCTCCATGAGCTGTACGCCATCATTCAAGCCGGGTGGCCAGCAACAAAGCAACAGGTCCCACACAGCATCCGACAATACTGGAACACTCGTGATGAGCTTGCAGTTTTGGATGGTGTGATATACAGAGGAATGAGGATCGTAGTACCCCCGTCCATGAGGCCAGCCATGCTGGAGCTAATACATGGAACGCACGCTGGAATTGTAAAATGCAAGCAAAGAGCCAGAGAAGCACTTTACTGGCCCGGGATGAGTGCACAGATAGAAGAAAAAGTCAAAGACTGCACCATATGCCGTGATTACGCCCCTGCGTAGCCGAAAGAGCAACTGATTCCAAGTCCTGTCCCAGATCTGCCTTGGGAAATAGCTGCGTCAGACATATTCGCCTTCGAAGGAGAACAGTACCTGGTACTAGTTGACTATTATTCTAAGTACATTGAGGTGACCAAACTGAAAGACCTCACATCCCTGGAGACCATTGGAGCCCTGAAGGAACATCAGTCGACATGGCATTCCAGCAAAACTAGTCACCGACTGTGGTGTCCAGTAGGCAAGCAAAGAATTTGAGACCTTTGCTAAAAGCTACGGGTTTGAACATGTCCTAGTAAGTCCAAAGCATCCCCGTGCCAATGGCGAAGCTGAAGCAGCCGTAACAACGGTGAAGTCGCTGTGGAGAAAAAACAGAGACAAGGAGAAAGCACTACTAGAGTACAGAGCCACCCCAATTCCAGGGATCGACCTGTCCCCATCTCAGCTTTCCATGGGACGCAGGCTAAGAACAGCACTGCCAATAGCACGTGGTCTACTGGAGCCTGAAGCATACAACATGCAAGACATAAAGGCCAGAATGAAACATAGCCAGGAACAGCAGAAGTACTACTATGACCGCCAGTGTACCAAAGAGCTACTGCCACTCAGACCTGGCGACCATGTAAGAGTGAAACCAGAGCCTGGATCAAAGGAGTGGAGAGCAGCCACAGTAGTGCAGCAACATGCCTCACCTAGGTCGTATGTATTAGACGTAGGTGGCCGAAGAATCAGACGAAATAGAGTGGCCCTGAGAACCGACTCCTCTAGGTCTTACGCTGGATTCTGGACGCGCCATGCAAATGCCATCCCGCAGCCGGATCCTGATCTGGGAAATGCACATGCAGTGCCAACATTCCAGGCGAGCACACGCATGAAGTGTGCAGCACAGGACCACCATTCAGATCCCCCAGCTACCCAGGAAAGCCTAACTCAAGGTGTACTAAGCTCATTTGACACAGCGGAGGCCAAGGACTCAGCCCCGTACATAACTCGGAGTGGCAGACAAGTCGAGAAACCAGTCAAGCTAGACTTGTAGCTAAGTTGTAAAGGAGCTGTGGACAGTCGTTGCATGTGAACACTGACAGACACCGTTTAGCTAATGTTTAAATGCATCTTTTAACTTTCTTTTGTTTTGTTGTTGTTGTTGTTAGGGAAAGGGGGATGTTATGTATGGCAAAACCGCTGACCAATGAGATTAAAAAAACCGCGCTTTATGAGCCGTTGTTCAACATGGCGTTCATGTTGTGATATATGTAACACTTCCATTTTTAGGTAGTATGGTATAGGGGTTTTTAAGGGTTCTAATTATAAATTAAATTCCGTACTATTAGCTTTACTCTCGCTTGTAAATATAAGTGATATTGTTAGTCTTAGTTTTTAGCAGATTCAAGTAGTCTTATCCATATATGCTATCTTGTAGTCACTTTTTAATACACAATTATTTACATGTATACACTCACATCTTTATATAATATATTTGTAAAGACACGCCCTCCATCGAAACCAGCTTAATGTTGTTGGGGCTAGCGTGTCCTCTGGATTGAAATAAAGGATACCATACCATACCATCTAGTCGATTTAAGACCGTGCCCGGAAGGCTATCTATAAAAGGAGGAACGGGGAACGGGGAATCTCTAAAAGGGGGACTCTCTAAAATAGGGAATCTGTAAAAGGGGGAGTCTCTAAGATGGGGGATCTCTAAAACGGGGAATCTGTAAAAGGGGGAATCCCTAAAAGGGGCAATCTCTAAAACGGGGAATCTCTAAAATAGGGAATCTCTAAAACGGGGAATCTCTAAAACGGGGAATCTCTAAAATAGGTAATCTCTAAAAAGGGGGAATCTCTAAAAGGGACCATATTTATCTGCACTTTCCTTATGCATTTTTCTTACATTTGCTGCACTTTACTTACTCTTGGGTAAGGACAGTGCACTTTTTACTGCACTTTCCTTACTCACTGCACTTTCCTTACTCACTGCACTTTCCTTACTCACTGCACTTTCCTTCCTGACTGCACTTTCCTTACTTAGTGTACTTTCCTTATGGAAAAAGTGCACATTCCTTAGTTCGTACACTTTCTTTACTTTTGAATTTTAAATTACAGCTTCAAATCTGTAAATAACCCCACGTCTCACATACTACGATTGGGTTGCCTGTGGTGACAGGGCACTTCCGGCAAAATTCCAAATGGTCCTAAAGAAACAAGAAGAAAAACTTTCGGTTAGGCCGGGTGTCCACTGATTGAAACTGAAAAGAAGATGCTTGTACCGGCGCGGGCCCGCCAAAATAAAAACAACTCGTCCCATTTTGGATTGAACAGTTTCAATAAAAACTTTCGTCATTACCTGTTGTCAAACTAAAAAGTAAAAGGGGTAACATATATTAAAGAAAAGAGCGAAAAAATAAAGAAAAAAAAACAAACAAACAAAACAAAACTTAAGCCTTTCCGGGTACTAAGCGGCGGACCGCATGGTCAAAACTAAGCAAGAGACAAAGGCGCAAGCGCAAGAAATTGAAAGTAACGTATTTGCGTGACAAACTAAACAACAGAGCGGCGCACTGAGGCCGCTACAATGCCTAAGGGCGTATCCGTGGGATGCCCAGGAGTTGACACAAATTGTCCCGTAAAGCCTGGTTCTCATATGCCGCCGTTATACCTGCGATGACCTGCGTTGTGGTCGCCGGTTGAATTGATTTTTCGTCCCAGTTGCATCGCAGTGGTGCCCCAGATGTACTTGCGACGTATTGTAGCGGAAGCTACAGGGTACGTTTGTGCCCGACCCAGTCCCCCCCCCCCAGAAAAAATGTATGTTACGATTAGGAACACGGCTTCGTGTCGCTAGTCTGTTTTCGGTGTGGAATAAACATGGCAACACACTGGTGGCAGCGGTGGGATAGAGTTCATGAGTTCGTTCAGTTATGAGATTGAGTATCGAGCTGGCCAGAGGCATCAGAATGCTGACGCACAAGCAGACCCCAAAACCTACAGACCGGTGTCTCTAACATCTCTTACATCTAAAGTCATGGAACACATAGTATCCTGTCAAATATCACGACATCTTTCTACAAACCGTATCATCTCACCGCACCAGCATGGTTTTCAGCGGGGTCTGTCATGTGAGACTGAACTCGTCACCGTCATTTACGAATGGGCATCAGTCTTAAACGTCCATGGCCAGGTCGATGTTATATTTCTAGATTTTGCGAAAGCCTTTGACTCCGTCCCCCATGAACGGCTTTTACTCAAGGCTGACTATTATGGAATTCGTAATAAGGCTAACATCTGGCTTCGAAGCTTTTTAACTGGGCGTAGCCAACGAGTTGTGGTTAATGGTTCTGCTTCTTCGTGGTCGCCTGTAGTCTCCGGGGTGCCTCAGGGAACCGTATTGGGTCCCATTCTCTTCTTGATGTTTATTAACGATCTACCTACCAATATTACATCTGGTATCAAGCTCTTCGCTGATGACTGTGTTCTCTACCATCCGATTAATTCCGTAAGCGATCAGTTAGCCCTCCAGCGAGACCTCGATCAACTAGAGAAGTGGGCCTCTACATGGCAGATGAAATTTGCTCCTTCAAAATGTTTTGTTATGTCCATCACTTTGAAGAATTCTCCTTTCCAGTGTAGTTACTTCCTTCGTAATGCGCAGCTCGATGGTGCTCGCCACCAAAAGTACCTCGGCGTCTACATAACATGTACATTGGGTTGGCAATTGCAGTGTGATGAAGCTAAAAAGAAGGCTATGAGAGTCCTAGGGATCCTTCAAAGGAATCTGTCATCGTGCGGTCGATCTATTAAGGAACGCTCATACCTATCCTTGGTACGCCCGATTGTAGAACACGCCACGGTTGCTTGGTCTCCGCATACCAAGAAAGGGATTGACTGTATCGAGTCTGTTCAGCGCCGCGCAGCACGTTTTGTTAACAACGATTACAGCCGTTATAGTAGTGTTTCATCTATGCTTACTGACCTGAACTGGCCTTCACTGCAGTCAAGGCGCAGGATATGCGATCTCGGCATGTTTTATAAAATACATAGAGGTCAAGTGAACATCTCCCTTCCTCATGACCTCACCTCCGTGCCTGCGTATGGCCGTACAAGGGCGAGTCACGATTTTAAGATCACGCTTCCACCCTCTTCAGTTGACGCTTACAAACACTCCTTCTATGTAAGATCAATCCCTGTATGGAATGCGTTATCAGCTGATGTTGTTAGATCGGAATCTTATCCAGAATTTATCTGAAGAGTGTCCACTACTTTAGCATACTAATTTAAATCATTTTGTTTATTTTTATGCCATGTAATTGTAATTTCTTACCATCTAATTATAATTGTAATTCCTACCATGTAGATGTAATTGTAATGCCATCTCATGTAAATTGAGCGACTGCCGGCCGTTCCATTGCCGGATTAGCCTTAGTAAGCGCTAGTGGCAATTACCTTGATTAAAGATTAAAGATAAAGCACTGTCGCGAAGGCCTTGTAACGATGGCTGCAAATGGTGTAAGGAGTGGAAGAGGGTTGAACAAATGGTTAGTGTTGCTGTTCAAACTGATGTTTCATCTGTTGTGTGTGGCGAGCTTGTGGTAGAGCAAAGAGGAGCCCTTCCAGATAAGCAATGTGAAACAGAATTGTCAGTTTGTACTGAACATTGCTCATCCGATTCTGCTGTGGCGGACTCTAGATGCAACACCATTAAATTGGAACCAATCTGGACAAGGGAGTACCTTTACAACCAACAAGTTGCAGATCCTAGCCTTAGGGTGATCATCCAGTTTAAGAGTGCCGTAAAACCCAGGTGGGAAGATGTGTTCTCATATGACCGCACGGTCAAGGCACTTTGGGCTCAGTGGAACCAACTGGAATTCCGAGATCGCGTACTGTGTCGCAGATGGGAAGAAGAAAGTGGTACCCGAACGATGCATCAGATTATACTTCCAAGAAACTTACAGGAGACCGCACTTGAGGCTCACCATAACCACACTACTGCCAGTCACCGTGGGGTTAACAAGACACTGGGCGCGATTAGAGCACGATATTACTGGCCAGGATTGACCTCCCAAGTCGAGCGGTGGGTCAGAGGTTGTCACGATTGTGGTGCTAAAAAGAATTGGGGAAAGAAACGGCGCTCACCACTCCAGCAGTATGTTGTTGGTGCTCCAATGGAACGCCTGGCTATGGACATACTAGGACCACTTCCCCTGACTCCTCGTGGCAATAAATTTGTCCTCGTCGTAATAGACTATTTTACAAAGTGGACTGAGAGTTATGCCATCCCGAACCAGGAAGCTACCACAGTGGCCGAGAAACTAGTTAGTGAATTTGTGTGACGTTTTGGAGTTCCTCGGGAGATACACAGTGATCAAGGTAGCAATTTTGAGTCGAAGGTGATAACTGAAGTGTGTAAGCTATTGGACATTGAGAAAACAAGGACCACGCCCCTACATCCTCAGTCAGACGGTCAAGTGGAACGATACAATCGAACATTGATTAAAATGCTTCGAGGCAAGTTGAAAGACAATCAGGAGGATTGGGACCTAGAACTCAACCCACGTGTGATGGCTTACAGAGGTTCCGTTCATGAGTCCACAGGAGAAACACCAAACATGCTGATGTTAGGGCGAGAAATTGAGCTACCATTAGATGTGATGACTGAGCCAGCTCCAGACACACAGCCATTGGCAACCGAGTATGCCTTGGCTCTGCAACAGAGGCTTGCCGGCGCACATGAAGTCGCCAGGAGACATCTAGGAAAAGCAGCAGAACGGCAGAAGAGGAAGTATGACAAGCGAGTGTCCAGTAAGCCATTCCGGGTTGGGGACAGTGTTTGGTTGCACAACATTCGTCGAAAGAAGAGGAGGAACCCCAAACTGGATTGTCCTTGGGAAGGCCCTTACTTAGTGGTGTCTGTGCTATCAGATGTGACGTATCGAATCCAGAGAAGTCGAAGAGCGAAGCCTAAGGTGATTCACGCAGATCGTCTTAAGCCGTACCTTGGACCTGCACTAAAGAGTTGGATTGTAGAGACGGAAGGGACTGTTATGCCGGTTGAATCCCAAGTTGTGAGAGCTGGAGAAGTTGGGCCTGTTAGTGGCTCTGTCGAAGCTGTACCCGGGGAAGGCATGTTGGATGGGAGTGATGCAATAAAGTCCCTGAATCCTGCTCTGTGCGGCAGTCCCGAGGTAGTGACTATGGCGGAGGATCTCGAATCTGACAAAGAGAGCTGTGGTAGCGATACTGTTGCAGCGATACTGCCTCAGACCCAGACGGCTACACCAGATCACAGACCATCGAGCGAGACTGAGAGCGTTGACGCTGATTCATGTGAACACCCTTCACAGGCTGTACGACGTCGCTATGGGAGACAGCGCAGACCTCCCAACTATTACGGCGATTGGGTGTAATTGGACAGTGCATGAATTTTCGGAGTTGCTATGCGAAAAGAGATTTCCAGAGTTAAGTTTTGTTTCAATGCGAGTGCTGACTGTTCATAAAATGAACTAGACAGATTTGCTAAGATTTGACTGTCGTTCTTTGTTCATGTTTTAATTTTGTTATTGAGATTGTGGCACTGAGGACAGTGAAGTTAAAGGAGGGGGCAGCGTAGCGGAAGCTACAGGGTACGTGTGTGCCCAACCCAGTCCCCCCCAGAAAAAATGTATGTTACGATTAGGAACACGGCTTCGTGTAGCTAGTCTGTTTTCGGTGTGGAATAAACATCGCAACATCACGGTATCCCCGGTAAACACGAAAAAGGGCGCCAAATCAATTGGATGGAATGAAAAAAAATATATATATTTTCATCGCCGGTGTTCCTGAAGAACCGCCGACATGCCTGCGAAGTTGAACTCAAGTCAACTTCGCAGGCATGCCGGCAGCAAAGGCCTGCGATGGTTGTTGTTGCCGCCGGCGTATGTTCTCATATGTCGGAACAGTATCCAAGGCAGTACCGGCGGCTGTGTCGCAGGTAGTTCGGCGGCATATGAGAACCAGGCTTTACGCTAAAGTACCACAGTTAGCCAGTCTCACTGGGTCCAGAGATCAAAGGGAAAATGTAGGAAGGGGCTAAAGTTTATCAGTTATGTGGGCCTGGAATTTTAACATGATGGAAGTAGTTGTACAAGCCCGACATATCACAAACACTGAAATTCTCTAACAGTTCGAATTGCTAAATTTCAAACAAAGTAAACCTGTTGCCAAGTAAGAATAATATTATTATTGAACTGAGAGCAAGCTTGAAAATGTTTAAAATTCAAGAAAACTATTTGATCCTATTGTCACATAAATGAAAGTGAAGACAGTAAGAACAATACAGTACAAACCAAAGGGCGCTGTGAGCCCACCCATTCATATGAATGGAGGGATGAGATAGAGTTATGTGTGTATATGTACTTCCTGGTTTGTCTCAATAACTTTCCTAATAGTTACAAAGCAACAACATGAGCAGAAATTTACAATTTGTCTTTTAGAGTTGCCTTGGATACAAAGTCAAGAGAATTTCAATATAAAATACTGCATAGATACTTACCAACAAACACCCTATAGGAGAATCTTTGTTAGTTCTTGCCTCCGTGATTAGCATACGGCTATCGTTTTCTAATCAGTCAGCCAAGAGTAAAGTAGTGAATGTGGATTGCACAAAGAGCTACCTCCGAAAATTTGAATGTAATATTCCAAATAATCTCTGAGCAACGACTCTTTGAAAATTCTAAATTTTACAAAGAATGTATGGGCTCATTAACGTTCTTACCACCCAACAATTTATCAGCTTTTGATGGCTGATAACTGGTTCGTTATTAAAGCTAAAAGGCTTAAAATTGGAAATTTAACCAAGTTTAACAAGTTCTTCAACATTTTAAGGTCAATTTGTAAATAGCACGATGCCTTCTGAGGGCAAACTTATATCAATGTCAATGAAGCAAAATGGAAACTATGATGTCAACAAAGATTCTCCTATTACAAACAATAAATGGAAATGGTGCCGGTGTTTGGCCCAAAAAATAAGCTAGGAAATGGGTTTCTGGGTTGGAAAATTATGTTTATCAATTAGTGTTGTTTCTTATGCGAATGCTGTGCCATAAGTGTGTCCCATGCTCACCAAGTGAAACGATCCCAAAATACGATCTGTCGACCCGATAGATTATACCGTCGCACAGCTGTCCCCACGAATCAAACGATCCGTACGATTCGTGGATCGCTCTTACGACCCGTGTCGACTTGATCATTGCATGATTTAATGGCAGTATGTCGCTGAATTTGATGCGGTCCGATTTGTGAATGAGCCGTTTTCCATAAACAGAATGCACTGATAGGCGAACCAACACAAACGAGACGATGTGTGTATGCGTCGTTCTAAAAACCTCTGCCGTAAAAGTTAACAGCAACGCCATGTATGTACGCCTTCCCATACGACGTCACAAATTTTGGATGTTATGAGTCGGGTAAACATGAACGCAGCGAAGCTCGTACTAACTACAAACAAACGAGACAACGCGTGTTTGCGTCCTTCCAAAAACCCGTGCCGCAAAAAGTTAACGGCAACGCATGCAAAGGTCTGAACACCTAAAAAGATGGCCAGCATTTCCATTTAGTAGATATGATGTTTAGATTCCGAGTGGGACCAATTTTCTCCTGTGGACTCCCCTGAAAATTCAGCCCCCCATCCCAGGAGTGAAGCATCTGTGGTTATTTGATGTTGAGGTTGCAGACGGCGGGTATAAAGCACAGGTCAGGTCATAGGTCAGGTCATTGTTTTACTAATAGTGAGACAACCCTAACCTCTTCCTAATGCTAACCTTAGGCCTAAATACCACACTAAGGGAATGTTTAGGCCTAAGGCTAGTATTAGTAAAGGTTAAGGGTTGTTTCAGTGTTGGCAAAAACGATAACCTGAGACCTGACCTGTGACCTGTGACCTGTGACCTGTGTTTTAGACCCGCCGGGTTGGAGATGGTTTATTACAATGTACGCATTTTCTTCTTTTTTGATCCACCACCGGCCATAATTCAGATTTAGTGAGGCTGGACAGAGACATTGAGGCATCAAAACTGCCCTTTGTCCTCTTAAGGGCTTGAGATTTGTCTTTTTCCGGTTGCCAGTAGTAAAGCGCCCTATGCATGACCCCAGGAAAACTAGAAAACACATGTCACTTTCCTAATAGATGGGGAGGAGCATACTAGTAACTCGGTACAAGCCCTTTGTAAACCAGTTGCTTTTTCCCTCGTTAATTGTATTGTCATTGTTACAGAATTTAGTAGAAACCCCAAGATAGTAAGAACTTGGGAGGGTATGAAACTAGACTTCTCCGGATGCACAACCAGCCCTAAGTTGTCACACAATGCAGTGGTGTCTATAGCATTTTTGACACATTTCCCACAACTTTGTCCTCGCAAATAATGGTCAACAAGATGTGCAACAGCTATGTGTCCTTGCTTGTGCAAGGTAGGTAGCGGGGTTTAAGGATTTTAGTAAAAATCCTGGGGCACAGGACAAACCGTTGGGAAGGCAGGTAAATTCATATAAATTCCCTTCCTAAACGAAGCGTAAAATTTTCGATCAGAAGACCTATTGGGAAGGGAATAACAGGCGTCCTTCAAGTCCATAGAAGTCATAAAACAATTTTTGGTTACAAGTTCAGTTATGGTTGTTAGTGAGTCCATTTTGAAATGATAGTAACTCACTGCCTCATTAAACCGTTTCAGATTAAGTATAAATCGATGTGAACCATCCTTCTTAGGGTGGAGGAATATGCTAGACACAATTTGCTCAGGCATAGGCTGGGGATGCCCTTGTAATGACACCTTTCTCAGACAAGTAATTTATGCACCTTTTGACAAACAGTAGGATATATACTACTCGTGCTCTTAAAAGGCTTGCTTTGGCAGTCTGTGTTTAACCGGGGTAGCAGTACACTCAATACTCGCTCCCAAGACATCAGACAGGAGCATACTGTCACAAGTGGTTGTCCTCCAAGCTGCGAAATGAGCAGCCACCTGCCCAGCCTTAAATGAGCTGCAATAAATAAATGCAATAATTGGGGAAGAAAACTTTCACTTTGACCCACTTACCCCATTCTTGATTTGAAGCAATTGTTCCATTGCCTCTTTTTGTTGTTTGGGGATTTCTTCTTTTGTAGGACCGGTTTTGGCCCCTCCATAAAAGATCTTTCTTGGGGTCTTCAGTATAACGGTCGTGTTGACTTGAGCTGTACTGCCTCCCCTTATAGGGCCCATTTTGAGGTGTGGATGCAAAGGAATAGCTGATTTTGCTCGCTTCTTTAGCATCCTGCAACTGTTTTGCCAAGTCATCCCCAAAAAGGTACTGACTACTGATGGGCACTTCAGTAGAAGAAATGGTAAAGTATTCAGCTTCCAAAGATGAGCCCCTCGCAGAGGTTTTGGCAAACAAGGGAACATGACTAATTTAAACTGGGGAACAGGGGGAAAAAGACAAAATATCTGAGGGAACAAGGGAACACAAACCATTTTAGGGCTCAAAAAGCTGGGAAAAAGTTCGGAATTAATTTCGCTCCATCCCTCTGCAACTGGAATAGTTGTGTATTTACATGCGGCAACCGGCATTGCAATGCTGTCCACTTGTTGTGCCATTATATTTTTGTTTTCTAGGGCAGAGGGATTATGAAGCAACATGTTTGTTGTTTGTAAGGTTGCAAAAGTAATTTTGCGGATAATTTGCTGTAAATTTGGTACCTTCAGATCTGTTTTCCTCTTCTTGCAATTTAATTGGCTCCCATGATATCCCGGTGTTTAGTTTTGTACCCTTTATGTCAGAGCAGTTCCGGGGCGGTTTGTATTTTTCTACCAGCCTTTAATTTTTCGGAGGACAGTCTTTTGCCCCATTGTTTTTGAGCTATATCAGCTAATTCGAGCTGGATTTCGCTGCCGGTCGCGTCGTCCTCGTCCAAACTGTCAGCAAAGTTTTGAAGGAGCGCTGTCTCCTTGGTGGAAGTTTCCCGCCCTTTTTCACCGGTGGCCTTTGACCGCTCGGTGAACATTTGGATGTCGTTTGCATCGTCCAGCACACCCCCACTAACGTGGAGACTAATAATGTCCTCTAAGCGGAAAAAATCACTCACGCTGTGTATGGACTTTCTCAGCGAAACGCAAAGCACTGACAGCAACGCGCATTCGCATCTCATGTGACTCCCGCACAATCTCGTGCCGAGAGTCTCCGTTCCGCATTGCGTATGCTGGCTGCTGGTCAAGGGGGACGAAGACTCTGGGTACGAGATTAGACTCCGTAGTGACGTGGACTGGTGACAAGGTACTAGTAGAGTGTCTTAAAATGTATTTGTACTGACATTATTTTCACGCGGTATGAAAAGCAGATTTAAGCTACAAGCACCGTAAACGTTTTTTGAAGCTTTCATACAAATCTTTGCAATCAAAATTGTGTAAATTGACGCGAACTTAGAAGCGACATAAGATTTATAATTCCAATTTACGGACGTCATACCGTCCTGGCCTAATTTCCTGTTGGCTGAATGATACTAATAAAAAAAATTGCGGCGGCAAATATTGGAAATCGGCTTCTTTGTAACGACGTCCCAGCGGCTCAAAGTCGGCCAAAATCGTATCCACTTACTGGAATTTTTGCCGTGTTTGCCACCCAACCAATATGGCGTCATTAACCGTAAAAAGGTCAATTACTGTTTCAGGGACAACTTTTTTGCCCAAATGAATCGCGCCCCCCCAAAACTCCTTAACAAGCTCTCGAAAGATTCGTGATCGGGTGCCATGATTTCCTAAGATGTTTCTAGGCATGAAACATTCTCGTCCGCAGAGGCCGCGATTCTTTCGGTCAGCACCAAGAATAACGACCTCTGGCTGGTCCCGAACCAGGAAGTCTGCGAATCACGGACTTCCGTCTCGTCTGCGGAATCTCAGAAATTTGAAACAATCAGCGAATGTCAACGGTTACTATAATGGACCGCTACTGCGACTGCACGTAATTCGGAACCGGCCAGAGGTCGTTATTCTTGGTGCTGACCGAAAGAATCGCGGCCTCTGGGGACGAGAATGGGCATCTTGCAACAACTTTGCCCTTTCGTTTCGTTGACAAGGATAAAAGGTCATCCATTTTAGAGTATAATTAGAGAACACAAAGAGACAACACACTCAAAAAGTTTGGGGCAACACTAAGTTTATTGAAAACAAGCACGGGAGGAAAAATAAAATAACCCCTGGGGGGATAGGTGGGTAAAACGAACAACGAGAGGCCGCAAATGACCTTTGAAACATCAGGAGATCAGGTTGACCCAGGAGAAACTTAACACTGCCTAGATACGTGACCGCAAACAAAAGGGAGTGTGTTCCTAATTACACGCTTTGACAAGGTCAAAAACCCCATAGCGGATCATATTTCGAAAAGCCTTTTCGGGGACTCTGGGGAAAGGGACCCAGGGTAAGGTTCATTGACGAGCGATTTTTGTGACAACACAAGTTTGTTGCGTGCTCAGTTTCATGATCTCCCTTACATACTAGCGTTACGTGATTTGCAAGAATTGAATTGCGTGACGACCCAAGTAGCTAAATGACAATGTACTTTCTCAGCGACGTACCGTTGCCCTGTTCATGGCAGAGACGGCAAAAATCATCATTTAGAGGCCACACAAGAAAGTCTCCCCCCCCCACCACCACCACGGGGGGCGAGCGCCCGGCTCACTTTTATGTGCGAGTCTCCCCGCATTTATAATAAACAGAGCTCTAAACGTTTTACTTAGAAGAATACAGGACATAGCGATGCCCAAGCGTAATTTTGAGTGTATTAAGCAGTTTTTTTTTTTCAATTCTGCTGTTAGCCATGAGAAAATTACGAATATCCAAGAATGCCACTTGCGTAAAGATTTCTCACCAAATTCGTGGACAGGTGATGGGCAATTTCTGATTGCCGATTTCACCGCGGAGTTGAATTAATTTTTGTAACAGTAGTTATCATTCTGATGCAAATAAATGCTTCAAGTCAATGTCAGTAGCTCAAAAGAGGCAATTAAGTTATGTTATAACATCTCTGTAGCAGAAATTTTCGGTTTATAGTAGGGTAGCATAGGAGGATCAGCTACATATTACATCATCTGCAATGGAAGTCCATAAGTTAGTCGAATATTAAGGCATCCACTAGGGTCAACTAAGGATTAAAGTTATGAAAATAAGTCTCAAAAGTCTTAGGATACTTTGTCATCGGTGACAACACTCGATGCAGTCCTATTCTAGCGGACTTTCGATTCCATGAATTGACTACCTTTTCCATGAAGCAAAACGAAGCAAAACATACCTGGTACGAGTATATGTCTTTAATTAACGAATTCGAGAACTAAAATGAGCAAGAACTTACCATGAACACCTCCGCCGCCTTCCATGATAAAACTCCTGTTGTGGTTTTGGATCAGGATATTGTCAGTACAAGGCCTAGGAACGCAACAAGCTTTTTTTATTATTATTAGCAAGCGCCAAAAACCTCAAGGCATGCTAGTCCGCATGCGCACATGTAAGAGACCGCAAGCAAGCTACGACAACTCCCGTCCATCCAACGTCTTGTGGAGGGCGATGGTTGATTACGTGTCCATTTTAGCGGAAAAACGATTGAAGGCCTTTCCCATGATGCTCAGCGTATAATTCACTTTTGCTCCGTTGGTGAATAACGAATACATCAGTTCAACAAGAAGAAACATTTTTTTTTCTCTAACGAATATATTATTATCATTATCATTATCATTGTCATTGTCATTGTCATTGTCATTGTCATTGTCATTATTATTATTTGTTAAAATAACAAAAAAGGTGACCCCGACCCCGGCCCCAGCCCCGGCCCCGGCCCCGACCCCGGCCCCGACCCCGAGTCCGCGTTTTACTGAGACCCCAGCCGATCAATGGTATTGAGCAAAGAAGACAAAAAATGCTAACTCTAGTCAGCTCACTTGTTTAATTCACGTAACGAAATAGTCCGCACTACAATCTCTACTGGATGGCTATCTCACTCACTCAACAAAGGCAATAAAACAACATCACAACACACACACAACTCAACTCTCTTCGCCTTGCTCTCTTATATAGGTTGCACTGACTCTAAGTGGTTAATTTTCTACAAATGTCGCAAATCTTAAGACCTATCAATAACTACTGCTTCCTGAACGTCCTACCACTGACCCCAGTTGTTCGAAGAGTGGATAGCGCTATCCACTGGATAAATCACTATCCACTGGATACGTCAATTGGCTTTGCTGCGAGTTATCCGCTGGATAGCGATTTATCCGGTGGATAGCGTTTTTCACCTTTTGAACAACCGACGCCTGGTCAGCAGTCTAGAACGTTCTTTCAATGTCACGGAATCTTCTTAGACACATATCGTTGCAGCTATTTCTTGTTGAAATAAAAATTCGAAAAACTGTAATTTGGCATTACATCGCGAGAAAGGATCGATGAAAATTCAAGCTATGCTGCCTTATTACGTCAAGAGTACGTTTACAAACAATCACCTGGCCACCTTGAGGTCAATTACTGCGCTCGCCGGTTGCCGGATTTACGTGCAATTGTGCAAGATCTTTCAAATTACACACGTACTTAATAACACAAATTGGGATCTTTAAAAGACTATTAAAACCGATTCGTAAAAAACTATTTGTTAAAAAACAGTTACAACGAACACAGTGAAAGATTCACGGTTTTGGATGCAAAATTGACGCTTACCGGCTACTTCATAAGCAAATACGCGCTAAATGAAGAATACTTTTTCGCCGATAGCATTCGAAATATGGTGGTCATGCTTGAAGCTTCTGGTCGTTCTCAATTAATTTGTTGTCAGGCCACCGCATGCAAATTAGGCTGAAGCTATTGAAGAACGATGCATATAACGATAGGCACTATTGTTATTCAATGATATGGAAATAAGAGGCCCTGCATTCTGACATTTAGCCGTTGTCAGCATGCATTTGCACGCACAGTCATCATTCGTAGTTAAAGTTGTTGTATACAAACTTGCATTTCTGCCGGTGATGTTTTCCGTTTTGTTTCCCCGTCCTTTGACTGGAGTGAACGTCAAACTCAGCCGCGTTCGCGAGCTCCAAACAGGTAAGAAAGCGCTGCTTCGATCATGCTAGTATTGTTTTAGCCCCTTCTAGACTGTTTCCATATCTCAAAGTGCCCCTGGACGTGAGGTGCCTGGGAATGAAATTAAATCACTGGAATATAATTAGCGCCGAACTGCCGACGATTTACGACTCCGAACGTTTTCTGCTCTTGCTGTGCACGAATTTTATGTCTACTTCATGTGTGTTTTGAGTCAATAGTAAACATCTGGCTTAGCAAACAGCACATCCAGCATATTTCTCCCGAGGTTTTCTATTTTATTTTCGGCGATATCAAAAACAAAAACCTTCAAGGGCGGTTTCAGCTATGGAAACGAGTCGCTGCACGACGGGGCTTGCTTTGTTTCCATAGCTCAAACCGCCCTTAACTTGTGGAGAAAGATCTTCCCTTCATTGTGGTCGTAAGTACTTGAATTTTATTTGATCTTGACCTTATTTGATCTTATTTTACTTGACCTGTGCACAAAACTCACTTCTAACTGCGAGCAATTTTGATTTATGAGCAAATTTCTACTTAGCATAGTGTTTTCAGCTGTCTTTCACAGCCAATCCCTCTGCTGTGCTTGTTAAAATATCAACAATTTTTTTGTCTTTTTAGAACTGTGTCATTTTATTATTAATTTAGGGACTGATTACTTCACTCAGGCTGGTCTTATTTGGTCAGCTGGCCAACTTCACCAAGATCTGGCCTGTCCATGAAATTAATAGAACAAAATTTTATATTGTAGTTACACGAGAAGTGGTCCAGCCTGGTCAGCTGGTATCCCAGTATTGCAATGTTTTGATCCTTGCTAACCAGGCTGAGGGAATCACATTGGCTAGAGGAGTCTGGCTAACAAGGCAAGCAATATAATTTTCAGGAATAAATCCAGCTTTACACTACAATGGTTCTAATTTGAAAGTTGTTTTCCCTGGTGGCATTAAGATTTTTGCTTGTCGTTTGTCACTTACACTTTTCTTCCGCTTCAGTCTAAAACCACTGTTTGAAAGTGTTTTCAGAGGGCGAAATTGACACGTCGCTTACTTTTTAATCGAGGGTTAGCGTTAATAGGCTTTCGAACAACCGGCCGGAGTTGTAAATCGTCGGCAGTTGGGCGCTAATTATATTCCAGTGACTTAATTTCATTCCCAGGCACCTCACGTCCAAGGGCACTTTGAGATATGGAAACAAGTCTTTACCCTTCTAGACCTTCTAGCATGATGGAGCAGACTATGTTTGTATTGCTTGGCGACGCGCAGTTTTTAGTCTCTTTTTTCTGCCCTTTTTTGCACTGCGTTAGTGCCTTCAGTTAAATCTGGAATTCACTGAGAAGCTTTCTATTCTGACCAAAGGTGGTCAGAAATCATGCTGTAAATCATTTGGTTTGAAGAGTAGCCAAAAATAGACAAATCCTGATTGACACATATGACGTAGTCTGACGTGAAAATGTCACGTACATGTAAACTACATAAAACGATCACAACTCTCAAGATGCAACAACCAGTGGTCCTAAAGTACACCGAAAAAACTATTTCAAAACTTTTTTTCGTGTTATATACGTTCGCACTATGTTTGTCAAGGTTGACGATAGAACACAATTCGTCGGTAGACTTGATGAACGACTTACATGTCCAATTTGCGAGAATGCTTTCAACGAACCCTGGCAGACATCATGCGGTCATCGATTTTGCAAGAAATGCCTTGATGGACTCTTGAGGTAGGTTTCAGCGTGTTCGCTTTATAATCATCCTCCTCAATCGTAGATGTAGTCAAGACTTCAGAGAACGTTTAATGCGAAGATCGGTAACTTGTCCGATCTGTTACAGTTCTGTTTTAAAATCCTGATAATAATTTCCACAGGTCGGACATTCTACGGTGCCCAGTCGATGGAGAAGAAATACAACGAGACGGGTATTTTCGGGATAAGTGCTGTGAGAGGGAAGTGTTAAGCCTTCCGTGTTTTTGTCGATATCAAGACAGAGGCTGCGATTGGACAGGAGAACTCAGATATTTGAAGGTATTACACGGAATTGGAATTTTCTAGACGTTATGCAAAATATTTGGTCACGCTGTATTTTACACTGAGCATATGGGGTACTCTTCTATAGCGCTTGCCGATTATATACGCCTGTTAGGTTAGCTCAGACGGCTTGTCGCGTTTAATATTACATTTCAGTTGCTGCGGGCCACAGTCCGTGGCCATTGCATGTCAAAGAAGCATAAGTTACTGCGTAAACAAACAGAGCATACTAACCTTTCTTAGGTGTCAAGAAATACGGAATTGAAACAGGATGGAAAAAATGTTACTGGACAGCCTTAGATCAGTATAGTAAAACCAGAGGCACGTCATTAACCGCCGACCAGTTAGCTCAGTTGGTAGAGCACTGTACTCTCGTGCGGGAGGTCGCGGGTCGAAAACCCCAGCGGGACCAACACTTGGGGTCCTTAAATAACTGAGGAGAAGGTGCTGCCTTTGTGATGATGTTTGCAAATGTTTAGATTTTCTAGTCTTCTCGGATAAGGAAGATAAATCGTTGGTCCCGTCTCACAGCACCTGTGTGGGACGTTAAAGATCCCACACACAGTTCCAAAAGAGTATGATATAATGTCCCAGCTGTGATGGTCTGTCACTCTCACTCATTCTGTTCTGGGGGCACCTGTAAATTCTACTGCTTGTTTAGAGATGAGATTGTGAACTGAGCCATCTTAAAGCAGTCTGGCAAAGTCCCCCACAACGTGTTGTAAAGAGCATTTGAACATATACCACATAGAAAATGCGCTACATAAACGCTGTATTAAATCATTATCATTATCATTATTATTATTATTACTACTACTGCTACTACTGTTATTATCGTGTATGAACAAGCCGTACAGTCTGCAGTGAAAGGAAACGTATGCAACGTTAAGCTGGCAATGCTTTGATGCAGGGTTTTTGCAAAAAAAAAACCGTGGCGATCAACGTATAGAGCAATTCACTTTACCCTTAAAGTTTGTTACTGCTGTTTTATATATATCAAGTCTAAGAGCATTCGATACTTGTAGATGACATACTGAACTTTCCGTTTTAAAGCGCCGAGAATCATTCAGTTTAGGTCTAAGGCATGGCTGCAATTGAAGTTGTCACCCTTTTCTCCTCTCCCGTTAAATAACTACACCACAAGAAACAGTATTAGACTATCCATACCAAAGGTTAAAACTAAATTCTGAGAGACGGACTTTCCTTTTCAATGGTGTAAGGACTTTTTATGAACTCCCGTTTGACCGAGGAGCAAGAAATTTCTTTTATAACTTTCTTTTATAGTTTTTACCATTTGGCTCCTTTGATGCAAACTGTTTCATAGCTTTTAAATGTAGTTCTTAAATTCTATCATATATTTTAGGCTTTGATCTGCAACACACTTAGATACAGGACCCCTATGGAGACCAGCCTTTAGCTTAGAGCTGAATGGGCTACCCTGTTTAAATAGGGTTTTACTTACTATATTTTGCCAAGTTAACTTCGACATACAGGCCTCAGCGCCTTACTATAGCTGGTGGATTGTCATATGTGAGCAAGATCTCTCTGTCCACTGACCCCTAACACTTTCAATACCATGTATAGCCAGAGTAATGGTATTGGCTACAAACCAATATATTGCTTTCTATATTTTACCAGACACATGAAGCCAGCTGCCAGTATGGTAACGTTCAGTGTCAAGCATGTGGTGAGACTATGGAGCGAAGGAACCTTGAGGAACACGGATTGAAAGCCTGTATCAACAGGGCAGTGATGTGTACATATTGTGGAGGAAAAGTGCGACAAAGCGACATGAAGGTATGCGATTTGTACTAACCGACGTCCATGCCCACAGAAGCAATAGACGCGGGTTTACGTTATTGGCTCTCATGGGGATTCACCCCCAAGGATTTCTTTTCATGGACAAAAAGTGCACTATACCCTCAGGGTATGGAGAGTTAAATGAATGACGAATCCCTCTTTTCCGGGGCTAAGAGGCGCGAATACCTACATTGTACAGTTGTAGCAGGCGAGCTTTCTATTGATTTTGCTCCTTTGGAGTTACAATCAATCGTTTGGAGTTACAATCAATCGGTCTAAAAGTGCACTCCTTGCATTACTTGAATTGTTGGATAGCTCAGTACTGAATTGTTGGATAGCTGTGTAATGATTACACAGCTAGGTGAGGCTGGGACGAGAGAAGAGGCCGAAAGGAGACTGGCTCAGTATCGGCTTGAAGTCTCTGCAGCGTGCTAGCCTGACTTAGTAGTGATAGCAGTCTAGTCTTTCAATGAAGAATCATAGGCAGACGATGACTGAAACGACAAGAAAGAAAGAAAAGAAAGTGTGTTCCGTATACCCGGGTTGAGCGGATTAAATGTTTCATTGGAATGCTAACATGTATCTGACTTCTTATCGTTTCAGGATCATTTAGGGGTCTGCCCAAAACTTCCCATCAGTTGCATCTTAAATTGTGGCCAAGAAGCTATACCACGTGACATGATGAATGAACACGTGATCACACACTGTCCCAACGCGGAGCATTTGTGCCCTTTCAGCATTCATGGCTGTGAGTTTAAAGTAAGTTGATGTTGATTCTGTTTGCATTACTGTTTAAGTCAAGCACTTTGAATCTCCGCAGCAGACGTTTGAATATAGGCTTCCCTCTCATGCTTTACGACGTCGTTGTATGTGCCCTTAATCTCTATCGAGAAAAGGAGGCTTTTGGCTCAAACTAAAGTCAGCTTTCAAAATAAGTCAAAATCTCATTTCCGTTTCCGAACACTGTGCTCGGAAAATAGTTTCAGTATAGCTGGAAACAAAACTATATATATTTGGACTTTTGGGAAGCTTACATCTGTCTTTAATGATGACCTTCCTTATACCAACTTCTTAAATTGGTCCAGCTTTTATTAAGGCCAACTAGAATGAAATCTTATTCAAGTTGTGCATTCGTTTTATAGGGCAAGAGGGAATGTCTCGAACACCATGTCAAGAACTCTATGGAGTATCATCTGAAACTGATGAGCGACTTTAGCCAGGAGTTCAACAGGAAACACAAGGAAATGGAGGAGAAGATCTCTCGTCTGGAAAATGACAAAAATGCCTTCGAGCAACAGCTTCAAAATCAAACCGAAGAACTCGTAGCTGCCAGGATAAATATACAAACCCAACAGACTAAAATAAGCACGATAGAAAAATCAACGACTGAACAGCAAAGGGATATGGAGAAACTGCATCGTCATTTAGAAGCTGCCGGACATGGAGCAAGCCGAGATGCTGTGTCTTCTCAAATGGAAGAAATTATGAACATTGTGAGACAACACGAGACGCGGGTAAATGATTTGCAAACAGAGCTTGGGGTTCTGAAAGGGGCGGGCAGTTTAACACCCAAAGAGAACGAGCAAAGGCTAAACTCGGCTTCATCTCCTCACGTTTGCGAACGGCGAATAGACAGAACTGAACACCAACTAGCATTACATGACATTCAACTTTCCGAGCAAAATCTTCGCACTCAGATGCTGGAAGCAACGTCATACGATGGGGTTTACCTTTGGAAGATTGATCAATACGGTCGGAGATTCCAAGAGGCTGTTTCTGGAAAAACCGTTTCGATTTACAGCCCTCCGTTTTACGTTGGCCGGTTTGGATACAAAGTGTGTGCCCGTCTTTACCTTAATGGTGATGGGATGGGCAAAGGAACGCATCTGTCCGTGTTTTTTGTCATCATGCGAGGTGAATATGATGCATTGCTACCTTGGCCGTTCTCTCAAAAGGTTCATTTTAGACTTATTGACCAGGACAGAGTCAACGACGTTTATGATGCATTTCGACCCGACCCGCGCAGTTCAAGTTTCAAAAAGCCAACGTCTGACATGAACATAGCATCGGGATGTCCGACATTTATTTCTCAAACAGAACTCCGCCAAGGTGGATACGTACGAAATGATACGATGTTTATCAAAATGACAGTCGATACAGTCGGTCTCCAAGGAGAGGCATGGAGATGAAAGGAATAATTATAATAATTATGTTCACAAACATGGCCAGCTTGTCAAATTATGCGCAGAGAAGGCTCCCCGTGTCATGACGAATGTCATGAAATGTACGTAATTATGCCTACAGGCATTAATTAATTAATTTCTTTATTTATTGTATATAATTAATAAATACAGTAGATACAGTCGGTCTCCAAGGAGAGGCATGGAGATGAAAGGAATAATTGTAATAATTATGTTCACAAACATGGCTTGTCAAATGATGCGCGGAGCAGGCTTCCCCGTGTCATTACGAATGTCATGAAAGGTATGTAATTATGTATACATGCATTTATTAATTTATTTCGTTATTTATTGTTGCCCCCGCAGGGTTTTGGCCCAGACGGCCAAAACCCGGGGAAGCACTCTAGAGGTCCTCGCGTATTAGGGACGAAAATTTCGCCGTAGCAGAAAAAAATCTCGATTTTTTTTCAAGAACAGGGCTCGCAAAGGATTGCCGTAACTTCGCTGGGGGTCGAATAAACACTCGAAGCATAAACACTTCTATTCAAATGTTATTCATAGTGTTCGTGTTGAAGTTTCAATACATTTTTTCATAGGACGTTTTATTATATTAGGCAAAATATATATCTTTTTAGCTTGTCAAATGATGCGCGAGAAGGCTCCCCGTGTCCTGACGACTGTCATGAAATGTACGTAATTAAGCATACATGCATTAATTAATTTATTTCGTTATTTATTGTATATAATTAATAAATACAGTACATACAGTCGGTCTCCAAGGGGAGGCATGGAGATGAAAGGAATAATTATTGCAATTACGTTCACAAACATGGCTTGTCAAATGATGCGCGGAGCAGGCGTCCCCGTGTCATTACGAATGTCATGAAATGTATGTAATTATGTATACATGCATTAATTGAATTATTTCATTATTTATTGTTGACAAATTAATAATAAAGATTACCGAGGAGATAAGACGTTTCAAAGTCGTTGTTTCTTAAAGTGTCCGTGGATTCATGAAGAGGCCCTCACGTGTAATAACAATCTATTTCGCTTAAATGCCGATCTATGTACTCATCCATTATTGACGGCTAAGACCTGACTTAGCAAACCTCTAGTTTTCCGCTGGGCTATCACACTAGTTTCCTTTCTTGTATTATCTGAGTATTTTCTGGCAAATGAGCAAGTAAACAAGCGGAAATACTACACCGTCTTTGTTGAACAAATGGGGCGACGAATCCTCATCCGGGCAAGACAAATGTCGCTATTCGCTCACGGCATGAAAAGGAGGAAGACAGGGGGCTCTGACCTCCCGCTCTTTCGTACCATATTGTGTGGTATTGCACAGCGATGCAAAATGTCCACCTATTCCTCTCTCCTCTCACCCCTTTAAGAGATCCATCTTCCAACCTTTCTTCACTCTCGTCTACCCCTCCCCCCTCCCCTTTCACTCACGTCCTACTGCCGAACGCGCAGAAGACTTCAAATTAAGTTCCATCAAAATAAATGAAATCACTACGAAATGCACCTACGGTAGGGGTGTCCAAATTCGGCTCCGAAAAAGGTAAAAAGTTTCTAAGAAATATGCCAAAAAGTTGCTCAAAAGTTGCTCAAAAGTGAAAAAGTTGCTCAAAAATTTTGTAAAGTTGCTCGAATATTTTAAGACAGCATGTCTAATTTTAATAACAATTGCTTTGTAATCAACGTTAAGGTACAAGACTTCCCAGGGCTTTTCCCTTCTCATGGGGGGCGCCCTATGAGAAGGGAAAAGCCCTGGATACGAGGTTGAGGCTACCCAAACCCAATTCTTGTAATTAATTACCACGTCCACATGATACCCATTCAAATGGTAAAAATATAAGTTTTACTAGAAAGATGTTTAGAATTTTAACCAAGAGATTTTTCACTTGTTTATTTAAAAAAGGGGGGGTTATTCAGCATTTTGGTTCAAAATAGCCCAAAAGTTACCAAAAAAGTGCTAGTTTTCCGAAAAGTTGCTAGAAGTTGCTCTCTGATAAAAGTGTTGCTCAAAATCCTAAAAGTTGCTAAAAAGTTGCCGAGCAGAATCTGAATAGGCCTAACCTACGGTGTGCTTCCGTGAAATGGCAAGTCTTATTTACTCACGTCTTGTTTTGGCTAAAAAAAAGGGGGGGCAACTGAACATCGGATTGGACGTATGTGCCACACACTAGACCACTTCGCAGTTTTCACCGCCATTTTGACGGGTATGCAAAGGTAACGGAAATTAGTGTTTGTATGGTGATTCGCAGCAAAAAAAAAGAGTGCGTGAAGCCCCTATTCTAGGGGAAAAAAAGGAAACGTGGAGGACTGAGTGGAGACCATAACGTTTTAACCGATGGGACCATTTGGATTGATACGGCTACCAATGTCTTGTAGTCATTTGGTAGGTTTATGAAATGAGTAGATTATGAAATGACCTTAGTTACGAAAGAAAATGAATAGAACAGTTTTCAATTGAGTATCAAAAGCAATTACCCAATGTCTTTATTAGTTTGCTCTAAGACTGGATCACAAAACGTAACTTGCGCGAACTTTTCAACCAATCACAAGCAAAACCTAAACCAATTGCAACTGAGTCACTCTGATTTTCCCGTCTTGCTTTTGCGTTCTGATTGGCTAATAAAAATAAGTAGTGAATCACTCGGACTTGTGTTTGGCTGAAGGGTATATTTTATTCAGTAATTACGTAATATTATAGACTTATTATTTAATAATAATAATTAATTATTATTAATTATTAAATAAAATAATTATATAATAATTATTAAAGTAATTATTAGACTTGAGCTAAAGTATGCTAATAATTAATAATAATTATTATAATAATTTATAATTCAGTATTTATTTTGGATTTGGTTTTAGAACACTCAATTGAAAACGGCCCTATGGGTGTATATTAGTAGTCATATAAAAGCAATCCTTCACTGAGTGAACGCTATTTCGATAGAAAACATGGAAACTTACTCCTAAGGCTGGTTTTCACTAGCGCACGATATAAGCCACTAGCCACGATATAAGCATATAAGAAGAACGAGCAGAGTTCGTTCTTCTTATGCTTATCTTATGCTTATGTCGCAGTGCGAACGGACGTGAAATAAGCATACGCACAAGCGCTAAAATTAACATAGCTCGTATTTCTTCCGCCGTTACTGCGCTTCCGTGTTCCTCATTTTCTTGTGCTTGTTTCGCGTGTGGAAACGTCGTGGAAACGTCGTAGAGAAATGCTCGCGCTTATGCCTACGCTTATGCGCTAGTGAAAACCAGCCTCTAAGGCTTGTAAATTTGTTTTATACTTTGAGCTAAACGATGCGAAACAACACCAAACTGATTTCCTTCTACTTTCAGATAGCTCAAGTCACAAGAGCGTGTAAATTTCCATGTTCTTTCATCTACCTGAAATCAATGGAACGTGGAAATTTTCATGTTCTTTGCTCGAGCTGAAGACAAAGGAGCGTGGAAAATTCCATGTTCTCTCACCAAGCTGACATTAAAGGAACATGGAAATTTTCATGTTCCCTATCCGTACGCCTGCTGACAGAACATAGAAGTCCTCGGTTTTATTTTTTACGTCGTCCATGTTTTTTAAAGTGTAAATGATTATGTTTCTTGCACCCAAATATCTTCATTTCGTTTTCATTGGACAATAATGGAAATAATTCGTCATGTGCAACATGTTTTCTACACTGATGGCAAAAGAAGCATGTTTTCATCTATATATTCCTGTTATAGCAATGGTCATAGGACGTGGTGCAAAAGTTCGAATTTCATCATTTGGAGAAAACACTTAAATTATGAAAGAGCTGGCAATAAAACTACGCGAAAAGTGATTTTTACCATTCATTTCATTATTAAGGCAATAAAATGATCTAAAAAGTATTTACTGCCATAAATCCGGCTCTATTCTGGCACTAATAGCGACAAATCGTCTCATGTGTTCCACAAGAAAGCGTTTTAGAATACACCCGAAGGTTGTAGAACGCGTTTAATGTCTCCTGCACGAATTGCTGAGGCTCTCATCAAACTCCTCGTTTAACTGACTTCCGATGGATACTAACAAGAACCTTAGAACCTGTTAGTGCGGGCTTCCCAACGTCACAGTTTCTCCAGGTGCTGTAACCCGTCCCGTTTCTTTCCCTGAATGAAAGTGAACTCGGCACTCTCTGTAGTAAACCCGGGACATAAGACCGTCACGTTTACTACTCGAGAAAACAGGACGTGCAGCAAATCTCACGGAAGTACGAATTTAAAAATTAAAGGGGAATCCCCTCATTAATCCCCTCATTAATCAATCCCCTCTTAATCAAGGGACATGTCTTGCGTCACCCGTCGCGTTTCAGGATTGAGCAAAACTTCCCGTACATATTTGACTATAACGACACAAGATGACGGCGTGAATTGGAAGCTTTAGTCACAAACTGAAATCTGTTTTGGCGACGACGGCCGCGAGATGAAATCAAACAACGACGTGACGTGAATCCCTATCTAATTTATTGTGTACCCGTCTTGTTTTATTCATTTAAGTAAGATTCAAACCACGAGTAATGACATAGGTCGCAATATCCGTAGCTGCCCAAGCCAATCTATGCAATCACACTATTGTCTTTAAGGATTCACCTACAACGTAGGGTGTGATAATCACATTGCTTCAAGTCTGAGCCGCTATCTGAATATGCATGAAATACTATAAGTTGCCTTACCCATTCTCAGGGTGGTCACGCAACGTTCATCCTACGCACGCAATGCGTTGTTTTGGGGCTCACGAATTTAACCTTAAAACCGTAGTTAGAATACTTAGAGTGTTTTCGTATTCTTCCAGTCCACGAACAAAGAGCTCTGAAGTATAACCAGAAGAAGAGATTCAATGGGTCACACCTCCTTTACGGGCCTAATTTTTCTGTTGGATATTTAAAATGATAACAATAAAATTATTAAAAATAGCGGCAAATGTTGCAAATCCGCCTCTTTGTAGCGGCCTGCTGTAGCGGCGTTCCAGCAGTTCAAAGTCGGCCACAATCTCATACATTGACTGTAATCTTAGCCGTGTTTGCAATACAACCAATATGGCGGATTTCACCGCGAAAACGTCTATTGCGTGATGACAATATTTCGTAAATCTTGCCCCGTTTACAAGCGATAGCCCGGTACCCTAATGAACTAGACTCAGTCAATAGCCTAGACCGAGTCTCACTGATTTATTTTTCACGCGTATTTGCTCAGTTACAGCGGGTGTGTAAAGAGCTAAGCGAACTCCTACCAACTTTTTATAGGTCATCGCTAAACGCTTGCAAAAAGGTTATTCAAGGTTGTGTCAATCATAAACCGATCGATGTCTGGAAATCACAAATGACAATCTCTTAACTGTTAATGTTCATTGCCTCTGTTATCTGACAACTGTCACGCAAAAGCCACGAAGTCTCCGACAACTAAAAAATATTTTTCCTTAAGCCCCCCACACACCTGAGGCTAGCAAACACTGTGGAAGGAGCTGAGCAAAATGCCTCGCCAGGAAGTTCAGTCCATCAGCTAAGTTGGGCTTATGGCTCACTTGAGCGGCAGAACGGACGAAACTTGTCTTATCTTAGCTTTCACCATTAAACATCATAAAAGTGTACTATAGCAAGGATAGAACGGTCCCTGTCACTTTGTAAATCGAATCTTAAAACATGTTTTGGCCGCCATTTTGGGTTTTGGAGGAAGGCTACAAAGTTGTTTGTTTTGTTTAAACAAGAGCCGAGCGATTCGGCTAAATTAGGTTTGCTTTGCAAAAAGTCTGACCTGTGACCTGCCTTCTGTACCTGCCACTATCCACTTGATCCTTTTTCTTGGTCTCTTGCCGACTCCCGCGAAAGTCGAGCAAGGCTGCCAAACCGTCTCCCAACAACTAGAGTCACCGAAAAATTCCTCAGAGGACAAAAACAGCATTTTGGATGGAATGAAAGGCCTTGAAGGAGTTGAGAATTCTCTCAGGAGTTACCAGTTCCATGTATTCGCTGAGACTGTATTTGAGTTTCTAAACAGCACCAGCAGCAAGCGCGTACACGTAGTCTTCGCCTTGTATCGCGAGCTACCGATCAAGAAAGTCTAAAGATCGAAAAGAGTGTCGACCCCTGACGGTCTACAATACAAGAACATACTGCCTGCCATACGGTGAAGTCTTGGAGAAGCTGCTCAGTGTTGTCGGAAATATTTAGCGAATGTCAATTAGTATAAATGACGTCAGGCGTAGTGCAATTTGTAATCTTTTCAGAGCACGTGTTATACACATTCAGATCAGATCGGGAAGCGAGCGTAGGGTGTGATTTTGCTGGGATTTTTTTGCTTTTGATGTTAAGTGAGATTAGTGCCGGTGGTACACCTTGTTTCCAACAGTGTCACCGAGAAGAACATGTTCGATATTTTTCTCAAGGCCTTGGGAGGCGAAAATCTCACCAAACTTTCACCGCACACGTGAGGAACGAGAGGCTGAAAGCGCGTTTACACGACAGACGAATATTGGCACGGGTCCGATGAAAAGTGGAACGGTTCCAATCATTTTTGCAAACAAACAGTGAACTTTTATCCGTTCCGCTACGGGACCATAGGCGCCTATGGTCCCATAGCGGAACGGATAAAAGTTCTCTGTTTCTTTGCAAAAATGATCGGAACCGTTCCACTTCCTATCGGACCCGTGCCAGTTTTCCTCTGTCGTGTAAACGCGCCTTGAGCTAACTGCCTCCTGAGGCAATTCGCTTAGCTCTTTCCTCAAGAGTGCAGCGGGCTTTTAAATGCCCTTCGCTCCCAATGGAGCATAGCTAGGCCATCAACGACGCTCCCCCGTCGAACTCGGCTCTGGGCTGTCCCACTCCCGCTACTAGACCCCAAGGGGATCCCTCTATCTTCAGCTTTTCTTCAGTGTTTCGTTTCCCGAGACAGTGTCGTCTCCAGTGTCTCGTCTCTGTTCTTGGGCCGACACCTTGGGAGTTTCAGGTCAGAGCCTGACACAAGCAGCTACAGAATCATCTGATTCATGCCCTTGATAAATACGCCAAGCATTACGGAAGAAGTTACTTTGTCAGGACAACTATCGAATGGACCTTTTTCACTGACATCACCTAAAGGTACGATTGTTTGTATTTTGTATTTAAACAGAAAAAGGCTTTGATAGATCATCATTATCACTCCCTGTCTGGTAATGATGCAAAAGTTGCGAAATTTTACAAAGAAATATATAACCCTGATGAGGCAAACGCCTGCCCCTGGCCTCAGATTTCTTGGCACCGCTGAATTTTGCAACTTTAAGCTAGATTATTTTCCTTTTTGCTGAAATTAAAAATTCGAAAAACTGTTATCTGTCGTGGCATCGCCAAAATTCAAGTTATGCAACCTTAAGTGACGTCAAGGCATTATTAGGGAAAATACCTGTTTGCAAACATTCATGTGGCAACCACTGGAACAAAAGAACCCTTTGTTTCGACAGCCAATAAGGCTCTGGTTGGCATAGGAATATCAATGAATGAGCTCAATGCTGCGCTCGCTACGTGCACTGATGCAAATTTTTTCACAATACATACGTAGTTGATGACACAAATTGAGACTTTTAAAGCCTATTTTGGAAGGGACTCGTAAAAACTATTTTAGTTACAAAACATTTTAAAAATGCAGCGAGAGATTCATAGTTTTGGATGCACCTTACTTCGATGTAAGCCAGCTTCACGTATCATTTTAATACAAAACGTTAAATTTGTAAAGGATACTTTTTCGTTGGTAGCGTTGGCAATTTAGTGGCAATGCCCTAAAGTGCTACCCAACGAAGGTTAGTCTTCGGGTGACCAAGGTCTACAGTTAAATACAATTCTCTTCCTTGTCTCTCTGATAAATATTGTTCTGAATTCATTTGTTGTCATCGTGGATTTGCATGGGCACTCTTCATTTGTAGTTAACAGTTGTGGCATATGAACTTGCATTTCTGCCGGTGATGTTTTCCGTTTCGTGCCTCGTCCTTTGACTGGAGTGAACAAGAAAGCACTGTTTGGATTTCGCTGATAGTTATGCAAATCCAATTAGCGAGAGCGACTCAGTAGACCTTCCAGCATGATCAAGCAAACTTTGTTTATATTGCTAATAGTGCTAGAAAGGGTGAGGTAGTTGCGCTATTTTTAACCTCGATGTCACAAGATGTTTCCTTCCCTTTTTTGTTCTGCGCTAATGTCTTTGAAAGTGGAATTCACTGAGAAGCTTTCTATTCTGACCAAAGGCGGTCAGATTTGTTGAAAGACATGATGCTGTGAACTAATTTGGAATCCACCGGAGCCCTACCTGATCCATAGGTATGACGTAACTGACGTCATCACGTCACGCTTCAATACATGTACATTACGTATAATGATCACCACTGTCAAGATGCAACAACCAGTGAAGTACACCGAAGAAACCATTTCAAAACCTTTTCTCGTGTTATACACGTTTGCACTATGTGCGTCAAGGTTGACGATAGAATACAATTCGTTGGTAGACTTGACGAACGCCTTACCTGTCCAATTTGCAAGAATGCTTTCAACGAACCCTGGCAGACATCATGCGGTCATCGATTTTGCAAGAATTGCCTGGACGGACTCTTGAGGTACGTTTCAGCGTTCGCTTTATAATCGCCATCATTCCCAATCGTAAATGTAGATAAGACATCAGAGAACGTTAAATGCGAACATCGGTAAATCGTTCCCTCTGTTTTCAAATCTTGATAATCATTTAATTTCCACAGGTCGGACATTCTACGGTGCCCAGTTGATGGAGAAGAAATACAACGAGACGGGTATTTTCGGGATAAGTGCTGTGAGAGGGAAGTGTTAAGCCTTCCGTGTTTTTGTCGATATCAAGACAGAGGCTGCGATTGGAAAGGAGAACTTAGATATCTGAAGGTATTACACGGAACTAGAATTTTCTAGACGTTATTCAAAATATTTGGTCACGCTATAGCTTCAAATGGGGTACTCTTCTAAGCCCTCGCCGATTATGTAGGCCTGTTAGGTAAGCTCAGACGGGCTTGTCGCGTTTAATATTACATTTCAGTTGCTGCGGGCCACAGTCCGTGGCCATTGCATGTCAAAGAAGCATAAGTTACTGCGTAAACAAACAGAGCATACTAACCTTTCTTAGGTGTCAAGAAATACGGAATTGAAAAAGGATGGAAAATATGTTACTGGACAGCCTTAGATCAGTATAGTAAAACTAGAGGGACGTCATTAACCGCCGACCAGTTAGCGCAGTTGGTAGGGCACTGGACTCCCGTGCGGAGGTCGTGGGTTGAAAACCCCGGCGGGACCAACACTCAGGGTCCTTAAATAACTGAGGAAAAGATTTGCAAATGGTTAGCTTTTCTAGTCTTCTCGGATAAGGAAGATAAGCCGTTGGTCCCGTCTCACAGCACCTGTGTAGGATGTTAAAGATCCCACGCACAGTTCGAAAAGAGTATGATATAATGTTCCAGCTGTGATGGTCTGTCACTCTCACTCGTTCTGTTCTGGGGGCACCTGTAAATTCTACTGCTTGTTTAGAGATAAGATTGTGACCTGAGCCATCTTAAGCAGTCTGGCAAAGTCCCCCACAACGTGTTGTAAAGAGCATTTGAACATATACCACATAGAAAATGCACTACATAAACACTATATTAAATTATTATTATCATTATCATTATCATTATCATCATCATTATCATTATTATTATTACTACTACTACTACTACTACTACTACTACTACTACTACTGTTATTATCGCGTATGAACAAGCCGTACAGTCTGCAGTGTGAGGAAACTTATGCAACGTTAAGCTGCCAATGCTTTGATGCAGGGTTTTTGCAAAAAAAAAAACCGGTGGCGATCAACGTATAGAGCAATTCACTTTACCCTTTGTTACTGCTGTTTTATATATATCGGTGTGTTTCATAAGTTTCTTTTGACTGTGCCCTGGTTGTTCATCTTATGCACTGTAAAATGTGCTTCAAGTCTAAGAGCATCGATATTTGTAGATGACATACTGAACTTTCTGTTTTCAAGCGCCGAGAATCATTCAGTTTAGGTCTAAGGCATGGCTGCAATTGAACTTGTCACCCATTTCTCCTCTCCCGTTAAATAACTACACCACAAGGAACAGTATTCGACTATCCATACCAAAGGTTAAACTAAATTCTGAGAGACAGACTTTCCTTTTCAGTGGTGTAAGGACCGTTTTTATGAACTCCCGTTAAACATTGTTAAGAGTGAAAACGTAGAGATGTTTTGACCGAGGAGCAAGAAATTTCTTTTATAACAACCGATTTATGTTATTGTAGTTTTTATCATTTGGCTCCTTGGATGCAAACTGTTTCATAGCTTCTAAATGTAGTTCTTAAATTCTATCATGTATTTTAGGCTTTGATCTGCAACACGTTTAGATACAGGACCCCTATGGAGACCAGCCTTTAGCTTAGAGCTGAATGGGCTACCCTGTTTAAATAGGGTTTTACTTACTATATTTTGCCAAGTTAACTTCAACATACAGGCCTCAGCGCCTTACTATAGCTAGTGGATTGTCAGATGTGAGCAAGATCTCTCTGTCCACTGACCCCTAACACTTTCAATACCATGTATAGCCAGAGTAATGGTATTGGCTACAAACCAATATATTGCTTTCTATATTTTACCAGACACATGAAGCCAGCTGCCAGTATGGTAACGTTCAGTGTCAAGCATGTGGTGAGACTATGGAGCGAAGGAACCTTGAGGAACACAGATTGAAAGCCTGTATCAACAGGGCAGTGATGTGTACATATTGTGGAGGAAAAGTGCGACAAAGCGACATGAAGGTATGCGATTTGTACTAACTGACGTCCATGCACACAGAAGCATTAGACGCGGGTCTACGTTATTGGCTCTCACGGGGATTCACCCCCAAGGATTTCTTTTCATGGACAAAAAGTGCACTATACCCCCAGGGTATGGAGAGTTAAATGAATGACGAATCCCCCTCTTCCGTGGCTAAGAGGCGGGAATACTTACATTGTACAGTTGTAGCAGGCGACCTTTCTATTGATTTTGCTCCTTTGGAGTTACAATCAATCGTTTGGAGTTACAATCAATCGGTCTAAAAGTGCACTGCTTGCATTACTTTAATTGTTGGATAGCTCAGTAGTGAATTGTTGGATAGCTGTGTAATGATTACACAGCTAGGTGAGGCTGGGACGAGAGAAGAGGCCGAAAGGAGACTGGCTCAGTATCGGCTTGAAGTCTCTGCAGGTGCTAGCCTGACTTAGTAGTGATAGTACTCTAGTCTTTCAATGAAGAATCATAGGCGGACGATGACTGCAACGACAACAAAGAAAGAAAGTGTGTTCCGTATACCCGGGTTGAGCGGATTAAATGTTTCATTGGAATGCTAACATGTATCTGACTTCTTATCGTTTCAGGATCATTTAGGGGTCTGCCCAAAACTTCCCATCAGTTGCATCTTAAATTGTGGCCAAGAGGATATACCACGTGACATGATGAATGAGCACGTGATCACACACTGTCCCAACGCGGAGCATTTGTGCCCTTTCAGCATTCATGGCTGTGAGTTTAAAGTAAGTTGATGTTGATTCTGTTTGCATTACTGTTTAAGTCAAGCACCTTGAATCTCCGCAGCAGACGTTTGAATATATGCTTCCCTCTCATGCTTTACGACGTCGTTGTATGTGCCCTTAATCTCTATCGAGAAAAGGAGGCTTTTGGCACAAACTAAAGTCAGCTTTCAAAATAAGTCAAAATCTCATTTCCGTTTCCGAACACTGTGCTCGGAAAATAGTTTCAGTATAGCTGGAAACAAAACTATATATATTTGGACTTTTGGGAAGCTTACATCTGTCTTTAATGATGACCTTCCTTATACCAACTTCTTAAATTGGTCCAGCTTTTATTAAGGCCAACTAGAATGAAATCTTATTCAAGTTGTGCATTCGTTTTATAGGGCAAGAGTGAATGTCTCGAACACCATGTCAAGAACTCTATGGAGTATCATCTGAAACTGATGAGCGACTTTAGCCAGGAGTTCAACAGGAAACACAAGGAAATGGAGGAGAAGATCTCTCGTCTGGAAAATGACAAAAATGCCTTAGAACAACAGCTTCAAAATCAAACCGAAGAACTCGTAGCTGCCAGGATAAATATACAAACCCAACAGACTAAAATAAGCACGATAGAAAAATCAACGACTGAACAGCAAAGGGATATGGAGAAACTGCATCGTCATTTAGAAGCTGCCGGACATGGAGCAAGCCGAGATGCTGTGTCTTCTCAAATGGAAGAAATTATGAACATTGTGAGACAACACGAGACGCGGGTAAATAATTTGCAAACAGAGCTTGGGGTTCTGAAAGGGGCGGGCAGTTTAACACCCAAAGAGAACGAGCAAAGGCTAAACTCGGCTTCATCTCCTCACGTTTGCGAACGGCGAATAGACAGAACTGAACACCAACTAGCATTACATGACATTCAACTTTCCGAGCAAAATCTTCGCACTCAGATGCTGGAAGCAACGTCATACGATGGGGTTTACCTTTGGAAGATTGATCAATACGGTCGGAGATTTCAAGAGGCTGTTTCTGGAAAAACCGTTTCGATTTACAGCCCTCCGTTTTACGTTGGCCGGTTTGGATACAAAGTGTGTGCCCGTCTTTACCTTAATGGTGATGGGATGGGCAAAGGAACGCATCTGTCCGTGTTTTTTGTCATCATGCGAGGTGAATATGATGCATTGCTACCTTGGCCGTTTTCTCAAAAGGTTCATTTTAGACTCATTGACCAGGACAGAGTCAACGACGTTTATGATGCATTTCGACCCGACCCGCGCAGCTCAAGTTTCAAAAAGCCAACGTCTGATATGAACATAGCATCGGGATGTCCGACATTTATTTCTCAAACAGAACTCCGCCAAGGTGGATACGTACGGAATGATACAATGTTTATCAAAACGACAGTCGATACAGTCGGTCTCCAAGGAGAGGCATGGAGATGAAATGAATAATTAAAATAATTATGTTCACAAACATGGCTTGTCAAATTATGCGCAGAGAAGGCTCCCCGTGTCATGACGAATGTCATGAAATGTACGTAATTATGCCTACAGGCATTAATTAATTTATTTCGTTATTTATTGTATATAATTGATAAATACAGTAGATACAGTCGGTCTCCAAGGGGAGGCATGGAGATGAAAGGAATAATTATCGTAATTATTTTCACAAACATGGCTTGTCAAATGATGCGCGGAGCAGGCTTCCCCGTGTCATTACGAATGTCATGAAATATATGCAATTATGTACACGTGCATTAATTAATTTACTTCGTTATTTATTGTTGTCCCCGCAGGGTTTTGGCCCAGACGGTCAAAACCCGAGGAGGCACTCTAGAGGTCCCCGCGTACTAGGGACGAAAATTTCGCCGTAGCAGAAAAAAATCTCGATTTTTTTCAAGAACAGGGCTCGCAAAGGATTCCCGTAACTTCGCTGGGGGTCGAATAAACACTCGAAGCATAAACACTTCTATTCAAATGTTATTCATAGTGTTCGTGTTGAAGTTTCAATACATTTTTTCATAGGACGTTTTATTATATTAGGCAAAATATGTCTTTTTAGCTTGTCAAATGATGCGCGAGAAGGCTCCCCGTGTCCTGACGAATGTCATGAAATGTACGTAATTAAGCATACAGGCATTAATTTATTTATTTCGTTATTTATTGTATATAATTAATAAATACAGTACATACAGTCGGTCTCCAAGGGGAGGCATGGAGATGAAAGGAATGATTATTGCAATTACGTTCACAAACATGGCTTGTCAAATGATGCGCGGAGCAGGCGTCCCCGTGTCATTACGAATGTCATGAAATGTATGTAATTATGTATACATGCATTAATTGAATTATTTCATTATTTATTGTTGACAAATTAATAATAAAGATTACCGAGGAGATAAGACGTTTCGAAGTCGTTGTTTCTTAAAGTGTCCGTGGATTCATGAAGAGGCCCTCACGTATAATAACAATCTATTTCGCTTAAATGCCGATCTATGTACTCATCCATTATTGACGGCTAAGACCTGACTTAGCAAACCTCTAGTTTTCCGCTGGGCTATCACACTAGTTTCTTTTCTTGTATTATCTGAGTATTTTCTGGCAAATGAGCAAGTAAACAAGCGGAAATACTACACCGTCTATGTTGAACAAATGGGGCGACGAATCCTCATCCGGGCAAGACAAATGTCGCTATTCGCTCACGGCATGAAAAGGAGGAAGACAGGGGGCTCTGACCTCACGCTCTTTCTTACCATATTGTGTGGTATTGCACAGCGATGCAAAATGTCCACCTATTCCTCTCTCCTCTCACCCCTTTAGAGATCCATCTTCCAACCTTTCTTCACTCTCGTCTACCCCTTCCCCCTCCCCTTTCACTCACGTCCTACTGCCGAACGCGCAGAAGACTTCAAATTAAGTTCCATCAAAATAAATGAAATCACTACGAAATGCACCTACGGTGTGCTTACGTGAAATGGCAAGTCTTATTTACTCACGTCTTGTTTTGGCTAAAAAAAAAAAGGCAACTGAAAATCGGATTGGACGTATGCCTCATATACTAGACCACTTCGCAGTTTTCGCCGCAATTTTAACGGGTATGCAAAGGTGACGGAAATAAGTGTTTGTATGGTGATTCGCGGCCAAGAAAAAAGAGTGCGCGAAGCCCCTATTCCACCGAAGAATATCTCTAAGTTATTAAGAAAAGGGTTTCAATGAAAAAATTTGAGGAGCTAGAATACAATCTACGACTTTTTAAAATTTTCCGTACATTCGTCCGTAAATTCCCAGGAAAAAAACTACAACTAAATTGTATGGAAAAATTCGAAAAGCCAGTGAACGCTTTCTGGCTCTGTTAATTCCTTGAGATTTTTCAGTGAAACCCTTTGCCCAGTACCTTAAATGAGCAATATATTTTTTTAAAAGAATAGGCACTGAACGCTTTTTTTGGCAGCGAATTTCCAAAACGCTTTGACAACTACATCGCGGAATGGAGGTTGGGTGCCGGGTATGTCCAAGGGCTTCCACTGGAGGCCGGCCAGCCAGCCCCTGGACTGAGTAACAACTCCCACCGTGCTGCCAATCTGCGCCGCTCTTTGTTGTTAGCTTTGTTAAATTGCATTTAACCGCACGTAAATCCCGTTACGTTTCCATAAGCGCCAAGCGTCTTGTCTCAATTTGAAAACTTTCAGATCTTGATTTTCGCCAGAGTTTGAGTTGCACTATCTTGAAATGGTTACTCTTCAACCTGTGAACCGTGATCATTCTTGGTATGGATTTTATTAATTCCAAGGATTGCTTAAATTACGTTTAAGCATTCGCAGTGGTTACAGCGTCGTACTTTTTGACTGACGGTCGGGGATTTGAGGCTAAGCTGTGCTGTCGTGCTGTTTGCCAAAACAAGAACTTGTGTTGCACGTTGGAATAACGCAGAACTGTTGATATCCACCAGAACCGGGCCAGCAAAACGAATAAAAAATTAGCGTGAAGCACAGCGACCACAATGTAAAGCAAAGGTTAAGCTTTGATTTATTGAAAAGTTTAGTTACAAAATTGATCTCTCCCATACAGTTAACTGTGTATAGGTTGCTGACTACAATTCCGATTTGCCCTCTATCTTTAGTAGTTCAACTTCAAATACAAGGGTGGCTCCACCTGACAACGAAATTAAGCCAAATGTCAAAATCAGCTCACACGCTTCCGTACCCCCGCGCGTCGCGTTTCCTCGTGGAGGCGGATTCCGCGCAGGGCCGCATGATGTACCGCGTACTTCCTATGTAAGGGCAAGGGATATATAAGGGCAAGGGATAGGGGAGATTACTTGAAGCCGAGATATCGTCGGGCTCTTAGGGGAGGGGGGGGAGGAGCAGTACACTGATCACGGCTGCTACTGGTCATTAGGAGCTTAAGCAACGACGACGTCGACGACAACGAGAACGCCACAAAACAAAAGGGTTAATGAGCAAAAACAACGGCTGCGCACGCTCTGCAGGTGCGTTTCACATTTTGGTACATTTCTTTGCCGTTCTCGGCTTAACAACGACGTGAAAAGACCAAAGTTGAAGTTTTGTGTAGGACGTGAGTGCAAGACGATGAATGTTCCATTCTTTGTCTTAACTTTAACGGCCTTCATACCAATTCTGTTCCTGGACAGTTTGTAATTTTTTACGCGCGGAACAAGTTGGAATAAGCGCGAAGTGATTACAATAACGCGAAGTTATGTTTTCAGATGACGTTGTCGTAGCCGTCGACGCCGTTCTTGCTTAAGCTCCCTATTAAGGGGCTTTAGCGACAAGAACGGCAACAGCCACGAAAACAACAGGCTTAATTAGTAAAAAACAATCATTCTGCACGCTCTGCACGACTGTTTTACAAAGTGGTGCATTTCGCTGCCGTCCTGTGCAAAACAGAAAAGTCAAATGACCAAAATCAGCAGTTTGGGGAGAACGCCAGCACACAACGTTGAGTTTCTCTCCCTCTCTCTCGCGAATAATCGCGAATTATTGAAATCACGTTCTCGTTGCCGTTTGCGGCCAGCAAGACCCACAGAAAACCTCCTGCACAGAATCACGACAAACCCACATCAATTGGACAAGACGCTGAGCAGTTCTCAAAAGACTACTCCCTACTTCCATAAGTATTAACTCCCTTGTTCATTGGGTCTTCACACACACACACACACACACACACACACACACACAAAGAAAAAACCATCTGCTTTGTGAGTACATAGTTCCACCAACGTTATCGTTCACTCGTAACAAGACCTAACATGGTTAGGGACATTAAGATCTAAGACGGCGACGTCGGCGACGTACTAGCTGAACTTCCCTGGAACTAAACTGGGAGGAATGATGTTCGTTGTTGTGTGTTCGCGTTTTCCTTCTGAGAACTTGAGATTTGGTCCTTTATTAACGTTCCAGATTGGCAGAGAAAGGGAACTTCAAAATGCGCGTACAGAGCCATTGTTTTGCTCACTAAAGTCGAATGTTTCTTAATGGCGTTCTCGCCCACGTTGCCGTCGTAATCTTAAGGTCCCTAATGGCGCCTTAATGACAGCCGATTCTTGTTAGGCTGCTCTACATCATCGCTTTTGCTTTGTTGTAAAGGTACGTCTTCCCAGAGTCAAAATTACACGGCAGTCCCGAATGTTCAAGTGCATTCTCACTTTGCGGTCGTGCTAATGCTTTTCACAAACAAAAACAAGGTCAAAAGACTGATGAAAAATGAAAAAAACAAAACAAAACAAAACAAAACAAAACTGACGGCATCATTGCGCCTTTGCTGTAAATATGTCTCTATTAAATTACTACGCATGAACATGAGAATGGAAAAAATAACACTTAATTTTTTGTCATCGTTGTTTGTTTTCTAGCCTGCAAAAGCAGACGTACATGTATTCCTGGCTCAGTATCCAGCATTGTATCATATCGTATCTTATTAAAGACTGAATCATTGGATAATGCAATTCAAGACTTTTCATTGGCTTAGCTATCATGGTATATGAGCTAATATACCATAACCTCCAAATATGGTAAGTGTACAATGGCGGCCGGCGAAAATCGCTTCGCGCCGGAGTTAAACGAAAAAGAAGTCCTTGAACTGTTACAAAACGCAACACCAGGGAGCACAAAGAGAGCCACAAAGTATCGCATGAAAATATTTCAAGATAGCAACTTCTAAACTTTATTTTGACAATTTAAGCATCTGTGTTTATAGTTTAATAATGCGAAGCAAAACAATGCAAGTTGAAATTCGGGAATTTGTTGTTGAAAGTTGAAATTCGGGAAGATTTGTCTAATCTTGGGGGCGTTTTTAATAAAACAATTATTCCACTCGCGCTTGTTGGATATGAGATGAT
>BLFK01000492.1:427261-439761 GCA_014634185.1 Astreopora myriophthalma
CCTGACTGCATATAGTGCAGAGATACTCATTATGAATGGGGCAAAAAAATGCCTGGTCTCCTGCTGGAGTATATGAGAATGATCTGCAGTGTCAAGTATAATTACTGGTATCAGGAATTTTCTGTAAAAATCTTATTGTCCCAATGTGTTGGTGTAACACTTGTTGCACGCTGAGAGAGGGAAGCATGACACATTAAAATGGCGGACAACAAGAACGTTGTGTTCTTTGTTTTTCCCATCATTCCTTACTTCAGTTGTTAACTTTATAGGCCCTACACACTCGGACTTGTTTTCTAACATTTTTCTTTGCAAACCATGAAATTTTCTTGAAATAATCTTTAGGGGACATTAGATGATGGAACAGAATTTGATAGCAGCATTCCTCGGGGTGAACCGTTTGTCTTCAAATTAGGTGCTGGACAAGTCATTAAAGGTGGGCAATAAAACTCTACTCAATGTAGTCAAAGTTTAGGATCTAAATGTTAATCTGTCATGACACTGTTTTATGGGGCACATTTTAATTAAACTACATTTGATTGCTTTTTGTTAGGTTGGGATCAAGGTCTGTTAAAGTAAGTAGCATAATTCTGTTAATTTCCTTCATTTTTTGAGTAGACATGAACGTGAATCATACTGTTGCTCAGCATTAGGAAGTAAAGTTGCAGAAGAGCTAACAGATGCACACTGAGCGAGAACTTATTAAGGATCGAGCTATGTCATACAGGAAATTTGCTGTTTCCTTGTCAAGATTGTAAAATTGTTAATTATGTATCCTTACCGATGCATAAAGTACTCCTGCAAATCTTTAAGGGAAAGCTAGATTTTCAGGATGAGCCATCTGTGGTTCATTTTTTGTTATTTCTTCAAGAAGACATGAGTAGTTGAGAAACTCTTTTTTTGTTAGAAATGATTATGAAGTGCAGGTTAGACATGAACTGAAGAAATGATCCTCACACTTTCTGGACAATTTAAGCAATTGTCCCTTATGTGCACTTGAAAAATTCAAGTGGCTCCAATGGGATTCGAACCCACGACCTCGGCGATGCCGGTGCAGTGCTCTTACCGGGTTCGAATCCCGTTGGAGTCACTTGAATTTTTCAAGTGCACATAAGGGACAATTGCTTAAATTGTCCAGAAAGTGTGAGGATCATTTCTTCAGTTCATGTCTAACCTGCACTTCATAATCATTTCTAACAAAAAAAGAGTTTCTCAACTACTCATGTCTTCTTGAAGAAATAACAAAAAATGAACCACAGATGGCTCATCCTGAAAATCTAGCTTTCCCTTAAAGATTTGCAGGAGTACTTTATGCATCGGTAAGGATACATAATTAACAATTTTACAATCTTGACAAGGAAACAGCAAATTTCCTGTATGACATAGCTCGATCCTTAATAAGTTCTCGCTCAGTGTGCATCTGTTAGCTCTTCTGCAACTTTACTTCCTAATGCTGAGCAACAGTATGATTCACGTTCATGTCTACTCAAAAAATGAAGGAAATTAACAGAATTATGCTACTTACTTTAACAGACCTTGATCCCAACCTAACAAAAAGCAATCAAATGTAGTTTAATTAAAATGTGCCCCATAAAACAGTGTCATGACAGATTAACATTTAGATCCTAAACTTTGACTACATTGAGTAGAGTTTTATTGCCCACCTTTAATGACTTGTCCAGCACCTAATTTGAAGACAAACGGTTCACCCCGAGGAATGCTGCTATCAAATTCTGTTCCATCATCTAATGTCCCCTAAAGATTATTTCAAGAAAATTTCATGGTTTGCAAAGAAAAATGTTAGAAAACAAGTCCGAGTGTGTAGGGCCTATAAAGTTAACAACTGAAGTAAGGAATGATGGGAAAAACAAAGAACACAACGTTCTTGTTGTCCGCCATTTTAATGTGTCATGCTTCCCTCTCTCAGCGTGCAACAAGTGTTACACCAACACATTGGGACAATAAGATTTTTACAGAAAATTCCTGATACCAGTAATTATACTTGACACTGCAGATCATTCTCATATACTCCAGCAGGAGACCAGGCATTTTTTTGCCCCATTCATAATGAGTATCTCTGCACTATATGCAGTCAGGCCCTTCAACTTTCTCCCCCCTCTTCCTGATTTTTCTTAGAAGATTGGAGGACCCCAGTGGTTACAGCTAGAGTGCACATCTCAATAGGGAGCTTACGAAACGACGATGGCGACAGCAATGACAACGCTACAAAACAATAGGTTTAGTGACCAAAAACAATGGCTGTGCACACTGTGCACGTGCATTTTACATTTTGGTACATTTCTCCACCATCATCTCCTAAATAACAACATGAAAAGACCAAATTTCAGGTTCTGTGGAAGACATTAGCATGTGATCATGAATTTTCAGTTCTCTCCCTACACTTCTAACCCGCTCATACCAGTTTAATTCCTCAAAATTTACTACACATATTAAATGCAGAACGACATGAAACAGTTGCGTAGTTATACAAATAACGTGAAGTTGCATTTTCAAATGACGTCCTCATGGCTGTCATTGTCGTCATTTCGTAAGCTGCCTATCATGTGTAACAGCTGACACTTGCACAAGTTTTCAAAGTTTGGCTTTTAAAAGTTCCATAACTGACACTTATGAGAAAACTGGCAGCCCAAGCTTGTTTGACAGTCATGTAAAAACAACATGGTTGCAAACATAATGCACTAGTCAGTTGCTACCACAACCCCAAATTTCAAATGTACAGGGAGGTAGGTACATTAAACAAGTAATGATTCTGGACTCCTGTGGCAACCCCAACCCAATCCCTTAAAAGACCATGCATCCAAACCAGGATCTTGAATATCAGTAATGGAGACTAATAAATAGAACTATTTGTTCCATAGCAGAAAACCTTTCGGGTTGAAACGTGAAACTTCCAGTCAAGAACACAAAGGATACCATGAAGCATTGCAGTAAAACTACATAATTTTATTTCAAAGCTGTTGCAGATTCCCAATGTTTCAACCTCTTGTTTTATGTACAGCATACTGTACAGTTTTAACGAGGTTTTCTAGGGCCACTCCCAATGCTCAACAACATCATCAAACTTACAATTTGTTTAAATACGTCCCCACCCCCTCTCAAAGTGCCCATTCAGAACTTTTCAACTATAATTTGAAGTAATTCCTCTGGGTTCTGGGACAAAACTCAAGTGTAAGATGAATGTATGTCTCCCACTAGTATTTCCCTGTGAAATCTCCCACCATCTGCAGGGGTTCGGGGGTGCCATGGCTACAACTGACTAGTACCTAAGTATTTTTACTGGAATCCCCACAACAGACTTAACAAATTGATTTGACACAACTGTTTGCAATAAAAAACTGTCTTACGGCCATAGTGTGCATTACATCAGGAAAACAATTACATAAGATTAGCTACATGTACTAACACACCTCATATGGTGTTTTCATTGAGAACGGTTGCACAAAAATATGTTCTTGAATCCACTGCTGGAATTCCCAGACAAACCCTCACAGTGGCCGAAAACAGTTTTTTCATGGTCAGTGGTATTTTTTTAAGGCCCACGCGGATTTTGAAAAAGAAACAAACATGGGGGCGAGGGCAAAAAACTTTTTTCTCTTAGCCTACTCTCACACTGACCCTGGGTTGCCTGTGATCAGAAGTGAATGAGCACTGCCCACGAACAAGTGCCACACGTGGCGAAACTAAGCCGGTTCTCTAAGGCTCTCAAATCTGACCACACTACCAAGTTAAACGTTTCGTACAAAATCATACGCTTACTCACAGTGTAGTGCATATGCAACGTATCTCCACTTTTGGATCGTTTTGAGCAGTTCTCCACTCGCTTCTTCACGCCAATCTGCAGTTTCTTTGTGCTCTTTTTGTCCGCTGCCAGCACGTGATTCATCAAGGTAAGAAGGGTAAACGTCACCAGAATTACAACCAAAAGGCGCATTTCTCCGCTAATTGTAACAAATCTATGATTCTTCGGTTGATTTATGCGAGAAATATTAATTTTCCAAGGTAATATATATCGACGAAACGCCGCGACGGCAGAACCTACCAGGATCAACCGAAAAACGGTGGCGACCTGAGTACCAGCGAAACTTTTATCATATGGAAGGGGAGGGTAGCGAGTCAACGGCAGACGGAAAAATATTTCCTCCTCACTCACCATGCATAAAGGAATCACAGAACTAGCCTCGCATGATGAGTCACCTTAAGGGAAAACCTGACATAATGAGATCTGCAGTTCCTTTCCTTGATCGATTTCTATTGAGAGTATCTTCCAGATAAAGAGCAAATTAAAATAAAAACAGTCAAGTAGGACACACTGTAGTTGAATAATTGTCTCTCTTTCCATGTGCATTTTATTTCTGTTTGACACGCATGGCCATCACTAGTATTACAATCATTGGTTCAAGTTGAATAATGAGGGAGTGTCCATTATTTATGGTTCATTTGGAGGTGGGGTTGTCAAATGAGAAGGTGGGAGGGTAAGGGCAGAAAAGTTTGAGGTGCACCTTGAAGGGGGAGGGTGGGGAGGGCAGCATCATATGAATTTCAAGCTAGGTGTTGGGGGAGGGGGTCACAAGAAGATTGGTCATCAGAGCCCTAACAAGTGTCTTTTATATGGAATGCCATTTATGACAAAAAGATAAATATATAAATGTACACAGAGACGATAATATCCGTAACAGACCATCATTATTCAGCATTACTGGGACCAAGACTAAAAATAAATTAATATTGTGAAAATAACAACTATGAACTATGCTGTATCCATATGTTTTGAACCCCAATTATTTTTGTTATGAACCGTGGCAGATGAAAACGTTATGAGCACACAACGAATATGTCATGAACACAAGTTCCTATCTGGACAAATTATAGACCTAATCGGCTAACACAATGTTGTACCCAATTCAGATCTCCTGGGGTTAAGATTCTTTGTTTATTGTATTTGCATTATAATGTAGCATCCACATTTAAATGATATGGAAATACTCAGAACAAAACATTTTATGCCCAAAGGATATGAACTGTGGCTTCATAGCTCAATTGGTAGAGCATCGCACTGGTATCGCGGAGGTCACGGGTTCGAATCCCGTTGAAGCCCTGATTTTTTCAGGCTTCTCCTTTCCAATTGCTTAAATTGGAAAATTAACTGCGATGATCATTCTTCACCTTCATCTACAACCGCAGTTCACATATGAAATATTTCATATATATACCTCACATCATTTCACTCCTCACGGGAGATATGAACTCACTAAATTGACCTCGCTCCCAATGTGTGGCTTCATAGCTCAATTGGTAGAGCATCGCACCGGTATCGCGGAGGTCACGGGTTCGAATCCCGTTGAAGCCCTGATTTTTTCAGGCTTCTCCTTTCCAATTGCTTAAATTGGAAAATTAACTGCGATGATCATTCTTCACCTTCATCTACAACCGCAGTTCACATATGAAATATTTCATATATATACCTCACATGATATGAACTGTGTACAACATTGCATTAGCTGATTAGGTATATTGACACCGCCACAAAGAATGCATAATGCAACCAGCAAAATGGCAGACGGAGAGAGGGTAGACAGTTTTCTACTGAACAGTTGCTGCGTTGACTTCAGATATTTTCATAAGCAACAATCAATTACAATCTGTCCTCTTTGAATTTGAATATAAACATACTGGAAAATGTAAGATGTCGACTGGATGACAATTATGTAGCTGTTCATACGATCTCGCAACACTGCATAGAGCGAGAGGACTGTTATGATTTGATGTTGATCCTCCAAGAAATTCACGATTGATTATTCCGGCTTCTCAAACAGTACCACAGATTTTGCAGTTGTAACTTGGAAGGTGATAACCCATTTATACAAGTAAATGTTGGATATAGATTTGTAAAGCAGGAAACCAGTGTGTGGGGGAAACATCACTTTGAAATGGACGAAGAATCTCCTAGAGACTTACACAGCATTTATGATACGTCGAGTGCAGTTGCCCATGTGACGGGTGTTTCATATGGAACAATTTTAGGGAGAGGCGAGTTGTCCGAATCCTAACTCATGCCATCTCTGTAAAATCGAACGAACAGCTACATTATTGCCATCTAGCCAACATCTTACATTTTCCAGTATGTTTATATTATCACAATGGTGTCTGTCTGCTTGCTCCCAAAGCTATGGTAATTTTCTAAGAAAACTGTCTGTCGAGCTCTCTCCATCTGCCATTTTGCTGGTTGCATTACGCATGCTCTGTGGCAGTGTCAATTGTCCAGATAGGAACGCATGTCCATAACATATTTGTTGTGTGCTCATAACGTATTTATCTGCCACGGATCATAACAAAAATAATTGGGGTTCAAAACACAGCATACAGTATGCAGCATACAGTGTAGTTGTTACATGTATATTCACAACATTACTTTATTTTTAGTCTCGAGTCTCTGTGTACATTTATATATATATGTTTTCATCATAAATGGCGTTCCATACTTATACATAACAAGCAGATCATAACATATTGATAATTTGAGGATAGATTTTGTTTTCCTAGGGCAATCAAGCATGTCCTTATATTTTTGGGGGGGAGGGGGTAGGGGGCCATTCTCTGAGGGTCATTTCAGTTTGGCTGTCGCTCAAGGGGGTTCATATACATGGTGTAGGTATTGACACTGGAGCTACAGAAAATGCCTCTCCCCAACCACTACCAAAACTATAAATGATGAATACTTCCGGAGTCAACAATAAAAACACATGCAATAACACACTAAAAAAGGAAAAACTAAGCATGTACAAAACCCAGGTCACATGTCACTGTTTTCGATCCTAAACCTTTATTCGAGGTAACCTTAAACCCAGAAACTTTGCAGGGTTTTCATTAAACAATGACCTGTGTACATGTTTTGCACCTGCTCTTCCCCCCCACCCCCCTCCCCCAAAAACACAAATTCTCTTTGCATACACTGTATAAATTATGTACACAACTGCACTTTTCTGGAAAATTATGATCATTGCTTCTTGACTTTGAGGAACCCAGCTGTGCTTGAGAAATATTTGGCATTTTCAACTTTCTTTTCTACAGCTTGAGGGCTAACAATTTCCAGTCCCTGAAGTGGAGTGAACGCCACACTAGACGCTGTTCCAGAAACAGCTCGGCGAACTGTTGTCTGACCTCCCATAACTTGAGACTGCTGTAGACTTCTCTGTAAAAGTAAAAGTAATACATGATTCACAAATAAGTTTCAGAAAGGAAATTAATTAAGAGCAATTGAAGGACTGTGTGTGCATTAGTAATTGACCGGCTTTTGTTTCCTATTCGAGATAATACTCATCAAACTGCACCCAAATTTTGAGCAGTAAGTGTTGCATAACTTCTGTTTAGTTAGAGGGGGACCAGCAGTTTCGATAATAGTTGTCCTAGCACTTTGGGCTGCAATGATACACTGGCAGATCGATAAACCGCGATATTTCTTCCCACGATATGAATCTTTATATTTGAACAAGACATATCGATATGATAAAAGATGTTACATCAACAAATTTGTGAATCACTGGCTTTAATATTCCTTACCTGCAGCAATGAGTAATACTTACAAGTACATTGTTGACACTGTGTTATATTACTATGTTATGGTAAAATTAATTTGTTACTATAGGAATAATTAACAATTATTCCATGAGCGCACGTTGGATATGAGATGGTAAATAGCCAATGATGGGCGTAGTGGGGAGTTGGCTATAACCAGTCTCATATCCAACAAGCGCGAATGGAATAATTGTTTTATTAAATTCTCAAATTTCGGACCAGAATAATTGTTTTATTAAAGACCATTAAATTTTTGTCGACAAAACTTGGCTTCCCGCAAACAATTTCATGCTGAGCAACATTTGCTGCATTCATTTCCATATAAGGTCAAACGCAGGTATAATGGCTGATAACCAAGATCCAGTGAACCAATGAGATAGCTAGAATTGCATTATCCGAGGTTGAGAATTTAATAAATTACATTATTTTGAAAGTCGTCTAAGTATTATTGTTAACTAGTCTTCTCGCGCACAGTACTCAACGTACTGTATCATGGCCCTTGTATTGAGAGATGTATTGTATCATGGGAAAATGTATGGTTGCAGCTCCACGAGCACTATTGTCCATCTTAAAATCCCCAGCCAACTGTAGCCAGGAGGCAACCAGTAAGCTATGTGCAAAGCATGGAGGAGTTGAATTTGGACCAAGGAAGACAAAGCCGAAGGTTAATAAAAGCCGGATTTGAACCCATGACAACCACATGCAAATTTAGCACCTTAAAGGGGCACTGTTGTGGTATTTTCCTGTATTTAGGTCTTAACAAGATTCCTGACAAACCAAGAAGAAAATATGACATGAATTTTAACAGAAAAAAACTATCCACATCCCGAATTTTTTGCTGATTTTTGGTAACCAGTCTCCAAATTTGAAAAGTTGGCCAACCTTTTTCAAGTTTCAATCCATTTCCATCCTCACCATCCTTAGATGAAGATGAGGAAAGATTGGTTTCAGTGCACTAATATGGTTCTTGTTAACGAAACGTTAGCATTATGTTTTGGTTTCCGTTTACACCCAAGCGTTTTTTAGCCATTTAGACCACAGCTCAAATAGCATAACATTGCCCCTTTATGGGGACATACACATGTACCAGAGAGGCTGTTAACCCTTTCCTGACCAAGACATCCCCCACTGATGAGTAAAAATGCTAGCCAAAGTAACATCTATAGAGACTCATGGGTAGGAGAGGGTTCAACAGAGCAGGGCTCAAAGTTAACGACCAACTGGTCGCAAAAGAGACTAGAATTTTGGCTGTGCGCCTAAAAAATCTTGTGTGGTCGCACCACCGCGCCTTAAAAGCCAAAATACAGTGCGACTTCTCTTGTGCTTACTCACCTGACCATACTAACGTACTCCGATTGATAAATATAAATTTAACATAGATATAACACAACCAAGCACCAAATAATAAAGTTGTGAAATATCCTGATTCTTTTATTTGTTTTCGTTGCATTCAATACTGCTGGAATAGGCCAATATTGCAACATGAAGCCTGAGTCGCTCTTTTTGAAGCGTTAGTTAAGTATTCTTTTGGAGTGGGTGCTCCAAGTATTTGAAGCTGTGCGCCTAAAATTTTTAACTCTGGGCTTAAAATTTCGGCAGTGCGCCTAAAAATTTACACCTGGTCGCACAAGTGCTCCCAAAGCCAAAAATAAACTTTGAGCCCTGCAGAGACATAGTTTTTTTGAACAGATGGAGAGGTTGTTAATAAGCCTTCTAACTTTTCCTTAGCCAGGCCAAAGTTGTTCAAAGCCTGGGTAACTTTATCATGTCAATAAGCCACTAAGATGTTGTATTAATTTGGAGTGTATTTAGAAGCTGGAAAATGACTTTTGCATGGGGTAATGTGACCCAGGCTTTGAACAACTGGGGCCAGGTCTTATATAATGTCACATGATATAACCAAATCATAGACAGTAATGTGTTTATGGGACTCACTTGCAGGCGTTTTGAGATGGAGACCTGAGTCTTTTTGTCAACTGCAGGTGTTCTAACACGGCCTGTGTTCTCTTTTCTGCCCATTGTGCCAACAGAGAAACCTAAATCTGTCTGGTACACGTCTTCACCAATCTGACCAAACTCCAGTCGGTTTGCTTGCCTCCTCATCTCAGTCACTGCAAATTTCTCTTTCATTTTCCGCACCCTGCGGCCACCCCGCTTCTTGCGAGGGGCATCATCTGGCCTTGGAAGAGCTTTAGCCTCCTTCAGTGGTGGCGGCTCCAACCACTTGTCAAATTTCCCTTCAATATTCTCCCGCAGCTGTTGGCCAACAGAGGTGTCTGAGCTCTCGTGGAAACTGTCCACCCTTGCTGCAAGTGAACACTTTGATGCCACCACTCTGGCAGCTTTCTTCCTCAAATCAGCAGGCATGTTCTATAATAAAACAAAAATTGGTGACAAGAACACAAACTATATTCTTAACAGATGAATGAATGAAACTATATTTTTTCACACTGGAAAACTTCGTAAGAAAAGATGAAACAAAATGAATCGAAAAACCTAAAAAACATCTTGATTACACTTTTGGTATCCTTCGATAAAAACTGGTCCGATCTAACTGAATATATTAACAAGCCCCAACTTAAACGAAAACTCTTATGCAAATTTACTAACTTGTTGAATCAAATATCAAAGTGCAAGATACATGTACACTGTAGTCCCTTGAAGGCACCAAAACAATTTTAACTTTTGACACTAGGTCATTAGTCCTTTTGTCCAAAAATGGAAAGCAAAAAAAAAAAAGATATGAAAACTGGAGAAAGAAAATGGGTTTCTATTTGACGAAGAAGGGGACTTAAGTAATCTAATGCTTAGACAATTAATGGAGGCTTCCTACAGGCAATACATGGCAAAAAATGCTAAGGAAAAAAGGCTATTATTATCATTATTATTATTATTATTATTGGTCACAATTTCAGTGAAGTCACCAGCTTTTTTAAGCTGGTAGAAATAGCTGGCCAGGGGAATCTCCAGCCCCGAGCCTTCCAGGAAATATCTGCAAATATTCTTGATGCTATGGAAATTGTCTCTCAGATTAAGAGCTCCTCCATTAAGACCAACAAACCTGCACAAACTCGCTGAAATAAATGTGTCCAGTATGAGGCAAGATTGCTGCACTAGAAAATCCTGATAAGGTTTTCTTTTGTGCTCCCAACAGCAGAACGTTGCAGGCCGGCATTTTAGACAAGTTTGTCAGTCCACCAGCTGCACCCATGAGCTTGGCAGCAGTTGATGCTCCAACAATAAGCGATAGATTAGGTGCAATAAACGTCATTCTTGATTCAACATATTCAAATATCTTAAGTTTTGCATCCAGCAAGTCCCTAACAGTTTGGCAAGCCTCCATGAGGCGTTCTACATCTTCTTCTTCCAGCTTTTCCCCTTGTGTCGTTGAAGCAGTCACACTTACAACCATCTTCGTGGCAGGGGGGAGCACATCAGTCAAATCCACCTTCGACGCCTCCAAGTCATTTCCTAAGAGTTCAACGGTGCGAATATAGTCCATGGGATTTGGAACTAGAGATTCCAATTCTGGGAAACGCTTCGAGTAAATATCTCGCAGATATTTGTGAATGATGTTGATTTCATTGTCGATTTCCGCCATGAGGTTATTTGCTTCTACAATTAGCTGATATTCGGGATCAACTTCCACTGGTCCCAGCACCTGATCGCGCGGCTGATTGCTGAATTTTTCGATCCCAGCGAGGACATCACCTAGCTGTTTACTGTCCTTTAGTTTAGCAACGCTCTTGACTGATTTAGAATCAACGTCTAAGCCGTCCGTCGTTTCCATTGCCTCTTCTATTCCATCTTCGTTGTCTCTAAAATCCACATCACCTTCCTCGGCGGCCTCTTCTAAATCCGCCAAAAGTTCGTCAGCAAGAGACATTTTACAACAGTTCAAGTATCCGAGAACACTGGAGAGTCCGTAAAACAAGCAACTAACGATGAAAAGCGAAGAAATCGCTCTTTTTTAATAGTTTTGTGCAGCAGCGTCTGCAGAACTGTACGCAGCAGTGCGTATTGACTACGATTGTGGAGCGGTTACCCAGCAGATTACATTGCGCATGGTTAGATGAGGAACACGCGCAAGCGATCTCAAAGGCGCAACGCTTCGAAACGTTTCTTGTGGGATAGAGTGGAGTAGTGTTGTCAATCCGTCGAATATCAAGAAAACAAAATGACATCCTTGTAAGAGTAATCTTATTTCATATTTTTTTTGTACCTTACGGTGACCATAGTTGACTTAATTCACAGTTGGTTTCGTTGCTGCTTCGAAATCTCGAGTCAAAGATAAGTTGTAAACTCTGTCACATTTGCAATTTTGTTCTTTTTCTCCGCAGACTGGGCAAGCCTAAAAGTGAAATGACTCCAGAGGAGCTCACGCAAAGGGAACAAGAAGAGTTCAACACGGGTCCTCTTTCCGTTTTAACGCAATCTGTGAAGAACAACACTCAAGTGCTCATCAACTGTCGCAACAACAAGAAATTACTCGCCAGAGTAAAAGCTTTTGACAGACACTGCAACATGGTTCTTGAAAACGTCAAAGAAATGTGGACTGAAACACCAAAGTCTGGCAAAGGGAAAAAAGCCAAACCAGTAAACAAGGACAGATATATAGCCAAGATGTTTCTCAGAGGAGACTCTGTGATTCTGGTGCTGAGAAATCCCATGGCAACAGCTGGAAAATAAACCAAGTTACTCAATATAAAACGTAGATGGCGAACGAGCTTGGACACTTTCATTTTATATTTGACGTGTAATTTTGTTAAATCTCAGTTGGTACTACATTACATAACACAACTTCATTAAGAGGTACAGTTTTACACAAGGATTAAACAGACCATCCTGTCCTAAGGGGAGTTACTGTGTCATCTACAGTCACCTTCTTGCACAAGGTGTGTGAACTTTGT
>BLFK01000492.1:446433-463001 GCA_014634185.1 Astreopora myriophthalma
CCCCCCCCCCCCCCCCCCCCCCCCCCCCCAAAAAAAGTGCTTAATTTCAGCCCGGGCGCGAAATGTAACCTAAGGTGGAAACAAATTGCGGGGATACGTTACTCACTTGAAATGCGAAGAGCGCCCCGTTCCCGTTACCCAAAAAAAGACAGATTCGAATGCTGCAAAATCCTCCCTCAGGCCGGGCTGAGGAAAGATAGCAATTACATGGCTTTTTTTGAGCCCGTTTGAATGGGCTCAAAAAAGCCACGAATTTTCCGCCTGGCTTGAAACTTTGTTCATGTAACGGCTATTTTTTTAAACAGGGCATTTCTTCAGAAAGTAGCCCAGGCGCCAAAGTGTCACTTTTCGTGTATGTAAACCGCAAGATTACGCAGATTTTGAGCAGTCCATTATTTCACTAGTCAGCAGTTTATCCGTTGCCCAATTTTCATACTAGAAGCCGTAACAATGTAAGTATTTTATATCATTGTCTCTTTAGGTTGTATTCGTACTATTTAGTTTCGTTTATAAGTTGTAACTTTTGTTTCGTTTGCCTTTGCAGTTTCAACCCAGTCTCTCGCATCAGTAAGTAAACGTCCTTACAAATTGTATCAGTGTTGGTACCGGTGTATTTCGTGGCGTTGAGAAATTACGAAGTTACGCGTTGCATCCTCTCGCAATTATATTGGGTATTCCATGATTTTCTCGCATTTCAGACAACCCTGATTAACACAGTCCGTGAAAAAATAACCCCCAGACTGAACAGCAATGGGTATCGCCTTGTTATGCATTTTAGATAAGAACAAATAACGCCAAACAAAGCAATAAATTAATGAGTCACATACTTTGAGGCTTGGGTACAGCTGGATTCCTTTTCATGTAAAACCACATGACCACTCCTCCTACTAACAAACCCAGAACTGAAAAAGCTACCGCAATGCCAATATTCCTGTTCCTGACCGCTGAGTAAAGAATATTTAAATAATCATGATTAACAAGTAGAGAAAGAAGCAAGCAAGCAAGCAAACAAACTGAAAAATCAACCGATAAAATGGACCTTGCTGAGAGAGGGCGACATCCAAAAGTTCTTTATAAGTGATAAACTTGTGGCCGTCTTAGTCGGTTGGGAAAGGACTAAGAGGGCCAGATCGGATTGGAATTTGGAGATGTTGGTTGTTGAGGAGAGGTGGTAGACCGAAGTACCGGGGAAAAAAGCTCTCGGAGCGGAGACCAGAACCAACAACAAACTCAACCCACATATGGCGTCATCCAGGATTTGAATGCGGGCCACATTGGTGGGAGGCGAGCGCCCTGACCAGACCGCCATCGCCTGACCACCCCTCCCCCATTTACCGTATGGACTGGTAAATCCCTCATCATCATCATCATCACATCCTCCTCCTAGTCATCGTCCTTATCATAGGTTTATTTAACCTCGGATTTTAGAGTAGCTTATGCAGCTAGTATCTCCGAGCATTTCCCACCCAACAGACACCCAAAGACCAGACCACAACACCAGGATCTATGTCCCCTACCCTACCGAACTAGTGATGAGCGGCTTAAACTGCGTCGGTGCCCTTTCAGCGGTTACTATAGTCTGAGCTTACACGTGTTCTTGAGAAGAGATGCCTTTCCAACTTCACGATTTATGGAATGAAACGAGAAACTCGTCAAGAAATGAGTGTGCAAGCCTCGTCCACAAAGGCAACATTTATGCGGCCATCTTTTTATAACTTTACAATTTTTATTTGCTCGTGTTGATGAGAAAAGCTTCCCCTCGTTAGGTGGCTTGTACATTTTCAGTCTAACAAACAAAAAGTGCTACACTGATGCGAAAATTTGTTCGTCTGGATGACTCGTCACATAAAATGTAGCAAATATTCAGAGATTGCCATGGTTTCTAAGCATCCAAGGTTTGTTTTTGTGCGTGTCTCTGCTCCCTAGGCGCAGTCATTTCTGACACACAAACAAGCGCATTTTCGAGCAAACATATCCGTCACATAGAAAATGCCACATACAATTAGCTCGTACGTGTCAGTGGACATGGCTAAATGACATCAAACATCAGTTACCTTTCTCTTTCTCTTTTTTTTCTTTCTCTCGCCGCAGAGCTTCAGCTGGAGAAATTAAAAGATATTAGAACCATAATAATAATAACAATAACACAGCATGTCTACTACAAGACTCTGAAAAATCCCCCCTCTCCATCGCCTCCCTATCACCAAACAAATGTGGAATAACGGGCTTCCATGAGCGACAACTTAGAGAGGTGTCAGTAGCCAGCTGTTGGACTTGCTGTATGCCCGGTCCCTCTGCGCCGCATCACAAAAAAATGTTCGTTGTTTTAGCATTTGCAAAAGTCAAGAGGGCTGGCTAAGCCCCTGCCTTGTTTAGACCTCAATTTTCTTTTCTTTGTTTGTTTGTTTTTTGTTACAGTCAAAGAAAACTCTGTTTGGACCAGGAGTCATTAACAGGGCAGATCTCCTGTCGCGTTTATGGATCCTCGCATTCGTTTCTCAAAGGACCGAAAGTTTTCGCGCCTATTTTGGGTGCCACAATTGCCTCTGTATCTTATAAGCGAAAACGTTTCTAAGCATGAAATCTTCTCTTTCCTTTTTCCTTGCCTAATTCGCAAACATGCCAAACGACCACCCTTTTAAAATAAGTGGATCGTAGTTTTACAAATAGCTTTTTGTGCCCGACACGTTTTCGGGACGGCGAGAAATAAACGGGCCGCTGGTTTGCACTAACAATTTCCCAGCCCACGAAATAAGCACCTTTGAATAAAGGTACGCGCCTCTAGCTTTTATTTGGTTATTTTGGAATATTTGTTGAAGTTGGCTTCAACGTTACTTGTAGGTAGTGCCTCAAGCCATTGTTTTCTGTATGAGTTCAACCTCCGCTTATAGAGTGGCTTTCTCCAGGAAAAAATGCAAAGAAAGCGAATCTTCATAAATTACCTTGCTGTCTTTGTATTTCCGCGGCCGTGGAATTCGTTTCACATTTGTCACCTATCAAAGTTAATTTGACTCATGCTTAGTTTGAGTTCACTTGAAGAGCAGTTTGCGATTAAGTGTCGTAAACTTGAACCAAAGCTAACTTGTAGCCGCTACCAGTTGAACTCAGCACTATACTTCCTTCATTGTGACCACTCTTTAACACTCCTATCAACCAATCAGAACGCGAAGAAAACACGTAGCCGGCAAAAGCGCGGGAAACACGTGCGGACAAGTAGCAGAAGAGCATGCAATGGAGGCTGAGCTGGGGAAAATCAATAGCATCTACATTAGTCTTAAATTAGAAGGCCTATTAGTAAACTAAGTATCACTAAACGAAGGAGATTAAAAAAAGCAACAAAGGCAGCCACCTTAGGTCGACCACGGGCACTCTTTTCCCATGGCTGAATACAATTCGGTCTTCTTATTATGACTTTGAGTTGAATGGCGACCATTTATTTCGTAAAAGGGCGACGAAGGTTTTGAATATTTGAAATGTACTGTTTGCCAAACAACAATGGAACTTATTTGATTTGACCTCAGCTCTTGCATGCCTGTTCGCCACAGCTATCAGGCAAGTACTAAAACGATGGTAACAAGCTAGAATATTAGAGAATTTTCACAGTGGTTTTATGAAAAGCAACAGCCTGCCGCTGGCCCTTGTCCGCAAACGCGACTCTTAACCCCTCCACTATATCATACCTTGAAATCCTTCAAGACAGACACAAAAGCTGGTCTGCGTTTCTTTGTTGCAAACGCACGTTCCCTGCTCACACCCACAAACGTCCTCTTCTTTGTTAACTTAAAGACATAAAAAAGAACCAGTAGATTAAATTGAGAACAAGCCACATGCTCTGCGGGTCCTCCCTGCCCTCGTTCCTCCAAATTTTTCAAGATAAGATAAATAAGCTTGTTTCCACACATAACCAATTAGCTTGCGATTGCCCAAGCACTCTAGTTCACTTTAGGCGTGAGAAGAAGCAGCGCTGCGATTTTCGAAAAACAGCGCATCATGGTAGTGGCCGAATAATGCTGGGTAAATTGAGAGAACCCAGGCCTATTTGGACCTAAGAAACTGTTCTTAGCAGCTGTTCCTAGCGACTTGTTCGGCGTGCTAATTTGGTGTACGTTCCATGGTGAAACAGTGAAACTTACATTGATCACAGTTCTTGCCATTCCAACCAGGACAACAGTCACATTCATAATCGTTAATTTTATCCACACAAACCCCACCGTGCTGGCAAGGTGAAAGTGCGCAGTCGTCAATATCTATGGAAGAAAACCGTATTTCAGCTGGCGTGTCTATCATGGACTGACTGAATGACTGACGGACTGGTCAGCTGACAGACAGACAGACACACTGACTGACTGACTGACTTACCGATTGCCTGGCTGGCCTCTGCCGGGGGACTGACTTAGCTGCTTGGCCAGTGGGCCATTTAAATGCATATTTCGTTGTTGTTGCTAACTGACTGACTTACGACTGATTGAACGAACGGACCAGCGAACCAACGACCAACGAACCAACGATCAAATGAACAGCGAACGAAGAAACAAATATCTGAATGATCTAATTGATTGACAAGATGATTAGAGTGGTTTTCAATTGAGTGTCGAAAGTAATCACGCCATTGCTTTGGTTTTGGGTCGCTACATGATTGGATCAAAAAAATTCGCGCGAACTTTTCAACCAATCAGATGCAAAACAAAAGCCAATTGCGACTTCGTCACTCCCTTTTTTCCCGCGCTTGGTGCCGGCTGCATGTACTTGCTTTGCGTTCTGATTGGCTAGTAAAACGAAGTCGTGAATTTCATCGCTTTGTGATTGGCTTAAGCGTGTATTTCTTCAAAACCTGATTGGCTCTGTGATTAGTTTGGTTTCGATTTTACGACTAAAATGACTGAACAAAGCAATGAACGACCAGCCGATCGACCGACTGACTGACTTATTTCACTCACTTATGGTACATTCGGGCCCTGTGGTCCCCGTGGGACAAACACAAGTGTAGCTGCCGAGAGTGTTAAGGCACTTTTCTCCCGCTCCACAAATGGCTTCTCCAGTCCGGCACTCGTTAACATCTACAACAAACAATAACCAAAATTAAACATAAATTCTAAATAACATCTTGATGGACTACAGGTCCGTGCGTCTTTCCACTCAACATAACTGCTCGCCTAACAAACTGAAAACACATGGGCACGGAGAGAGTTTTATTTGGTCAGTATTCACAGAAAAAATGATACAGTTGTTCAAGAATCGGATCCCTAAATCTGCGATCGGGCGTTCTTTTTGGCGGGCGGGGGAGAAGGAGGGGAAAAAGAACGCCTGATACATTTATTTAAAAAGCCGCTAACCGCCCCTAATTCAAATAAACTAACGCCTGCTCGACCTGTCACGCTATTAGCCAATCAGATTTACGTTTGACATCTGCTTCAGCCAATCAGAACAGAACTATTCATATGCATTGCTTCCCATCCAATCAGAAAGAACTCCAGATTCTGGCTTTTTTACATATGACCTTGTGAAGAAATGTATCATGCCCTCCGCCCCTCAGCGAGATATAGAGAATATAGGGAGAGGGCATGATCTCAGGCTAGTTCAGTGTCCGTAACATCAACCAACTAACACTATTTCCCCCTCCCGCTATCCCCCCCACCCCCAACTTCCTCGCTTAAGCCGGAAGGGGTGTACGTTCATGACAAGGGTTCCCTAGTGAACTGTAACTGCGATACCAATCTGTTGCTGCACACCCGAGTGAATTGACCCATGACAGACTGTTTCCTGTCTTCGGGAAGTTTCTTGTCGTGGGTCTCAAATGAGATCCAAACTTTAAAGCGCTCACCACAAAACAATCAGAAAAAGATTCGAAAAGGTCACCTTTAAATTAACAAAAGAACATCTTATAACATACGCAACCCACCTTGGCCTTGCTCGCATCTATGACCAAAAAATCCTCGCAGGCAGTTACAAGTGTACGATCTTTTCCCATCAACGCAAGTTCCTCCATTAAGACTAGAAATAACACAAATATGATGCGAGTTGTAAGCGTCACCCAATTTCGTTGCCAAGGCTTTTGCCCGCCGACCACCTCGGCAGAGAGAAGCTCTAGGAACGAGTTTGAGCGTACAACTAGACAAAGATACGTCAACATTTTGATTCACTGAGCGAGAATTTAAATTTTCAGGCGAATCTCACTGAAGGTCGAGATTTTATGAGCATTTGAAAATTCAAGAATTCCATACTTTCACCTACAAACTTGAATTGTTTGCCCGGGCCTCCAGTGAAATTTTCCAATCAAAAGGACAAAAGAAAGCCGGATTCTTATACTTATTAGACGTAAAATAAGCGAAGGTCAATTAACAAGGATAGAAATTTTCGGACTTGAAAACGTCAAGGGAAAAAATCGACAGTGGTTTGAAAGCTTAGAAAAAAAATGCAAGGATTTCCATGAAAAATCGTTGGAGCGTGAATAGAGGGTAAAGCGTCCTCCTCCCATACAGATCTTTCTAATTTCTCACGTCTATAATAACCTTATGAGCCTGAAAATTGGCATGGCGGTATATTTCAAGCCTCTCTTTTCATTTGTGGGGAAATAATTTGTATCAGAAGCAATACGCCTTATTTGCATGCATTTCCCGCGCTTCGCAGCGAAACGACGCGAGTTGTGATTGGTTCATTTGATTGTGTACGACTGTTGTGATTGGCCAGGGTTCTAGAAAATGCTAAGAATTTACTTACCAAGCCTGAGGGTCGCAGTCGTTGATTCCTTGAAAGTAAATAATAATAACAAAAAAATTTCAAAGAATCACGGAACGTCACAATGATAACCTGTGTAAAGCTGAAAGGAGCGGCTCGCTATGGGTACGTTATAACAAAAGAAGCCTATGACCAGCCTCGCTTGCCAAGGTCTCCCAGCTGTGTCTTTCGAAATGAAACCATTTTTCCAAGTCACTAATGTAAACTGGGGGAGGGAAGGGGAGGACAGCAAACCTCCTTTTGGAAGGGGAGGGGTAGAAAGGCATGGGAAGAAGTCAGCAAAGCAAACCTTCCCTTATCTTTGCGCATTTTGAAACAATTTACTTGAATTTTTTTTTTTGTTACAATTTATTAATAGCTTTTGGCAAAAGAGGAAAGGGTATCAATTAACATGTAGCACTCATGGATTGTGGAATTTCTATCGGCAAACTGTAGCTGGTATGTCGCTAGTACGCAAGGATAAACGGTGGAAGCTAATTGATAAATTAACGAGGCCCAGATCCCAAGCTCCCGACCATCAAGCCTAAAGGCCGAGGCGACAACCACTGCACCATCGCGCATTTTGCCCTTAATGTAATCGATACTTAAATTACTGTCAATATACTGCTTCACTTACGTATATCGCAGTGTGGTCCAGTGAAATCAATGTCACATTTACAAGCAAAACTTCCAGGCAGATTCAGACAAACTGCAGCCGCACCACATGGTGAGCTGAGACACTCGTTAATATCTACAAAATGAAAAGCTCAAGTTACATCAAAACAGTATGGGATGGCGAGAAATGTAAGGAGCAAGGAGTGAGGTGTAAAAGGAACTGTGGCACTACGTTGGTGGATGTGGAGTGAATAACTAAAGCCTGGTTTTCACTAGCGACACAAGCACAAGATTCATGTGAAGTGAAAACGAATTATACTGCAAGCACAAGCACAGTACACAGAGACGAAAGGATTCAGTAGTTTTATGCTGTCTCTTATAGCTGAGCGTTCAGAGAGTACACAAAGGTTGGTGCTGGACTGTGCAGTGTTCGTACTTTTAAGAGCTTTTCAAATTCAATGACTTTCCAGGACCTTTTCTATGACTTTTACCGTTTTCCATGACCGAAACTTTAGCTGTCACTTTCGAAAGCTGTCAAAATCATGCTTGTTTGGGGGTATTTTCTGACATATAACTCGCCTGTATTTTACTTTATCCTTGCTTCGACATCTGCAATAATTTACCTGCTACACATAACTATAATTTTCCATGACTTTCCATGACCGATAATTAAATTCCATGACTTTCCAGACCTGGAAACTGAAATACTAAAATTCCATGACTTTCCAGGTTTTCCATGACCGGTACGAACCCTGCTGTGTTTTTTATTCCCACGTGCATCCTACTCTTTCGCGGCGTCCTCGTTGCTATTATGATATAACTCCCCGCAAAAGTCAATGAGTACACACGGGTTTTAGCTTCACTGTTCTCACCTGTTTCGCACCTTTCTCCTGTAAAACCCGGGTAACACGAGCATGTGTAGTTGTCACCCACATCTGTGCAATTGCCGTTAAGACACGGGTTGGGATTTTCACACCATGAGGAGTCTGAAGGAGACAACACTCGTTAACCAGAAACAAGGCTCATCTCTTAAGCCTAGATAACAAACATTGAAAGAATTAGCTTTTCAGATATCATGCATTTTACAGAGCAATTTTCATAAAAATAACTTCAAAGATTCCAATCAAATGTCGGAAGTTCCAAAGAGGAACACGAATGTTTATTTCAGTCTTGCTGGTCACATTTGACATAGCTGGACTGTCACTGAACTCCATATTTACCCGGGAAAATCACGCAATGCGATCGATGGATTTCGATTTCATTGGCCGGTTTCAACATATTGTTGGGATCAAGCAGAATTTTGTCGTAAATATATGAGTGATTGACAGCAGGAAAACAAGAAACAACAATCTTAGCAAGTTATTGAAAGGCGCAGTAATAAACAGTGGGATAAGACTAAGTTCGTTCCCAGTGTCTTTCATCTCCTCCTTTGGGTGGGAAAATTAGACCCTGGAAACGAGGTTGGAACAAGACAAGACACTAACTTGACTGACAGTGTATTCCTTTCAGTCCAGCAGGGCATATGCACTCATACCCATTGAGTTTATCTACACAAGTGGAGTTCGACTGGCAGGAATTATTACGACAATCGTCAATATCTGAAGAAAAGCATGAAAGCATCAATAAGCGGTTAAACGCCAAGGATCCTGTGACAAAGTGGTTACCTTGTGGACTTTATTACGAATATGTCAAACAAACAAAAAAACTGACAAAGACACTAATACAAATGGACAAAATTCAGCCCAGTCCTGGAGTTTTGCAGGGACCGGAAACAACGTGACTGAGTGGTTAGTGCGCCGGACTTGAAATCCCGAGGTCTCGGGTCCAAGTCCCGCTCTGGTTTCAAGACAGTTGTGACTAAAATGGATCCGCCAAAATCAGGCTGGACACTTTATGACGAATACACAAAAGAGAATGATGACTAATCTAAGTACCTTATAGGGCAATATGTACCTTAAAAATTTCCGATTCTTTCTGCGTCACTTCACCAGACTAGCGATATAGTTAACACACCGTATGCTTCTAGCCCGTGTTCCACGCACCGACATTTGAGTTGTTTTTTTTTCCTCAGTCTTTCTTTTGAAGTGTGAAGTAACACACTTCATATGATTTCAAGTGAAACGAATACCTGATTTTGGAGTCATCGTTCTCTGTTATGTATTCGTCATACAGTGTCCAACCTGATTTTGGCGGATCCATTTTAGTCAAAACCGTTTCAAGACCCGCAAGCTGCAGTTGATCTGGTAGTCCCCGGTTCAACTCCTCCGCTGCAAATGTTAATCGCACATGGCCAGCTACATGGGGATGTTAAATCTTGTACTTCTGGTTTGTTTCACTGGACCTGAAAAGCCCCAACGACGCTTTTACTTTAACCACAAAGTTGACGGAGTTAGATAATTATGCAACAATAGGATAATTACTTTCTGAGCAGTTCACACCAGCATATCCTGCGGCACAGCCACAGAGATAACTGGCATTAAACGTCTGCACGCACTGTCCATCGTGTTCACACGGATTCGGAGAGCACTCATCGATGTCTGAAAATTAAATGAAACATCAAATCTTGATCAAGTCAAGAATAATTATCATTGTGCTTGTGTAATAAATTTGAAAAAATATCTGAAGTACACTCCTTGGCAACGAGAAACAGTACGGGCCGGTTATCTAGACAGAGTTTAGCCGGCGCGTTCCAAGTCATTTTCATTTTGGCCAATACAAGTACATTTTGGACATTCAAGGATAAGAATTCGAGCGGTTTTCAAACGAATACGATTGGGCTACGGTCATTTATTAGCACAAAATCTCGTGCCAATTTTTCAACAAATGAAAACCAAAACCAAAACTAATTACGACTTGCACGCGTGCATTTTCCCGCGCTTTGAGCAGGTGACATTTCATTGCTTCGAATTCTGGTTGGCTCACTGCGCTGTTTAAGCCACTTGTGATTGGTTAGACTAATTACTTTGGTTTCAGTAAGTAACACGTCTGCATCACAGACATACCGATCTGACAGTTGGCTCCAGTCCACCCTCTGTCGCACTGGCAGGTATAGGTGTTAAGTCCATCAACACATGTCCCATGATGACCACAAGAACCAAACTCTGTTTCACCTTCCACAGAAAAGATTTTATTCCTGGGATCGCAGTCGTCAATGTCTGGAACACGAGAGAAAAGTGAGACTTATAAAACACCTGTTTATGTACTATTTAATAAACGAGCAGGAGTGTGTCAGTATCCGGTTTTATTGCGACTTTTGCTTTTATAAGCGGTGTCTAATAGAGGGCGGGGTTGATTTGAGGGCGCTGTTGATTTGAAGGCGGCGTTTAATCGAGTAAATAAGGTAATAATGCTCTATTGTACCCTCCCAAGTATTCCTCTTCTCCCCATAACCAAGATAGCAACGACGAAAGGCGCGGTCGTCCCCAAAATACGACTTAACTAAGATAAAATGTTCTCTCACCAATATCACAATGCATTCCAGTGAAGCCTTTATGACAGGAGCACTTATATCTCAGATCAGGAAGCATGCCGCATGTACCATTATTACAAGGGTTCATCATACAGGGAGTGATTTCACAGCTGGAGCCATTGAACCCTGGTGGGCAAAGACAGAGCCTGTATCCGCGTTCATTTACACAAGTCCCACTGTTGTTGCAGCCCTGTTGTGCACAGTAGTCAATGGGACTCTCGCAATGTCGACCTACAATTGAAGAGGTTTAAAATCAATGGTTACTACAAGTTGCACAAAAGACTCTGCAACTGAAAGCCTGTGTCAAACAAGGATAAGACAATTCCCGAAGACTCCCACTAGTTGTATTCCGTAGGGAGCTTACGAAGCCACGCCGCCGAGGGCAATGAGAACGCCGCAAAAAGAAATAAGTTTACTGAGTAAAAACAATGGCCCTGCACATCCTGCACGCAGGGTTCGTACTCTTTTGAACTTTTCAAATTCCATAACTTTCCAGAACATTTTCCATGACCTTTTTTCAGTTTTCTATGACCTAAAGTTTAGCTGTCACTCGAAAATTGTCGAGGCTATCCTTGCTTTAGGGTATTTTCTGACATAAGCTTAAATCCTCTTTATTTTTATTATTTTGCCCTTGACATCTACAATAATTTACCTTCCATACATAACTATTATTTTCCAAGACTTTCCATGACCGACAATTAAATTCCATGACTTTCAAGGGCTGGAAAATGAAATTCTTAAATTCCATAACTTTCCAGCTGCATTCTTTCGGGACTATTCTGGCTGAAATAGGAATACACGGACTGTTTGGTTTTCCTGTTCCTTTCAGACTTGTTCCGATTTCGGAATGAACAGAAGCGCAATCTGTTTATTCCCTTCCTGATAACAGAATGAACGGAACACACAGAAAGCTGTTTGCTCGGAATACACCGAATACGCGTTCTTTTCGGGAGATTCTGGCGCGAAAATTGTGGGCGTCATCAAATTGTCGGTCTTGGTCGTGTCCACAGGGTTCCTACACTCTTTTAGACCAAGAATTCAAGGACTTTTCAGGGACTTTCAAGAACCACATTTTGAAATATCAAGGACCCCTTTTTATTTACGAAGAATTCACCCATGTAAATAGTCTGACAATAGGATTCTTGCTCATTTACCATAATGTGCATGCGTGAAAATAATGCAAAGGCACTGGTAACCATTCTCGACCCAACAACTCGTCACGTTTGTATGACATGACTTGAGCGGCTGATTATTTTTACTGGATTTTTCAAAGATTAAAGGTAAATAAAAATTCAAGGAATTTCAAGGACCAGGAATGAATAGCAGAGATTTTCAAGGGCTTTCAAGGCCTTGAAAATGTACTCTCAAAATTCAAGGGTTTTCAAGACGCGTACGAACCCTGTCAGTCCAGACTACTCCGAGCATTACTTTTCAGGTCACCGCCGCAACAGGCATTCCCGTTTCGGAGTAGGCATTGTTTTAGAAGACTTTATTCCACTTATTTCGTTAATACGGAAGCGGCATAGGAATAAAAAGAACACTGAGTCCCAAGAGAATGCACCCTTAGTTTACAGGTGTAAATATAGCGCCTAATAATAAGAATTAAATGATGCAATAGTAAACCTTTAGTAACCATAAACGGTAATTAAGCCAATTAAGAGAGCTCCAGAAAGAGTAAAAAAATTCGTTCTAGTGCGACCCCGGCCATATTTACCCGTAAAACCAAGACTGCAGTTGCATCCGTAATCGGCAATCCCATCCACGCATGTAGCATTGTTAAGGCACATAGCTGACGCGCAGTCGTTAATATTGTTAGCACATTGCGGCCCATCATAACCTTGACTGCAGTTGCACGAATACTGACCAATACCGTCAACACACGAGGCTCCGTTTTGACATTGATGGCCTGAAAAAAGATTACAGTGCATCAAATGACTCTCGTAAGCCGCTTACTTATCGATTGATTAGTGAGCACCGACCGACCAGACTACGAGCAGTCCTTCGTCGAGCGTTAGGTGAAAAAAAAAACTAGCGCGAGAAAAATGGACGCGCGAAACCTGGAAGCTAGATGGAGCGATCCCCGTAGCGTCCAGATTTCTTTTTCTTGCACCGGTATTTTGTTACCTCACGCTCGACGAAGTTAGCGGCGAAAGAGGACCTGTTCGTAGTCTACCGACCGACCGACCGATTGATTTTCAAGACCCCCTTCGAGAATCTTCGTCTGAAGGAGGTGGTGTACCATGGAGGACGAAAGACACCGAGTTAACTTGTCTGGAAAGTAAAAAATGTAGGTGGTAGATCCCTTGGGTGAAGTAGAAACAAAAAATCACGGAAATATTTGATTGGCCCAGAATCTGAAAATTTTAAAAACCAATTAACGTGTCCGTCCAACTCCTGGACTTAATCCCTAAGCCTCCTAACAATGTTCTGTTAAAGAACCAGCCTTCTATAAAAAGTGGATCTTAGTTCTACAAATGAATTTTCGGGCCCGAAAAGGTTTCGAGACTTTTGAGGAACGGGCCCCTGGTACCCGTTTCTCAAAAGCCCAGTAACTGAAAATGTTTGTGCCCGAAAAGCCATTCGTAAAACTAGAAGCCAGTTAATCCGAAAATGGCCTTTCAGCGTGTTTTCAAAGTAAGAAAGCGGAGGAATCTTCATGCAAAGTTTGGTGCACAGAAATGTCTTCTATTTTTAGTTTTTATTTTTATTCTTTTTTTAATACATACGGCACCCAAAAAGTAAACAGACCCGAGGAGTTCCGTGGTTTCGAGTAACGCACGGCTAGGCCGAGTTGTTCGAAGAAGGGCTAGCGCAAAACCGAGCTAAACACCATGACAAACGATAGTTTTCGGCAGAAGGTAAGACAGGATTAGTGTAAACCCTGCTTCGAACAACTAGGCCCTGGGTGGAGAGAGGCAGTGTGGAGCAAAGATGTTGATAGTCGAATAAATCGATTGTCTCACGATGTGAGACAATTGTCTCACGATCGTGGATTGCGATGTTTCGACGACTTTACTGCTGACCCAGTTGTTCGAAGGATGGCATCAACTGGGTAAATCACTATCGACTGGATAAGCACTAGCAAAGCCGATTGAGTTATCCAGCGGAGAGTGATTTATCTAGTGGATGGCGCTATCCACCCTTCGAACAACTGGGAAGGTGTTGACTGGCTTTGTATCAGTATAAGTAGCACTGTGGCTAGTGATGATTGGTGCGTTTCGATCCACGTTCGGCTTGTTGTTGATTGGAGGATTTCGATCCGGTCGTTCAGACTAGGATCGAAATCCTCCAATCAACAACAGCCAAATGAACTCGTTCTAGTCTGAACGACAGAGGATCGACCTCTTCCCTTGCCTGAGAAGACCAGCAGTATAGCGGTCGAAACGTGGCGATCCACGATCCTGTTGTGACACAATCAAGAGACAAGCAAAGACGTTCTCTCTTCTCGAGTGGTCAGAGCGGTGGATGTCCTGGGTTCAAGTCCAGCTCTGACCACTTGCTGGAACAGACCCTTCTGCCGATACGGCGGCCATCTTGAATTCTATTGTTCTGTGAAAGATATTATAGGATGCATTTGCCCCCTGGGCATCCAATAATAGGGACCTTAAGCAAGGACGACGCTGACGTCAACGAGAATGACTTCGAAAAACATAAATTCGCATTACCGCAATGAAATTGAAATCATTCCTACACATTCTGCTTGTGAAACTCATGCCAACTGTCCCGGAATTAGACTTGCATGAACGGCGTTGATGTTTATCGAGTAAATTGAAAATTTGTCAACTTGTGCTCACGTCCTCCACAGAACTTTAAATTTGGTCATTTCACGTCGTTGTTTTGGAGAGAACGGCAAAGAAATGCACCCAAGTGCAAAACGCCCTTGCGGGGCGTGCATAGCCATTGTTTAAGCCTATTGTTTCTTGGCGTTCTCGTTCTCGTTCTCGTCGACGTCGTCCTTGCTTAAAGTCCCTAATATCTCTTTTCAGAACAACTGAATTCAAGATGGCCGCCGCGTCGGTAGAAAGGTCTATTGTTCTAGGTAGTCTCAACTCCTCAACTCCTGAGCGGCGCTTGTAAATAGTCAACTGGTCTGCCTCCCGCCAGTTGGGATTCTTAACTGACAAGTTCACTCATCTCATTTGTTTCATCAGCCCTGAAACGCCCCTCGAGGGGAGTGCTCAATTAATTATTTATCATTTATCATCCATGGCAAAGGCAGGCTTCGACAACACAGTGCGCTCACTACGTAGTACACCACCACCCGTCCACATAGCATGCCAAAAATGGTTCGAAAAATGAAACCCACCGACACACTCATCTATATTCTGATCACAAACCACTCCAGTGAATCCCCTGTGACAGACACAAGTGAAGTTGTTGACAGCGTCATGGCAAACACCTTGGTTACACTGCGACGGCGATGTACAGTCATTGATGTTAGTTTCACAGTCTTTTCCAGTGAAACCAGCAGGGCATGAACACTATAAGTACGATACAAAAATCCATTTTTGTCAGTTCAGTTTCTTTTGGGGGGGAGGGGGTATACAGCGGAGGGTGTTTCAAAAGCGCCTGCCGTTTTTCTACTAGACAGAATCTGACTTATTTTCGCATTCTGAAAGCCACATTTCTGTCCAGCAATTACCTGATTTTAGCTTCTAGTAGGTTTAAACGGCAACTTTAAAACCTGGGATTATGGTCACCTCGCCACCAGGGAGATTTGCTGCCCACCAGTAAGTGCGACGCAGTCTCATGAGAAAGGGCACAAACATTTTGAAACAACTTTTGAAACGGTATACTCAAACTCAATGTGGCCTGCAGATGCCTCCCTGTTCAGAATAAGGCTGGCTAGACAAAACACATCTTGACACCCATGCAAAACTACGTGAAGAATTCCACTGAAAAGACTACAAACGCTGCTCGAGCAAAACACGTTCCGAAGGCAGTAACTGTTCCTGAAATGCCCGATCAATTCGACAACTGGTTTCGGCTTCATTAAATCCTATATCGACTGCATAACATTTCATTACGAGCCACCCACAACGTTGGCACAGTTACTGGGCATACAACTAAAGAAAAAAAACACAACCTAACACATAGCCTCCTTGCAGGCGGTAGTTTGTGATTCGGTCAACATATTGGACGGGTGGAAGATCTGGGACCTTCTCTCCCCTTCCCACCACCCCCTCGCTTTGTCACTCGTCCCAGATCTTCCACCCGTTCAATGCGGCGACCGAATCACAAACTACCTAAGCAGGCTACCTAACACAGAGCAAATGAAATGCCATTACCTTACATCACAAATAAGGTGAATGCATCAACGAAACCCTTTCTCAAACTTTACTACAAAAGGTGCATTAGCCTTAAGTGCTTACAGCATAGTCGCGATGCAAATCGCGGCACATTCCACCATTCTTACAAGGGCTGGTGTCGCACTCATTTGTTGCATTGCTGCAAGTCCTCCCAAGGAACCCTGGTGGGCACTCGCAACGGAAGTTGTTCACTTCATCAACACAAGTGCCTAAATGTGAATAATAAAACACCATCACAGTAGATCAAATGGACTTGCTATACAGACCCAATGTTGAATGGCTGTCCTCAGGTTATCCACAACTCAATGTTATTTAACTACTTTACTTTCTACAAAGAGTAACTGCTGCATCTCCCTCACTGTAACTGCGAAAACGTTTCTCGCCCGAAATTCTGGACAAATTGCATTAGGGCACTATCTTGCGCACGATTCCCTCTTCACCACTCAGCCCCCCCCCCCCCC
>BLFK01000492.1:463023-465523 GCA_014634185.1 Astreopora myriophthalma
TGGGGGGGGGGGGGGGGGGAAATACCCTTTCGACGATGTCACACAAAATACTAATTTTTTTCGTACTTTTTATTTGAACAAATAAGCCCTTGATAGATTGATTTATTCTGCAAAGTTTCATAAGACCCTGTTGTAAATTCGTAGAAATACTGAACCTCAAACTCACCAAATTTTACAAAGAAAGGTATGCCAGGGGGCAAGCGATGTTGCCCTATCCCATATCAAATTGCAGCTTAGTAATCTTATTTCATTTGTTCGTTTCCGTCTCTTCAAAAACGGACATTCGACTTCACTTGATTTGACTGAGTTGCCTTAAAGTGTACACAACATGCAATTCATTCTCGCTAAACCAACTAACTTCACTATAGAGCAATTTTCAAATGAGTGTCGAAAGTCGTCGGTTTTGCTTTGTTTCATGGCTGGATTTTAAAAAAAAACTAGAGTGAACTTTTCAATCGATCAGATAATAATAGCCTTTATTTAGTGAGGCTGACACTAAACAGTTTCAATGACTGATAAACTCGCATGGGGCCCTCGTGTGGTGTTTCCAACTTCTTCGGGACACTTTCCAGATCGAATGGGAATTTGGAGATGTTGGTCTTGAGGAGAAAAGAAAGCGAGAAAAACCACTCCGAGAGGAAAAGAGAGTCAACGACAAACTCAACCTACATACGGCAACATCCGCGATTTGAACCTGGGCCACATTGCTGGGAGCCGAGTGCTTGACCATTGAGCCATCCCTGTTCCCAAACGGAAAACTAAAACCAATTGAGACAAATAAGGGTCGTTCTATAGTTTCCCGCGCATGGCACCGGCAGCCTTTATTTGCTGTGCCTTTCCTGAATCAAGTCGTGATTTATTACCGTGACAACTTGATTGGCTCTGCGAATTTAATTTTACGATGCTCAACTGACAACAGCACTCTATGCTACTTTATGTAGAACGGGTTTTCCCGTCCTGGGGGAGTTCCAGAATCGTTACCTCCGTTGCTGCAGATGCCTGGAGTGCAGTCGTCGATGTTGGTTGAACAGTTGACGTCGCTGAATCCTTGAAGGCAATTACAACTGTAACCACCGACGAGGTCAATGCAGGTTCCATTGTTTTTACACGGGACTGTCTGGCAGTCATCAATGTTGACTTCACAGTTACGGCCAGTGAATCCTGCAGCACACTCACATTGATAATTGTTTACTGCATCCTAAAAGAATGAAAAAATCTTCAGAGACCGCGTTACAGTGGGCAATTTCTCTCGCAACCTGCGTTGCAGTTTTCTTGCGGAAAAACGTAAACGTTGCAAGCCGAGTTGTTCGACACTGACGTGGTACCCCTGGGAAACCTATCTTGCTTGACTCGCTCTCGATGAACACGAGGTCAATAGAGTATTTTTTATTAGCTGCGGGAAAGATATTACAGCGCACAATGTTTAAAAAATTCGGTGCAACGTTGCAAGAAGTGTTGCCGGGAAAGCAGAAGCGACTTCAACTTTGCTCAACAACTGCGGCAATAAAAAAATTCCCGAAATGTTTCCGCCATGGGTACATCACACTGGGCAATAATTCTGTGTTGCAACAAAATCGCACGAAGAAATTGCCTGGTGTAACATAGGCGTAAGAGGAACCTCCTCTCACGACAAATTAAGGTTGAAATGTTGTCGGTAAATATTAGTTTCTTTCAGATTTTCGAGGAAGAAAGGAAATAAATCTCAGCATATGAGAAAAAACGAATTTTGAAACTACGTAGGCACCACTATTTTGAATTTAACGACGCTTTACGATTGCCTCAGTTGCTTGCAAGTCTTTTCGGAATAGCCATTCTTTTGTATACCAATGAACTTATGCGCCATAAAAAGGACTACAGATGATCATTAACCAACGAACTGAAGCAAATCTACGATTCAGCTGCCGACAAATTGAAGCAATTCACGGCTTGGAATTACTAGCCAACCAGAACGCAAAGAAAGTGAAGCCAGCCGGCACCAAGGGCGGGATACGAGAGTTGTTTAGTCAGTCTCGTTTAGTTTTGCATATGACTGGTTCGAAAGTTCGCGTACGCCTTTTGTTGTTGTTTTTAATACGACCATAGAGGAAACGAAAAACAAGGAATGTGGACAATTAATTGAAAACTACTCTACGAATAAAAACTACTATTCATAAGAAGACTTTGCACTAGGCCTCGCTTTGAAAGGTAAAGGTGGAAATTTGGTAGGGCAAAAACCTTAACTAAATCACGAAAGTTTACCGCAATGCTAACTTCCCTGGATTAGGTTATTGAAGTTTCGAGTTTTAACCAGACCAATATAAAAATACAATTATACTTCTTAACAGTACACACATGCTCTGTGCTGCAGTGTAGAGGGATTTTTAAATTATTATAAGCAAGTGATTTCACGATTTCTTTAGTTTTGGATTATTACCCTTGGTGATTGGCTCCAAAGAAAATCGTTTTGCGCATGGCAACGAAAGATATGGACGATTCGTATGAGCTAGAAACCGCTGACGAA
>BLFK01000492.1:483220-506214 GCA_014634185.1 Astreopora myriophthalma
CAGCTGAATGGACAAATACACAAATGAACCAGAAAAGGGCAAAACACAAATTAAACCGGCCCACTCACCAGACATTTTATCTTTGATAATTGAAGGGCTCCACGTAAAATATCCTATTAGTGACCTTTGCATCATTTTCAGGTCATTTCGCAAAATCACAGCCAATTTCCAGCAAATCAACTGCACTAAAATTTTGGGGTGAACTTTCCCATCCTGTATGCCAAAAATAATTCAGACAATGTGATGAAAAGAAGCCAAAACATTATTGCTTTCCCCTGTATTTTCACCCCCCTCCCCAACTCCTGCCCAATTTTTTTCTTGTTCTTCATTATTTCATTCACACCACTTGGGATAGGATAATTATTCCATAACTTAGTTGCAGTCTGTTGTGCAAATTGGAATTGGAATCTGCAATTTTGAAAAATGACCATTAACACACTAAAAGATTCACCACCTAAGAAGTTTATGCTCCAAGCCATTTAAGTATCTCTTCAATTAATTTTGTTCTCACAACTTGAATGTTTGTTCGAACATGTATTGAGACATACATGTTAGTAGTAATATTGATCTATTGGCATATATATATAATATATATATATATATATTATTATTAATAATATAATATATATTATATTATATATAATATGTAATTGAAATGGTCAACCATACCCATTGCAGGACCCAGGAGCAGGAAGAAATGGACAATCATATTCATTTACACACCAAGGGAAGTAAAAAATTCCATTCGTTTGGACAGTGCATTCAATTAGGCTTTAGGACTAAAACGGGTTTTGAGACCGCTTCAAAGTTGTTTAATCAACAGCTTTAGAACATTGGAAACCAATTAATTGCGTCATACGAACGTCAACAATGACATTAGCACGCGAAGCTGACAGTGCGTGTAAAACATTTAACATAGCCTTTAACCATTAGGCTGTAAACGAGTAAGCAAGTCAATTAAGCAATTAATTGTGTCATGGGAACGTAGACAAAGCTAACGAGCTTAAGAAAGTATAAATAAGGACAAGGAATAATACGATAATTGAATGTAACCTTTGTGCCCTGAAGAAGCCAAACGGCGAAACGCGTCGGCGAAATAAAAGGTCTTGTGGCAAGTGCATTCTTCGTGCTATGTACGCTCATGATACCCTAGAGCAGGTACCCTGGTAAATATCCAGTGGCATGGATCTGTGCAAATTATATATATATATATGCTTTTTTATTATAATTTAAACCTTTACCGTCAGACTCCTTGCCACAGAATTCTGAAAATCTTTCTGTGCAGGAATGTCACCAACATTAAAATAAATATGGTCCACAAGATCATCGGCACTACCAATGCCCAAGAAATTGCCACTATCATCATCCCATACTTGTAAGATAATGCCAAATGCTCCCTGAAAAACAAAAGGGAGACAAAGTTAAATTAATACTTAATATATGACTATTATTCATGATAGAGGGGTGTCTAAAAACGAAGACCTAAGACCTAAGACCTAAGACCTAAGACCCAAAAACGAAGACCCACTTTTTTTACAAGCCTATCAAACCAGAGACAGTCAAACCGGGTCAAAGCTTTTCCTCAGACACCAAATGATCCGAAATCAATGGGGTCTTCATTTTGTAGTTCGAGCCAGTCTTATCTACAAAATGAAGACCTCAATGATTTCATGTCAGCTTGCAACAAACAAAGCATTTAAGAGAGGGTCTTTGTTTTGAAGTTGGAGCCAGCCTTATCTACAAAACGAAGACCCCACTGATTTCGCATCAGCTGACAACGAACAAAGCATTTAAGTGAAGGTCTTCATTTTGTAGTTCGAGCCCATCTTATCGTAAGAGTTTCAAGTTTTGACTAGAAGCTTTATGGGAAACCCTTCACAGAAGTACCAGTATTTGTGTGTTGATTCTTTTCTGTTCATCTGGTAAGTGATTTCATCGTACCCTAACATTTCAGTAATTGTTAGGTACATTGTAAATGTGTTCATTTCAGATCAAATTAAGTACCATTGTAAATAAAGCAGTGATTATATGATACACGGTTTCCACTTCAAGTCGGAGTCTGTCAATACCCCAGTGGTCCAGACTTATTCAACTGGCTTTTGACTATGTTTGTTGAGGTGTATACGTATGAGGAGGGCCACTTATAATTAAGGATAACAACATTCATTACATTTCATTGCATGATCTGAAACATATGATCCTTACCGGCCACCTTCCATCAAAATGATACGTCACAGGGTTACTGTGGTCACCAAGTGATTGACCATAGCCAGGGAATGAAAAGCTGTCACCACCTGACATAACATGTGTGACCCACTGCTTCCAAACACTAAAAATACTAAAACTGTTTGCAGGGTATGGCACAGCATAAAGCCTGAAGAAGTTGTCACAGTCATGAGGGCACCAACCAAATATACTGCAACAATCACAGCAAGATCCTGCATTATCTTTAGAGCTTGGATTGTTATAATCTACAAACTGAATAGACAATGTTCCCTTGGCAATGGCAGGCTGGGAAGAAATCAAAATAAGAGTGAATAAGTCTGGTATAAGATAAAATTAATATTTAACTCCAAACTGGGAGGTACAAGGTACCACCGACCTCTCAAGAGGTGTCTTGAAAAACAATTTAAGACCCCGAATACCCTTAAGTCTCAGAACCTAAAACTATTAGTCTTAGACTCAAGTCACATGATCAGTATTAAGCAGTGTTCACATTAAATGCTAATTGTATTCCACTGAATTATAATTCAGGGTATCATACCCCATTCAATTTTATTCGATACTATGTTTCAGTTCACCTCTGCGAAAATTCAAATAAACTTAATAAGGTCGGGTAACCTCGCAATCTGAAGTTGGAATCAAAATTGCACTCTATCATGTGGCTGCATGCTATGATCATCACCACCATGCTTGATTTTGAGGCAAGAAAGGCAACGAAAGCTTCCAAGACCAGAAGAAGACAAATCTGCCGTCTAAACAGCAACAATGAATGTGGCAGTTTTTTTGTTAAGCAAGCAATTAGCTTTTTTTTGCCAATCCTGTTTAACATGGCACTGTTGTGCACTTCTCAAGTACCGAGCTCCATCACCATTCCTTGGCTCATTTTGTCCCACACAAGTTTCCGATCATGCACAGTATTAAAATCATGTTGCACCGCCTCGTTGCTCCACAAAGCAATGAGAAGTTTGGTCTCTTCATGCAACCACATCTGCCATCTTGTTAATTATGCACTGTAATTACTTCAAAAGCAACCTTGAGGTTGTTTAAAGCAATCCAATATAATCAGGGGCTGTAATCAGTTTATGTGAACCCATTCCAAATTTAGTTTGCTTATAATTTGACCATAATCGAGGCCTAATGTGAGCATGGCTTTAGTATGCAATTTTTTTAAGTCTAAGATTAGATTTAAAGTCCTTATAAAGCAAAGTTGTTTTTTGGTGGGGAGGGGGTTAGTTATCAAATGTATCCTTTGAAATATATGATTCCAAAGTTTTAGAGAGCTGGGGTAAAGATTGGATTTTACAATCAAATAATGCTGAAAATTGGGATAGTTTGCTTTTAACTTAGAAATACTAGGATCAAAGGGGACATTGTGTGGGAAAATAATCTAAATAAACTCTTCCAGGTAGGAGATGTAGCAAGTGCGCTTATGACTTATGTTGTGTTTTCCCGTGGTGACTGTCACATGATCAGACCAAGCGGCCATGTTCCTGTCAACAGGTCTTGACATTATCCGAAGAATAAAACCTGTTGTGTTTTCTGTGAACTGATTGTTTACTCAGTCGTTGTTGTTACAGACCAAGAAGGTTTTTAATTCGGCATGAATGGTTAGCAACGCACATGACGTACATTTGAAATGATGTACATCGTAGTAAAAACACAAACAACAAAAGTCAGAAAACAAAGCATTTACTCCAACTAAAGCCTAATCTGGAGTGACAAAAATACATTGCTCTCCAGCTGTGACAGAAATCACAATATTTTACCTACAGTGTCACATGTCAAATTCACCATCCCTAGGCACCTACTTAATGACAAATTCCAGGTTCTCTCGGTCTTCCAAGATGGCAGCCATTTCAAACTCCCAACCCTGCATGGGGCAACATGTTCCTGTCAAAATCCCTACCCTGGGGAAGGCTGACTGAGTCAATTCCTGTACATGTTGCCCCCTCTGTCGGCCCACCCTGGAGCTTAACACTGATAGGTGAATAGGTGAATTTATCTGATCATGATCACTGGTAAGATTAGATCATAACTGAAGGGCTCAGAGCAAAAACGTCTCGACTCTTTTCAGTGTGTTTGGTCATTCGCACTTATACACAGAAATTAAGTTATGGAATTACTTATCCTAAGTGATGTGAACAAAATAACGAAGGAAAAGAAAAAAATTTCTGGGTCCTGGGGAAAGGGGGGTGGGTGGGTGGAGGCATAAGAGCAAGAAAATATGAAAATACATGTACAGGATTTAAATTTGCTTCTTTTCATTGGATTGCCCTATTGTTTGGCATATAGCATGGGTATGTTCACCCCATAATTTTAGAGCAATTGATTCGATGGAAATTGGCCACAATTTTGCAAAATGACCTAAAAATCATGCAAACTTCAGTTAGGACGTTTTTGTCCGGAGTCCTTCAATTATAATAATAATAGCAATTGAGACACTGGCAAGGCCCATATAAATCACCTGAAAATTCACACAAAAAATCAACTCAAACATATAGTTTTAGTTTATACCCTTGCCTGAGACAACCTTAAGGTTTCTCAACTTTCCATTTGGATACAGAATGTAATTTGTTCCTTTGTGATTTTCAAACAGTTGTGTGTGAAACTGAAAGGCTACAGATTTGTTGCTGGCAAAAGAAATGTATGTAAGACCAATTGAAATGTCTGCATAAACCACAGACTCCAGTGGTCAGCAGCAACACAAAATGTTACTTCATTATTATACGGTGAATTGTAACAATACTTCACTTATAATTTTTTTCAGGTATTTGAATCATGTTCTCTTTACTCATCTCCTACCATTTTCATCCCTGGAATGTCCTCAAACAATGAAACAACAATTGGTAATTAAATAAGTTTTGATATTAATACCAACAGTTTTGCATTTCACTTGAGATTCTATTTCATTCTTGATTCTCGTAGATAATGTAGGAGGGAAGTTTTGTTTCTTGGGCTTTTTTTTACCCAAAAGGTCAAAGTAGATCACCATCTGTTCTCCATCCGTAGAGTTCCAGATGGTTTTGCCCCCTCGGCTCAAATAAATACAAGAAATATCATTTTAACTCAATCCGTTACTGACCCCATGCACTTATGTTAACATAATTTAATTCTGCTGGTGACAAGCATTTCTGTTAACAATCACACATGGCTCTCACCATGAGTTTGCAGGGTATGCAGTTGTAACAGCATGGTCTATAGTTTCAATCAAGAATTTAAGAGTTTTTGAAGCTGGAAGTTGTCATGCAACAGAATTTTGTCGATGATAACTATTGCTGGGACAAAACTTTATTTTGTTATTTCCTGTCCCTTCTGTCTGATAAGCAATATACAGGGGTCTTCTGGCACGCCTGTATGCCTTAATCGATTTTACTTTCATGTAGAAATTGTTGCTGTTGTTGTGTAACTCATCAAAACTCCTACACAAATTTCTTTTCTTTATCCCTGCTCTGCTCACCCCAGCTCTAGTGCCCACCCTGAAAAAATCAGGCAAGTGGCCCTTTTGATCCTGGTTGCATAAAAATAATAGCAATTAAAATGAACTATTAAGTATCTCATTTTCCTCAGGCAATGTTCTAAGCGCCTCGGAAAATTCGTTGCTTCCGACCACCATGGGACATGTCAAATCTCCTCTCATAACCATCAAAACAACACATCAAACATATTAGCCAAATACAACAGAGGCCCACTTGATTAATTACCCCATTTTGGGCAAGTGCAGCCAAAAGCAATTTGCTCCAAAAACAATATACAATGTTGCATCTTTAACGTTTAAAGATAACATTCGGTTACCATTAGCAACTAATTGAGGTCAAGGTATTAGACGCTAAGAGATTGTTGTTGTTGGGGATTTCATGTTGCATTTTTGTAACATGATCAGATAAGTTCTGCAAAGTAAATGACCTTCTGTAGCTCTGTTAGCTATACTTTACAGTTTCATTTCCTATGCGAAATGTTGAGCTAAAATTCTTGCAAGCTGTGCATTTTCTCAACCAAGACGTCATTTAAAAAAAGTGAAACATAATGCAGTGATTGATAAGAAAGATTCAAGGGTAATTGTTTTTTGACACGGATAAATCTTGCAGACGTGATACTGGCTAATCCCTTGACCACAATTAATCTTGCGAAAGAGATGGCACCGGAAAATATAATACTTACTATAAAGGTCAGTGAATTAAAACAAAGCCCAAATCATCGCAAAACTCACATCCAGAGCATGTCAACTTTGTTTTCTTTTTTACTTAAGTTGTCCTTGTGATTTACCCCAGTTACCTGCTCCTATCGCAGGAAATTACGGTTCATATTTTCAAACGCAAGTTTAGCAATGATCTTCAAGTAACAATTTATCAAAGTTGTGAAAGCACTTTGTGAAAAACGGAATTGATTAAACCAGTGATTTTTATCTTGATGAATCAATGCGCGCGCCTCGCGAGTGCAAACGGCCCAAATGAGTTTTCTCTTTCAGATGCAATTTACTTTCCGTCATCCGAGTAAACTTACTTGAAAAGCTAGAAAGCTGCGATAACTTGTGCCATTTCTTTGATACAATGCCGAAGGCGCTAAGTTGTCCAGAAAATTCCACTGCATTCGAAGTCGACCAAAGGTGACGAAAAACTATTGTCACGGAGCAATAGTTAAGCTTGCAAAACAATTGAAAACTTACCTGAAAAGTTGATAAAATCGTAACCAACACTGCTGCCGAAATAACACAGCAGGCGGACTTCATAGTGGAAGCCGAAGGGCTATAAAGTTTCGCGTGATACTCAAACAACAACAACTCTCTGCGAGTACAAAACAATGAATGAACTTAAGCACAGAGCACTTTGAGAGAGCGCTTAAAACTTCCTCTACGATTCTTTGTTTTCTTGACCATCCAGATGAACGGAGTAGTGACAGGTAAAATGGGATTTTAAGTTTCCGCCAGCTGTTAAATTTTAAAAAAGATCACGGGCAACAATCAAATGGCTATGAAGTGGGTGGTCAATTGAATTTTATTAATTACTATATTATACACCTGACTAAGCAAGTGCGGCCACTCAGCCAATGGCGCGACTCCAATATAAAAGATAACGACGATGAAAAGGACAAGGGGCGCTTTCCACTCAACAAAAAAAAATTGCCGTTTCAAATTTCGGAAATTCTACGTGTTCAATGTAACGGTTCATTCCGGTTCCACAAACCCGACCCCAAGCCACCGCGCGTTTGATTCGCGCCAAATACAAACATGACAAACGCCAAAACGAAAAATGTCCGACTCAATATGCCGGTTTTATTGACTTTGGAGTTGTTAGACCAGGCGCGGACCATACCGGTTTCCACCGTTTTACGGAAATCGGTCAGAATTTTCATAATAAAAAATAAATAAATAGACATCTATATATTTTTCGTAAAAGTAAACGGCAAGTTGAATCTCGAAAATAGTTTTGACATTTATTGTCTTATTTATTCTTTTTGGCAAATTACCGGAAATAGACAAGGGTCATAGACACGTTCTGGCGGCAAAATTTTTACAGCCGGGAAATCACTAGTCTCACGACGGCGGTGACGCCATCACATCATCGACAGATATATTGTCTAAGTGACTCAAAAAGCCAAGAAAGGGCGCTTTTAGGTAGTTAAAATTGAAAAAATTTCCCGGGGGAGCATGCCCCCGGACCCCCCCTAGGAGCTTGTGCCTTCGGCCCTCGTTTTGCAGTAAATCGGTCAACATTCATTCAACCCAGATCCGCGCCTGTAGACGATAGAGAAATTAAAGTTGAGTTTTTTGATGATAGAGATGATGTTATTTATTTAAGTGTTTCATGTGGTTTCATGAGACGACATTTAAATCGAGTGCCGAATTTTAAGTAACCCACCTGTGAAAGATGAGCAACTATGCATCAATATAGTTCTTGTAAATCTGTGGATCTGTTTCCACAGAAGGACAACTCGTACATTGAATTACTGCATTCTTTGAAAGCAGGTACAGAAGAGCGGTACTGGGAACAAGAAATTTGTCAAATGGAAAGGGAAATTTCGGTCCGACCGGTCCGACTTGAATATTCCGGTCGGAAATCAAATGGAACGGACCATTTCGGTTTGGTACCAACCGAAATTACCGGAATTTTGGGTTGAATTGAAAGCGCCCAAGGTTTTCCTTTTTCGGATCAGCAGCGACCGTTTCCGATAAAGAAACTCGGAAAGTTTCAGAAAATGGTCTGAGCCCAGGAGTAACATACCGCGATTGAAAATGATCACCAGAGTAAGTAGAGTCCTGAGAAGGACTGTTGTTGGTGACTGCGGCCATCTTCAGAGTCAAGTGACCGATTTTAGTCAGTTGAAAATTCAAAAACCCTGGTGAGCGACTCGATTGGTCAATAGATGGAGTAGCCATCACGGGTTTACTACCGGCTACTCCATCTACTGACCAAATGAATCGCTCACCAGGGTTTTTGAATTTTCAACTGACTAAAATCTATGGAGGGGTATCCTGGACAAAAATGCAATTAGATGATGACCTGTGTTCCATTGGATCGTACCAGAGTTCCATTGGATCGTACCTATGTTCCACTGGATCGTACCAAAGTTCCACTGGTACGATCCAATGGAACTCAGGTACGATCCAATGGAACTTAGGTACGATCCAGTGGAACACTGGTACGGTCCAATGGAACTTAGGTACGATCCAGTGGAACACTGGTACGATCCAATGGAACTTAGGTACAATCCAGTGGAACAAGGCACTGGTACGGTCCAATGGAACTTAGGTACGAACCAGTGGAACACCGGGTACGATCCAATGGAACTTACGTACGATCCAGTGGAACACTGGTACGATCCAGTGGAACTTAGGTACGATCCAGTGGAACTTAGGTACGATCCAGTGGAACTTAGGTACGATCCAGTGGAACACTGGTACGGTCCAATGGAACTTAGGTACGATCCAGTGGAACACTGGTACGGTCCAATGGAACTTAGGTACGAACCAGTGGAACACCGGGTACGATCCAATGGAACTTACGTACGATCCAATGGAACTTACGTACGATCCAGTGGAACACTGGTACGATCCAGTGGAACTTAGGTACGATCCAGTGGAACACTGGTACGATCCAAGGGAACGTAGGTACGATCCAGTGGAACACTGGTACGATCCGTTGTTTTGTTTTATGTTGTTGTTGTTTTGTTTGTTTGTTTGTTTGCTTTATTTCTCCTTTTAAGGCTAGTTTGTCGCCGGATAATTGAGGAAAAGGCTAATCAATGCAACGGATGAAATCATATATGAAATGAATCATATACTGAACTGCGGATATGAAATCAAGTGAAGCCATGATCCTCGCAGTTATGAACGCAATTTTAGCAATTTCGTAGAGAAGCCTGAAAAAATTCAGGACTACAACGGGATTTGATCCCGTGACCTCGCGATGCCGGTACGACGCTCTATCCAATTGAGCTATGTTTGGGTTCAAATGTTCCCGCGATGAATGACTCAACAGCTTCATAGCTCAGTTGGTTAGAGTGTCGCACCGGCATCGAGAGGTCACGGGTTCAAACCCCGTTGAAGTCCTGAATTTTTTCAGGCTTCTTTGCGCAATTGCTAAAATTGCGTTCATACCAGCGAGGATCATAGCGTTACGTGATTTTACATTGCCAAAATTGCGTTAATACCTGCGAGGATCATGGCTTCACTTGAAAAGGCTAATGTGGGCTTGGAGAAAGGGCGGGCAACGGCAACCACTGTAAAGGCAAAGGCAAAAGATGTACTAATAGCTTATCACCAGGAACGTCCCAGGCAATACTGCATTTACGTACACTAAATAAATAGATTCCACCTTGTAGTGCGTCTGTTCAGTAACAGGGAAACTGGTTTTCGCCAGTCCACACAGACTCAGAACCTCCTCTCTAGAAAGCGTTTCCGAAAACCTCCGTTTTCGCAGACATATACCTCCGTTTTCGATCGTATTAGTGTGGACGGAAGGCGAAAACGGATAAAAAAGTTCGTTTTCAAACGAAAACGCATTAATGTGGACGAGGCCTGAGCTAAGCGGTCGGCGGTTTCAAGATAGGAAAGAACAAACTAATGGCCAACATTTTAGGGTTTAAAAGGCTTAAACCGTTTTCCTTTTCAACAAAGAGAGAATTATTGCACCCGAAATACGCCCGAAAAGTTTCGGGGCTTTCGAGGAACGGGCCCAATTGCACAAACCGTATAAATGACGTCAATGATATTATTTTTTGTTTCGTAACAGACGCACGGAAACATGGAAAGAAAAATAATATATAGATTCGATGTCTCCGTGCATCTGTTCAGTAATTGATCACAGAAAGACGTCAAAATGTGTAAGAACATCAGTGACACACTCTTTCAACGGCTTGTGTGCCACGTTTTTTGACCTTATTACTACCCTGCGAGCAGTGGATTCATGTCTCTTTGGTGTATATCTGCTTTGGTGGCCAAAACGGAGGTTTTCGACAACGATTACGTCACTTGCGTTTCACTTGGGTGTAAAAAACATAAACAATCCAACATCCAACATGGCTGGATATCTGGCATTTATGTTGTTTGCCCTGATTTCAACCTTGATTGACTGCTTGGAGGTAAATGCTGCCTTTATTAAAGCCTTATTAGAGCCTGGAGACGAAAACGGATGTTTTCTTATCCGTTTTCGGTGGTCAAGTGTGGACTTTCGAAAACACTGCAAAAACGCAAGTACCATTTCCGAGCTTCGAGATTTCAAAATTTTCTGGGGGAGGATTCCCCCAGAACCCCCCTAAAAAATTAGCGCCTCCGGCGCTCGCTTGCAAGTCTTCCCGCCCCCTCCAATTCAAAATACGCTCCGCCATCCCAGGGGGCTACCGACAGGAAATTGACTCAGAGAGCCTTCCCCTTGAAGGCGATTTTGGCACGTACGCGTTGCTCCAGATTCGGAAATTAGAAATGCAATATGGCCGCTATTTTGTAAGACCGAGAGAACCGGGAATTTCACGCACATTTAGTAGGTACCCGGCGAGGGTAATGAATTTGACATTCGCTAGGCGCCCGGGTTGGGACTGATTTTAGTTTAATGAAATTTCCCTGGGTCAGCCTCCCCGCATCCTGGAGTTTAACACTGATAAAGGTGTATAAGCCTGGGCCGAGGCAACGTTGTTCGAAGCAGGGTCAGCGCTAACCCTGGGCTAATATTGGGTTGTCATGGTATTTATCCCGGATTTGCACCAACCCAACCCTGCTTCGAACAACTCGGCCCTGGATGTTAATTGATGACACTCTAAGTGTTTTGAACACTTGACAAACGTGTCTGATGCCGATGGATATTGCCCTTGAAATTAGCTCTTGAGCGTGACTGCGGATCATGCACTGGGTGAGAACAGGGGATAATCTGTCTCCCGCAAATACCAAGCGCACTGCTTCATACAGTTCAACCTGTCTCGTCGCCTCAGACTGAGATCTCTTCAAAAAAACCTGTGGTGTCTGCGATCTTTCTATGCCAAGGCAACCTGGGAGAAGTCCGCTACTAAGGCAACAAAGCTTAAGCTTTTGCCAAAGCCAAGAACTGAAGAACTTCAGGGAAGTCTCACTGTAGCCATGATATCATTAGGGAGGTTGCGAAACGACGACGCCGAAGGCAACGAGAACGCCACAAAACAATATAGGTTAAATGAGCAGAAACAATGGCTCTTTACGCTCTGTGGGTGCCGCGTTTTACATTTTGGTACATTTCGTTGCCGTCAGCGCACAACACCATCTGGCGACGGCAAAGCCATCAACGGGCGTCAAATAGGTCGTTTCGCAGTAACCCTAGAGAAACAAGCGAAACTTCTGATAACGAAGATTTACGCCGCGAGGTCAGCAGCGAGAGGAGTGCCAGCAGAGAGTTTACAACCTTGTTGATTGACTCTGTTGTCAAGGATATTCATGGTAAGAAATTAGCGAAAGCAGTAGGGCACCGAGTGGTGGTAAAGTCATTCTCTGGAACCACAACCAAAGCCATGAGAGATTATTTAATGCCTAATTTAGAGCTCCAGCCTGACGAAGCGTTCGTTGCTACACGTAGGTACAAAAGATCTGAAAGCTAAAAACGGTAAAACATCTAAAGAAGTTGCAGAGGCTATTGTTGATCTCGCTAAGCAGATTGAGGGATCTTCCGAAGCTCAAGTCGTAGTCTCAGGACTTGTAACACGAAAGGACACGCTTAATGATAAGGTCTCAGAAGTGAACAAGCACTTGAAGAAGTTTTGTCATCAGAACGATTGGAGATTTATTGAACACAATAATACTAACGAAAAGGGGTTAAACTGAGGAGGTCTACACTTGAATTTCGCAGGTAACAAGCGTATTTTAAAGAATTTTTATCATGGCCTAGCGCATTGAAATTATACCATGCTTTCCATTAATTAATGCCGTCCCTTTGGAAGGCAACAGTCAGGAGTCCTCGAGAACCCTGATTCAAAATCCTATTTGTTCGGGAATATTCACACTCAACACTCAATTCCTTAGGAATAATTTATTCCCAATTTAATAAATTATAATAATTTATTCCCAACAAGTCACGTTACGATCAATCTACGCACTCTCCTAACACACGTTCGTTCTAAGTAATGAAATACATCATATTTGCGTTTTTGATATAAAGGTTACATATCTGTCGTTCTATAGCCAAGATAAGCACATGTCACTTCCTAAATATCTATTTCACCGGTTATCTTTTGGAATTCTAAGACACAATACATTTAACGCAATCAACTAAAACACAAGCTGTCAATGATACATGTATTAATTTTCATTATGCGTTTATCTTAAGGTTAGGCACGTTTTTCCGACACTATTGATCCTTCTCGAGTATTGCCTTCCAAACGCGGTTTTAAGCTGGCCTCGCTGAATATACATAAAATGACCACTAGTCTTGATGAACTCAAGATCTTTCTTGTTAGTAATGATATAGGTGTACTCGCTATTAATGAGACTAAACTAAATGAATCTATCACCGACAATGAGGTCAGTATCTCTGGTTGTGACATAGTTAGACGTGACAGAACTGCAGATGGAGGTGGGGGTGTTTGCTTTTATGTGAAAAAGTCAATTAATTTTTCAGTACGTAACGATCATTCGATTCCATGAACAGTCTAGAGAACCTCTGTAATGAAATACGCAAACCTCGATCTAAATCATTTATTGTTGCTACGTGGTATAGACCACCTAATTCTCTTGCTAGTATTTTTTCACCTTTTGAAGAGTTGATTGGGAAACTGGATTCCCTTAATACTGAATTATACCTCTCAGGAGTAGGCATAGTTAGTAGAGTTCTGTCATACAGTCGAACCTCTCCTTACGGACACCTCTCTAATACGGACACCTCTCTATAACGGACATTCCCCTTTGTCCCGAAAAAATTCTCACTCGTTTACTAAAAAAAAACCTCTATAATACGGACCCTCTCTAATAAGGACAACGGACACTAAATCTCGGCCCCACAGAGCGAAGTCATATAAACTTAACCTCTTTATTACGGACACTCTGGTGATCCGGTGTTGACATATAGTGTGCACGAGTTTGTGATTACGCAAGCATCAACATTTTATTCACTGATCTTCAACTGGAGTTTTGAAAATTGTACTTTTATTAGTACCTTTTTAGGTGAAGCATTGCGTTGTACGTAGTTCCTTTGGTTTCAAATAACTGATTCGTATAAAGTATGTTCTTTACGGACAGCTGGATTCCCTGTTAAGTCTAAACATTCTTCATTCTCAATCGACTAAACTGCATTTTTAACACCGGAATAAACTCAACTAAAGGAAAACAAAACGAAACGAAATGCGGACGTTCTATATCTCCATAGCGATTTTACATGTTGCTGTTCTTTCACAACAACCTTTTTGAACAGATGCTTATGGGAATATAACAGCTAAAAAGAAACAGTTTTAACCAATCAATGTCCAGGAGAGTCCCTGAAGGCAGCAAACATTTTCTAACTTTTAACACTAGTTCATTAGGAGCTATTGCTCTTTTTGAATAACTTGTTAGTTCTTTTGTCCATCCCCTGTCCAACCAGACACGTTAATGTCATTGTATACGCTAAATTATTGTCCTCGTTTGTTCGCGCGGAATTCAAACAATAAAACAAAACAAAATATGTCTGAAAAAGCGACAGCGTTTTAAAGTTTTACCGGAAAATGCGTGGTTCGTTTTGTTTTGTCATGCTTAGCAAATGCGCATGCGCAAACTCCGTGTATTACAAATTAGTACCAAAAAATATCCTTACCATATGGAAGACATGACAACTATAGTCGCAAATATATATCGTTCCAAATCATAGTATAAAGCAGAAGGAGCTGAGCTGCGAGTAAGTAAGGGATTTGTCACGTATGGTCTAGGGGCCGACATTTCTCTCCCTCACTGCCTATCGGGGATAGGTATCTGAAAGTGGCGAGTAAAAGCGATCCGCGGGCCGAAATCTCGGGGAGACTCGTCATGGTACACCGCTCAGGCTTAAATGTCCAGAGGTACCGCTACCGCTTCTGCATGTTTTTCTTTAGGTATTTAGTATGCGCATGCGCAACTGCCCTTGTGTACCAATATGCCACGTGCGAGTAAATTAATATGTGCCTTCAAATCAAGATTACTTCCAGTCTGTGTGATAAATCTATTGTTGAAAAGAATAAAGAGCAGAAGAATAAGTCGTAATTAGGGACTCTCCGTTGGGAGGACCACAAGTAGTTAATATTCCAGTTAGCAGTGATAGTTTTTGACAACATAACAAGTTCGCATTTTGTTCAACAACAACAACATTTTATTGAAAATTAGAAATATAACTAATTACATTACTTTTCCCCCGCAAATAGCTTATGAACTAATCGAGGCGGGAAAATCTGAGGACATATTACAAGTACAAAGTTTATCTATATATAGATGGACTAAATAACAGTGAAGACACTACTATACAGTGAATGGGATAAACTAACATAAAACAAAGCAAATACAATAAAATTACGAAGAGAAGCTAACCTAAAGTCTTAAATAACTTAGTAAGACGGGAGACTTCGACATAATCATCTTCTGACCGCAAGAAATTTAGTAATAATTCCTTTATCTTTTTGCGAAAGGACGAACGTTTGAGTAGTTTAATCGAATGAGGAATAGAGTTCCAAATTTGGGCACCGATTCTCGAGAAGAAGGCATACATTTTATCGGTTCTAGAAAACTTAACATAGAACGAGTCGCTAGAGACAGATCTTGTTCTGTGGTTATGAATCTGACTTGTTTTAACAAACTGATTGAGTATACTAACTGGTGCTGACTGTCTGTTGATGTCATACAATAAATAGCCACAATCTCTAAAAAATAGGCCAGGTAGGGGAAGGAAATTCGATTTGAGAAAGAAGGGTACGGTGTGTTCGTTAGACTTCTGAAGTAAATAAGACGTAAGGCCCGTTTTTGTAGAGTTACGATCTTTCTTTGAAATGTCTTTGTTTTTGTTCGTTCGTTCGTCGTATCATTGTGTAACCCCGTTAGTTGGTTAATGACAAAGAATTGGCTATCGCAGTTCTTTGTTTCCTGCTGAAGAGGTACGATTAAACATTCTTCCAAACGTTCAAGTAGTTTGTCCGGTCCAGTGAAAATGTATTGGCATGGGACTTTTTTTACTACACGGGGTGAATCCCATTTATTTGACGAGCTATGCAAGGTGATTTCAAAAGCCCAGTCGCTGTATATTAAACAACGACTCGCGAAAGCCTTCCAAAAGAACATTACAGACTATTTTAAAGCTTGAATGATTAGAATGATTACAGGACATAAAGATTAAGAAAATTACTCCAGTTACTTTTCGCTGCACTTGTAAACTACGGAAAGACGTTTTTCAGAACTGTACTTTTATTATTACCTTTTTAGGTGAAGCATTGCGTTGTACGTAGTTCCTTTAGTTTCAAATAACCGATTCGGATAAAGTATGTACTGTAACTGAGATGTACAAATCAATGTATCTGAATATCGTATATTAGTCAGTTTAGATAGACTGGGCCTATTTTTCGTTACTGAACACTTAAAACTCCCAGTGGAGTCTTAAAAATGATGCAATCTTGGTGACCTCTATAATACGGACACCTCTCTAATGCGGACACTTTGGTCTGTCCCTTTAGTGTCCGCATTAGAGAGGTTCAACTGTAGTTAGTCTACTAACTATGATAGAATCAAGTCTTAATCATGGTCTAGAAAATGTTAAAAACTGGTTGATAGCTAACAAACTTACCTTAAACATGAACCAAATTTATGCTAATTGGATCAAGGCAGAGGTTCTACACTACTTACAAATCCCCCAATTCTTGAGATTAACGGTGCTCCTATCACTCAGGTTTCTTCTGCTAAATCACTGGGAGAGCTTATTGATAATAATCTTAACTGGAGTAGCCATGTCGATAAACTGACAAAGAAACTTGCGTCTGGAATTACAAACGTGTGAGGCATCTCAGTTGTCCCTCAGACGACAGTGCGTTCTATTTATCACGCTTTACTTCAACCGCACTTTGACTACTGTATGGTGGTCCGAGAACTGCCAACAAAAAAATCACATATTTTTGTGTAATAAATGTTAGTTTCACTGCGAAATAAATCAAAACTAAGTAAAATGAAATGAAATATAAAAGTAAAATGACATGAAATTTAAAAGTACATTGAATTTGAAAAATACAACCACTTTACTTTTAAGTTAAACTGAAATGGAAATGCAGTTCAAATTGAAATATAAAATCAATTTCAAATGAAATTCAAAGTGCAAGTGAAAGTGAATTATAAACAGTATTAGTGGCAGCGCTCCGCCATACCAAAATTTACATTCACTTTTAATCGCAAAGTGAAATCAATTTTCGCATGGCCGAGCGTTGCCACTACCAGCGTACCTTGCGGTACTCCCAGTCTTGAGTGTCTTTGTGCACGTGGTTCCAAGATGGTGGAGTGGATGAAGTTTGCAGCAAGGTAGAAAGCGAAGAGGAGAGGCAAAAATCAAGTTGTACAGGAGAGTAAAGTGGCGGAGGAGAAAATCTGATCGAAGACATATTTTAGTGAGCACGGCATTCATAGAAAGCAGCTTTAGAATAAATATAGTATAATTGTTCCGTAACCTTTTTAAAATTTTACTATTCATAATTAGATTTTAGTATTGTTTGTAATCTTAGCTGATGATTCTACTGTGCATAAATAATAAAATATCATATCATATTATGACGACGTAAATGACCAAATTCAAGGTTCTGCGGGACGTTAGCACACAGATGACGATGAATTTTCAGTTATCTCTCTACGCTTCTACCCCGGTCATACCAATTTAATTCCTCGACAGTAACTACACCTTTTGAATGCGGAACGACATAGTTTTCATGGTGATGCCAATAACGCGACCTTGTGTTTTTAATTGACGTTCTCGTAGCCGTCTGAGCCGTTGTCACAAAGCGCCCTCAGTATTCCGCTGCTACGACGTTCCTTTGCAACAAGCAGCAGCGTCCAATACGATATGAACATTTGTATGGAATAATTTTGGCGACCTTTGACAGTTCACATTTCGCGGTCGGTTAATTACTATGCAATAAAACCAAACCCAATCTTGGTAAAAATATTACTTTTTAGAGATCTTTCTTGTGGTGGGGTTACTGCAACGTTTTGACATGATAATTTAAACATTTTGCCCAGAAACATGCCCATGACTTGGGCAGTGGCATTAAGTCCCCAGTGATATGCGCATCGCTCTCTCATATTACTGGAGTGTTTTGGACGTCGATCCGGGGGTACCCTCTCAGGAGGCCTAAATCCTCAGTGTTTTGGGCTCCCATTCCATGAAATGCCATGATTTGTACAGGTAATCACATGGTTTCGAGTGCAATTTGGAATAAATGAGCGTGAGTAAATTTTTTCAAAGACTAACAAAATTGTGTGACTATTTATTCCAAATTGCACGAGAAAAATCATGTGATTACTTATTAATAATATTCATGAAAAATTGCCAGATAGCTTATCATAATTATGCAGCAGCGACGCAGGTAAATCACGTGCAAAAATAATTTATTCAACCCCTACAAATATATCATCACGCGTTCAGTCAAAACAACAGTGTTTTCAATATTTTTAAAGTTAAGCCGCAAAAAGTTTTTTTTTCTCTTTTTTGCACTGAATTTCCTTTTTTCTGCATCGTGTTTCCTGAAAACCGCATTTCTCTTAGCCAATTAGAACCGAGAAATTTTCTCATGTATACTATCAGGCGGGGAATTCGGAAGACGTTTTAGGGGTGTATTATGTAAATCCAGTGCGTATCCAGAAGGTTTCACAATACGAGACAAAGCGATCTTCGTTACAAAAATTTGCCGAAAGGTTTGAGTATGACGCGGAAGTAGTTTACGTGGCCAAGCAGAGTTATTTATTTGTCCTCGGTAAAATCTGCAGTATATATTACAATGAAAAATTTCATTACAACTAGACTGTTTTACAAGATTGCCGTGTGGGAGATGGAGTCCGACCAGTGGGTGTTATAAAGTATACCTTTTTGTAACGTGTGATTAAGTTATCCCAATTGAGCAGGTTTCAAAGAAGAGTGGCACCTGTATAGTAATTGGACCTGGTAATCACCCTGGCAGCTCTATTTTGGAGTTTTTGGAGTTTAATCACTTAAAGCTGAGTTGCAATCGCCCCAAACGGAGCTACAGTAATTAAAGTGGAGTGAGATCAATGCCTGATAAATTTGGAGGGCACTGCCTTCTGAAATGAATGGTTTTCTACATTTAAGGGCGGCTATAGCTGCAGATATCTGCTTACTAATTTCATCTCCGGCATACGTTTAATCCACGAGAGGTGCTCGTCGACTATTACGCGCATTGATTTGGCTTCTATAACTTTAGTCATTGATTTGGCATTGATCTCAATGTTTATCTGATTGTTCCAGAGTGTATATATGTAATCGTTGGTTTGACCCGATAACCATAAATTAGGTCTTCGCAACATCCGAACGTTCAAGCTCAGCTTGTTAGAGATAAGCCTTGGATTAAGGTTTCTTAATTATGAATTGAAGCCAGTCTCAATATAAGTCAATATGTTGGCGGCAAATGCATATGTTATATTGGTATCATCAGCAAACATCCTTAGGGAGGTCAACCTAAGGCAATTGGGCAGATCTTTGACATAAACTAGGAATAAAAGCGGTCCAAGATTGCTACCCTGTGGGATGCCACGAAAAGAATATGGATAACTGTGTCACTGGCTATAGGACTTTCGGCAGATTTTATGATAAATTTTGCCTTGTTCAAAGCATTCCCCACGTACGAAAAGATTTGTTGAATAACAATTGCTGCCTTTACCATTTGATCGCTCTACTGAGAAGCTTAAGAATGCAGACCCGTGTTATGTTGTCCGAGCTTCACATTTCATGTTAAATTTAATATGCAATTTTCTTCCTATTTTTTGCTATTTGGGAGCTTCCTGTGATTGTGGCATTTCATGTTTTTTCACAGTTCACTTTACGAGCAATGCAAACGATTGAAGTGTAGTTTACCAGCATTAGCTATGCGCGCTTGATGTTACGCTCTTTCAGATTCCTGTTAACTCGCTGCTTGTTTTGAGCGAACTTTTGCCAGAGGGTCTCGTTCTGTGCCATTAAGCCGGGCAAAAGTACAGGACGATACATGCGTGCCCATATCATTAACGATTCGGTGATATGATGTCACGGTCGAGTGACATGGGAACGAGTTAGTCAGGAATTAAATATTCTGACGGCACGGTGGGGGGGACCGTGGGCGGTTATGAGATAGAATAGGAATATTTAGGAGTTTGGCGGGAGCTTCTTGTCATTCTGCGTTTGCCAGTCGCTGATGTTACTACTTAATGCTTAAGTTTTAAGAACTACACTGTCGGCATATTTTTCCCTTGTGTATATAGTAGAGTACCCATTCCTCGGAGTATGGTGCCGTTGCGTTAGTTGAAGAATACGTTTCCACACATTTTTGGCCATTTCTAAAGGTGTTTTTTGTGTTTTGTTATTATTGACACTTTTATTGATATCGTGGTTTTAAATGATCAATAGCATAACGAGACTAGTCCTAGGCTATGCTATAAAATTTACAATTATGAATGTTCAGTTAGACTATTCCTTTCAACGTTCTGTTCAGTTCTTTCTATCTCTTATAGGTACTGTATAAAAGTTCTTGACTATTTCAACGTTTTGTGACATGATCCATTTCTGGCTTTTCATTATTAGATATTGTGTCTCTTCTTCGTTCTTTCCTGTTAAATGTTCATTTATATCGTTCTTCAGGCTTTGGTGGTATTCTGCTAGGAAATCAAAAACTACATTTACTTGGTCGACTTTGTAATCAGGGTATGCTGATTACAAAGGGTAAGGGTATGCTGATTACCATCAGGGTATGCTGATTACAAAGGCATTCTGTTCTATGCTGATTACAGAGGCATTCTACCAATACAACATTAATAATAATAATAATTATTATTATTATTATTATTATTATTATTATTATTTTTAGTGGTCTAGCGCGGCACGATTGCTTAGATTATTTGCTACAGTAGTGCACTATATTTTGTCTGTTTTCACGGTATTATCTATTTTCCAGCGTGTAACTGATTCAAAAAAACGGAGGTTATTTTGTTCAGTGGACTGGCTGACGTACCCCTAAATGTAATTTCTGGCGTTTGAGTGGTTATTATGGCGTGTATGAAGTTCCAGTTTGTCACGTTGTGAGGCATTCTAGCCCTGCATCAGTCATCTCTAAGCTAGTTTTTTGCAAAATATCTTTTAGAATATCTTTTCTTCTTTTTTGTGACTAGCTTCCCTTTAAACCACGAAGGGTTTGTGCCATTGCATTGGCTCGGGGGATACCTTTCCAGTTTTTTCCGCGGGGGTTTTTTGATTTTTCGATCCGGAAGTGTCACATTTGTGTAATGAACGGAGGATCATAGCTTCATTTGACATCTGTGTAATGTTGATCATTTGTTGTTGCAGTTGTTGTATTCCAGTTGAGTCAGTTGTTCATGCCTGCCACTGGTGCGAGGCCGAAGAAAACCAAAATAAACCTAATGGAATTTGCATGATGAGTACGGGATGACCACTGTGCCATAGCTTGGGACTGGTGACGAGTGTCCTACGAACGCCTGTTCAATATTGTCAATGGTTTTTATCGGAAAATACACTATGACAAAAGATTAAGCTTAAGTGTGTTGTTTTTGGTCGATCGATTGGCTGAGAATACGACCCTTGTTTTGGGGGACAATCTAACGGACGAAAGCGACGTACACCCCCATTATCCCCGAAGTTTTAAGCTCACATTGAAGTAAGAGACAGTTGAATATGGCGGACAGCAAATTGCGCGAGATGAACGAAATTGTACGTTCTCCGGAAAACACGGGGAAAAATCCTGTTAGCTTGTTGATGGAAGCGGCAGCTCAAGTGGGAGAATCGGTAACCTTTGATGACATCGACGAACTGTCTCTGTCAAACATGAAGCTTTTTACTTGTGAGGCGAAAGTCGGACGGTTGTTGAAGTGTAAAGGAACAGGGCAAAATAAAAAGATAGCCAAGGCGACTGCCGCTGAACAGGTGTTTGCAACCATCGGAAAGATGTCAGGCGTAAGAGGAAATTCTTCTCGAACCTCACAAGTAAGAGAATTTACCTTCCGTTCGCAGCTTATACATTTTGCAGAGCTAACGTTTGACGAAAATTATTTGACATTGCATCTTCATACAAACACCCCCAGCTGTTAATTTTCTAAGATGGCGGCTTAAACCGTGATAAGGTCTGTTGTAACCGCCATTGTCATAACCACTGTGTGACGTGATTCTACATCATTGTTTCCTCACAGACCTCAAAAATAACATGGTTCATTTAAGCCAACAGGTGACTTGCCTTCACTCAAAAAATGAAAATTCATGAGATGTGAAGGTTTTTGCTCCTCTGAGGGTACTATATATATGGGGGAAGGGTGGGGATTATTTGTGTGTGTGGAGGGGTAAGGGAGTAGGGGGTGGATTGGGGAAATCAGCCATGAGTGAACAGCCAGAAGGGTTCCAGCATTTTTCAGTAAATGAATAAATTTGAGAACTAGACACACAGGAAGATTTTGCCACGATTTGACGATCAGAAGTAACTGAAATACCCCTCCCCCCAAAAAAATACAACAACAGCGACAGCAAAAAAAAACACACAACCATCCAGTTCTGTAATCCTATGCTCTCGTTTTGAGAAATATGCACACACAAGTCTATTTTTTTTTGCATGAAAGCCAGCTTGGGTACAGACAGAAGCTTCGGAGTTAAATTTAGACCTCTCTATGAAATTACAAGGCAGAGATTGCTCTAGGCAAAGCTTACAATAGATATATACTATGATCTTAGTAGCCAGGCTTAATTTCTACCATTATAAAATGGTCCAGTACCCTCTCATAGAGAATGTGAGTCATATTGAAAATAAAGTGGGACCCTGCTGTATAGCTACCTGATAATATTAATGCAGCCATCTCATTGTTGCTAATTTGCAGCCTGATGTTAATCTGGCCATCCCTTAGTTAATGCAGCCCTGTTCTCTTGGCCACCTGCTGGCAACTGTATTTAATAGGGGTTCCTCTGTATGTCAAGGATGGAGTAATTAGATTTCTTGTTGTCTAGCCAAGAACACCAAGCTCTGCTTTGCAACGAGCTGATCCAACAGTATCACCAAGTCTGGTGGGTGGTGGAATACATGGTTCTCCAAGCGTTGGGCCAAATCCTATTGGCAGCTTGCAAGAGATGTGTATGAAGAACAACTGGTCC
>BLFK01000492.1:508816-524261 GCA_014634185.1 Astreopora myriophthalma
AAGGCGTGGTAAAACAGTGAACGGAAAGAAGGCAAGTAGGAAAGTAGAATATCGGAGGACGAAAGCCAGAGGGCAGAGAAAGTCACAGACAGATTCACTGTTAAGAGTCCTTAGCAGGAGCCGGCCAAGAATCACAAGACAAAATTCTTTTGTCAGTGGCGGCAACAAAAAGTAACTGCGGAAGACTTTGGTGGGTGAGCTAAGAGTTAGCGGTGGCGCTGAAAGACAAGAAAGAAATAACAGTATTTGACCGAGCGCCGAATCGTGGACGAAAATTTGATGAAGTCACGAAGTTGAGGACGAGAAAGGAGGAAGGGAAAGTTTACAGTTGACGGAGGGCAGGTTGTTAGGTTGGTTGTTGCAATTGAAGCGAGATAAGAAGGAACTGAACTGAACTGTTAATATTGTAAATATTTAGTGTAAATAGTACATTAGTTTTATATAAGGTTTAGTTGCATTTATAGTAATTGTCATACTTGTAGTTAAATTAGTTTCTAAATTAAAATCATCCGTACTTTTTTTTTAAATTTATGTTGGTGAGTCGTGTGTTTGTGGGAAGGGGTTTGTGTAAGTTTGTTTTGTTTTGTATAGTTTCCTGGGTCATCCAAACCCACGTCACAATCACCCAGGCAACTCTATTTTGGAGTTTTTGGAGTTTAATCACTTAAAGCTGAGTTGCAATCGCCCCAAACGGAGCTACAGTAATCAAAGTGGAGTGAGATCAATGCCTGATAAATTTGGAGGGCACTGCCTTCTGAAATGAATGGTTTTCTACATTTAAGGGCGGCTATAGCTGCAGATATCTGCTTACTAATTTCATCTCCGGCATACGTTTAATCCACGAGAGGTGTTCGTCGACTATTACGCGCATTGATTTGGCTTCTATAACTTTAGTCATTGATTTGGCAATGATCTCAATGTTTATCTGATTGTTCCAGAGTGTATATATGTAATCGTTGGTTTGACCCGATAACCATAAATTAGGTCTTCGCAACATCTGAACATTCAAGCTCAGCTTGTTAGAGATAAGCCTTGGATTAAGGTTTCTTAATTATGAATTGAAGCCAGTCTCAATATAAGTCAATATGTTGGCGGCAAATGCATATGTTATATTGGTATCATCAGCAAACATCCTTAGGGAGGTCAACCTAAGGCAATTGGGCAGATCTTTGACATAAACTTGGAACAAAAGCGGTCCAAGATTGCTACTCTGTGGGATGCCACGAGAAGAATATGGATAACTGTGTCACTAGCTATAGGACTTTCGGCAGATTTTATGATAAATTTTGCCTTGTTCAAAGCATTCCCTACGTACGAAAAGATTTGTTGCATAACAATTGCTGCCTTTACCATTTGATCGCTCTACTGAGAAGCTTAAGAATGCAGACCCGTGTTATGTTGTCCGAGCTTCACATTTCATGTTAAATTTAATATGCAATTTTCTTCGTATTTTTTGCTATTTGGGAGCTTCCTGTGATTGTGGCATTTCACGTTTTTTCACAGTTCACTTTACGAGCAATGCAAACGATTGAAGTGTAGTTTACCAGCATTAGCTATGCGCGCTTGATGTTACGCTCTTTCAGATTCCTGTTAACTCGCTGCTTGTTTTGAGCGAACTTTTGCCAGAGGGTCTCGTTCTGTGCCATTAAGCCGGGCAAAAGTACGATTCGGTGATATGATGTCACGGTCGAGTGACATGGGAACGAGTTAGTCAAGAATTAAATATTCTGACGGCACGGTGGGGGGGACCGTGGGCGGTTATGAGATAGAATAGGAATATTTAGGAGTTTGGCGGGAGCTTCTTGTCATTCTGCGTTTGCCAGTCGCTGATGTTACTACTTAATGCTTAAGTTTTAAGAACTACACTGTCGGCATATTTTTCCCTTGTGTATATAGTAGAGTACCCATTCCTCGGAGTATGGTGCCGTTGCGTTAGTTGAAGAATACGTTTCCACACATTTTTGGCCATTTCTAAAGGTGTTTTTTTGTGTTTTGTTATTATTATTATTATTATTATTATTATTATTATTTTTAGTGGTCGCGGCACGATTGCTTAGATTATTTGCTACAGTAGTGCACTATACTTTGTCTGTTTTCACGGTATTATCTATTTTCCAGCGTGTAACTGATTCAAAAAAACGGAGGTTATTTTGTTCAGTGGACTGACTGACGTACCCCTAAATGTAATTTCTGGCGCTTGAGAGGGTATTATGGCGTGTACGAAGTTCCAGTTTGTCACGTTGTGAGGCATTCTAGCCCTGGACCAGTCATCTGTAAGGTAGTTTTTTGCAAAATATCTTTAGAATATCTTTTCTTCTTTTTTGTGACTAGCTTCCCTTTAAACCACGAAGGGTTTGTGCCATTGCATTGGCTCGGGGGATACGTTTCCAGTTTTTTCCGCGGGGTTTTTTTTTATTTTTCGATCCGGAAGTGTCACATTTGTTTAATGAACGGAGGATCATAGCTTCATTTGACATCTGTGTAATGTTGATCATTTGTTGTTGCAGTTGTTGTATTCCAGTTGAGTCAGTTGTTCATGCCTGCCACTGGTGCGAGGCCGAAGAAAACCAAAATAAACCTAATGGATTGTATTTGCATGATGAGTACGGGATGACCACTGTGCCATAGCTTGGGACTGGTGACGAGTGTCCTACGAACGCCTGTTCAATCTTCTCAATGGTTTTTCTCGGAAAATACACCATGACAAAAGATTGAGCTTAAGTGTGTTGTTTTTGGTCGATCGATTGGCTGAGAATACGACCCTTGTTTTGGGGGACAATCAAACGGACGAAAGCGACGTACACCCCCATTATCCCCGAAGTTTTAAGCTCACATTGAAGTATTAAAGAGACAGTTGAATATGGCGGACAGCAAATTGCGCGAGATGAACGAAATTGTACGTTCTCCGGAAAACACGGGGAAAAATCCTGTTAGCTTGTTGATGGAAGCGGCAGCTCAAGTGGGAGAATCGGTAACCTTTGATGACATCGACGAACTGTCTCTGTCAAACATGAAGCTTTTTACTTGTGAGGCGAAAGTCGGACGGTTGTTGAAGGGTAAAGGAACAGGGCAAAATAAAAAGATAGCCAAGGCGACTGCCGCTGAACAGGTGTTTGCAACCATCGGAAAGATGTCAGGCGTAAGAGGAAATTCTTCTCAAACCTTACAAGTAAGAGAATTTACCTTCCGTTCGCAGCTTATACATTTTGCAGAGCTAACGTTTGACGAAAATTATTTGACATTGCATCTTCATACCAACACCCCCAGCTGTCAATTTTCTAAGATGGCGGCTTAAACCGTGATAAGGTCTGTTGTAACCGCCATTGTCATAACCACTGTGTGACGTGATTCTACATCATTGTTTCCACACAGACCTCAAAAAATAACATGGTTCATTTAAGCCAACAGGTGACTTGCCTTCACTCAAAAAATGAAAATTCATGAGATGTGAAGGTTTTTGCTCCTCTGAGGGTACTATATGGGGGAAGGTTGGGGATTATTTGTGTGTGTGGAGGGGTAAGGGAGTAGGGGGTGGATTGGAGAAATCAGCCATGAGTGAACAGCCAGAAGGGTTCCAGCATTTTTCAGTAAATGAATAAATTTGAGAACTAGACACACAGGAAGATTTTGCCACGATTTGACAATCAGAAGTAACTGAAATACCCCTCCCCCCCAAAATACAACAACAGCGACAGCAAAAAAACCACACAACCATCCAGTTCTGTAATCCTATGCTCTCGTTTTGAGAAATATGCACACACAAGTCTATTTTTTTTTGCATGAAAGCCAGCTTGGATACAGACAGAAGCTTCGGAGTTAAATTTAGACCTGATCTCTATGAAATTACAAGGCAGAAATTCCTCTAGGCAAAGCTTACAATAGATATATACTATGATCTTAGTAGCCAGGCTAAATTTCTACCATTATAAAATGGTCCAGTACCCTCTCATAGAGAATGTGAGTCATATTGAAAATAAAGTGGGACCCTGCTGTATAGCTACCTGATAATATTAATGCAGCCATCTCATTGTTGCTAATTCACAGCCTGATGTTAATCTGGCCATGCCTTAGTTAATGCAGCCCTGTTCTCTTGGCCACCTGCTGGCAACTGTATTTAATAGGGGTTCCTCTGTATGTCAAGGATGGAGTAATTAGATTTCTTGTTGTCTAGCCAAGAACACCAAGCTCTGCTTTGCAACGAGCTGATCCAACAGTATCACAAAGTCTGGTGGGTGGTGGAATACATGGTTCTCCAAGCGTTGGGCCAAATCCTATTGGCAGCTTGCAAGAGATGTGTATGAAGAACAACTGGTCCCCACCAGTTTATGATTTGCGTCGTGAATCAGGAGAAGCACACACAAAGACCTTCATTTATGAGTGTCAGGTACCTATATCCAACTAACTTTTGCTGAAAGGCATCCCACCCAAGATCTTGGTTTTACGGTCTTTAGCTGGTTGTCATGAACCTCTGTATTGTTGTAATGAACCTCTATTTTGTTGTGCAGAGAAACAAAATGTTTCTTTTCTTTACAGTTCAACAAAGGATTTAAATTCTTTGCCTTGCTGACTTCTCAAAAAAGAACAACAGAGCTATAATTTCTAGTGTGGTTGCGGGCCTCGTGAAAAATCTGAGTCACTTTGGGCAATTTTGTTTTGTTTTTTAATTTGTTTTCAAGAAATCTACTTCTTTAGCCTGTCTAGCATGCATGAGCTACCTTTCTCGAGTACAATTATTCATGGTGCCACCATGTTGGCAGTGCAGGCATATTTTAGTGGACGAGCACTCAGTATACTTTGGTTAGCATTAAATAACATCAGGTGTTTTGTGTGGATTGTCATCATTGCAGGTACAGAAAACTACGTCACCCCTGTGTTATCTAATGCTGACCGTATACTTCTTTGCGAAATGTTTGCCCGCCATCTTGAGTTTTAGTAATCAAATGGTATACTCGTGAAATGAGGGAATAATTTCCCATGCGTTTTGTCCAAAATCAAATAATTTTCCTCGCCTAAAAGCTCAGGAAATTATTTGATTTTGGACAAAACGCACGTGAAATTATCCCCTAATTTCACTCGTCACCATTTGATTACCCATACAAATTAAGTACAGATATCCTGTTGATTTCTAGATTGAGTCTCTGGTTGCTCAGGGACAGGGAAAGACCAAAAAGTCTGCCAAGAAACTTGCTGCAGAGAATATGCTGAGTATGATTGAAGAGATGGGCCCCATCAATGTAAGTGGATATTGTAGTACTTGTATCAAGTGAATTGAAGTGTGGTCGCCGCACTTCAATTAATCACATATCCGCAGTTCATAGACATGAAAATTTCATATATGTTCTCCATCATACTTGTATTAAGGTAACGAATGTCCTAACGGGAGATAAAATGACAAGGGTAAAGAGCACAACCGTTTTGTGCCAAATTTAGAACAACACAAGGCAGTTTATCTTGCTTTAAGAAAATTATTGAGAAACTGAAACTGTATAATTATAGGTAGTCCTAATTTTAAGTGGTTAATTCTCTGCGTAGGTTTCATGTTCTTACTTTCTGTCTTAAGCGTGACCACATCAGCTTAGCTGTAATTAGTTCTGTTGGGGTATTCGAATCACAGAATCTTCCAACGGAAAGGTGAAAATCGCGAATAGAGGAAAAAAATGTCCTATCTTTATTTTAGCTAAACGATGACTAAACCATTGGTTACGATATTTTCAGAGTCCCTCCCCTGTTGCTCGTCCATCAAGGAACCCATTCAGAAACTTTCCTGACCAGGGACCTGGAATATCGGGCGCGACAGGTGCGACACCTCAACGAGATCGAGGTCCATTATCCAGTCATCGCACACCATCACCTGCGTCATTTCTGTCAAGTTCACTTTACGATTTCGTGGATTTGGATGAGCCAAGTTGTAAGGATATCAGTCCAAGTTGTTTCCTTGAGGATATTAGTGACGAGTTTTGTACAAAGCTCAAAGACAAAGGAAAGCAATCTGGATTTGAAGCTGAATATTATGATTTGTCGGAGAAGGGGCTTTCTGGCAATTACTTATGCTTTGTGCGGCTGAACACCGAACCGGCTGCGGTATGCAGTGGAATGGGCCCTTCCAAGACCAGTGCTCACGAAAGTGCAGCCAAAAATGCCCTGCATTATCTGAACACCGCTTGCAGTTAGTCTCGTGAGGCGAAAGTTATTGCCTTTTTTTTTTTTTTCATTATACAGTCAAAGCTCTCTTAACAAACAGACTCGTAAATTAATAGCTCTGGTTACGGGTCTGTTTACAAACCCGTTTGAACATTCACTCTCATGTCCCCGTAAGCACGTAGCCTGCGAGGAAGATCGCGAGTTTTTCAAGTGGCTTCGCCCATATCTAGTGATCCCCAAACAGAGTGCTTGTTCGCAGGCTAGTAAGCGGCCGAAGAGGCCTGTCCCGAACGCCCCTTTACCCGTTACGATTTGTCGGCACCACTTTATCGGAGCATGCATCGTGCATGTATTTTGACACCCCATGTTCGGCTGAAGTCGATCAGATTACCATTATGGGCCGACACTTTAAGAGAATACGCCACGTTAGTCAAAACCGGGGTCTGGAAAAAGCCCCAAATACACGTAAGGATTGCTGTTGGACCTGCATACCGGACAGGCAAATCGTAGCATGTGGCCATCGTAGACACCTTCGTTGAAAGCAATTCACTCGTTTCGTTTGTTTCTATAAACCGTCCCTACGCGGACTCAGCAGAGAAACAAATTAACCAATTATGGTCCGTGCTAACAGAAAGTACATTTTTGGCCGGGATCGGTACCGTGTAAAAAGTTATTGTGCGCGGTACAAGCTCTTCTAAGCGCCGGCGTATCCCTTTTCAGCTTCAAATGGTAGCTTAAGGAGGATCATTCCTGATCAGCTTCAGGTATGCCCTGGCTTTTTCAACTTCCCGAGGTGTACCCCAACGCTTATAGGAGCTTCGACCGTATTTTTTAAAAGTATTTTAGCAATTAATTAACAAATAAAGAAGCCTAAGCCGTGTATTACACTGTGATAAAACACGACGGACATGTGAGAACACGAGGGAAATGTAGAAAACACGAGCCGCAGGCGAGTGTTTTTTACATTTCCCTCGTGTTCTCACATGTCCGGAGTGTTTTATCACAGTGTAATACACGGCTTAGGCTTCTTCATTTGCTTTAAGATATAGATTTTACGCGCGAAAAACAATAAAACACGCTTTTTCTATGTTTTATACTCTGATAAAACATGGATTTTCGACCAATCAGAGCGCGCGAAGGGTCCTATCTATATTTTAAACTCTGATAAGACACGGATTTTAGACCAATCAGAGCGCGCGCAGGGTCCTATCTATATTTTAGTATTTCTTAAATAAATATGTACAATGATAGGCACCAAAACGGCATAAATTTTAGTATAGTTCACTGCACTAGGCTCGCTACACAATAATATACTACAAAATAACTAACCCTACGACATGCGGAACAGTGCATTACAACTGATTACCTTACGCTATACGACATAGCACTATTAAACAGAACCATGTAACATTTTAATGAACTGGTAGCGATGCTTGCAATTTACAAGGCTAAGGGAGAGACTGTAGGTAGAGACAAGAGGCTGCGGCTTTGCCGAGCTAGCAGATATTTTCAATTTAGGGGGCGATGTTCTCACTCGGAAAGCAAAAATTAAACTGAGATCAAATGATACATTCGAACGATCACCCACATTTGGCATCAACTGGGAATCTCGATCTGCACGTAGCTATCCCTAGATAATGCAAGTACCTCGTAAGATTTATTTCGGATATCAGTTATGTTTTTTGTTTTCTCCTGTGAGTGTATGTGACAAGAATCAATCCTATGACGAGCACGGCTCCCCCGGCGCAACTTGCAATAATGATAGCTGTTTCTCTCTTTTCCTTTTCTTTCGCTTCGTCATCGTCTTCCTCGCTGTCAGCTGTTAAAGGGACAATTGTATCATAAACTCAATTCTACGCGTCTTTTGATTGGTTCGCACTTATGATCTATAAGAGGACAGACTCAGATGTCGTCATCGTTTTGTTTCTTTATTACATAAAACAAATAGATTCGATGTTGCCGTGCGTCTGTTCAGTAATAAAAACATCAGCGACACTGAATATTGTTCAGTAATAAGAACATCAGTGACACACTCGGCTATCGCCTCGTGTGCCACTTTTTCGCTCTTACCACATTTCGACGTCCTCTGTGATCTGACGCACGGCAACATTTTAATAATCTGTCTGTTAAACTAGTGTTGAAATAAGTGCGTTGAGTCTTCACCGGCCCCTGAGTTTACAGTTTGACCATCGACTTCCCTTCAGTCGAATCATGCTTAAAGGGGCACTGTCACGGTAGTTTTCCTGAATTCAGGTCTTAACTGGGTAAATATTTAAACTTGGTACTTAATCTGACAAATAACAACATTCCTGATAAACCAAGAAGAAAATATGAAGTGAATTTTAATAGGAAAAACTATCCATATGAAATTTTTGGCGATTTTTTTAAAACGCCGTGTCCAAACTTGAAAAAGTTGGCTAGTTTTTTCAAGTTCTAATCCATATTCATCCTTGCCATAACCACATGCAGATGAGAAAAAATGGTTTCAGTGTACTGATATGGTTCTTGTCAAGGAAACTTTAGCATTATTTTTTAGTTTCCGTTGATGCGCAAGCTGTTTTTAGCCGTTTAGAGTACGGCTCAAATAGCTTGACACTGCCCCTTTAAATTTCGTTTCCTGAGTAATGTTTTGAAAATTTTTTCGGTTGGGCGCACTCTTATGTCCAGAAACGCAAGTAATTAGATGCACGCTCAATTTTGATATCCATCACGAAGTGTCCCGTTAAGTCTCAGCGTCTAGTGCCTATTTCTAAAAATAAGGTTAGGGTTTGCGTTAGGGTTATTTCCAGGTTAGGGTAAATGCATCTGTTTATGGTTAGTTGAAAAGCACAGTTCGGGGGACACTTTGTGACGTCTATAGCCTGTATTTCTGGACACAAGTGATGTTGAAGTTGAGAAGAAGAGCAAGGGGACACTTTGTGACGCTTATCAAAATAGGAGTGTGTCTAATTACTTGCATTTCTGGACATATGGACGCAAGGCCTTACTTTTCAGCCTAATTGAGCTCAATCGAATGTTCAGCATTTTTTCCTAAACGGGTACGTTTAGAACATGGCTAATTTTTGCTCGCTCCAATCAAACCCCCACCCCTCCCCCCTCCAAAAACAACCTCAGCGGCTCAACGTTGACAAGTCAATTACTATATCCCTACTCACTGGGTGACGACGGAGTTGACAAACCGCTCTGTACACTGCTTCCTAAGCTGGCTGTCCCTGAAGTCTGGGACGAATGTATCGCCGTTGAGTAAGTAGACTGTGTTGTCATGGAGTCTACAAGCGAATTCAGCGACGCTGTGTGGTTTACTGCAGGTTTAGACTGTGTAATGCTGGGCGAAGCTGACAGAGAAGACTGTCCTGCAGAGGAAGTGTTAAGAGTTCTCTATTCTAAAATTAGAGAATACCGTAAACTGATGCGCCAAGGGCAAATGAGACAGATTGAGATTTCTGGGTTATGGACTTCAGACGTCTTAATAACCGAGTTCAAAGGCGGTACTGAGCCCATCCCAGGGAGGGGGAGGTGGGGGGGGTCCTTGTTTCCTTGTTCCCTTTAAAAATTTGCTTGTGTTCCCTTGTTCCTGAATTTTTTCCGAACAGTTTTCCCAGCTTTTTGACCCCTAAAATGGTTTATGTTCCTTTGTTCCCTGAGATATTTTGTCTTTGTTCCCCTGTTCCCCAGTTTAAATTAGTCCCTTGTTCCCCAAAACCCCAGGGAGGGGCTCCGTACTGTAAGTTACGTTTTTCCCACTTCAATTTATAAATTTATCAATTCATAAATTGACGTCGCCAGAACAAAGTGCTGTAACTTACAGTACGGGTCGAGAAAACCAGGTTAGCAAGATGTTTATTGTATCTCCTGGCATCCGAATCGAGCGGCAAATGCACCATGAAGTCAACCAGCCGGCGGGAGTGTAGAATACAGCGCGCTAAATTGACCAATCACAGCGAACGTGGTATCTGAGAGATATAATAATTTGTAATATTTTCTAACCTTAGGTACGAACAGATTGGTCTGACACATTGGTTACTTTCTGAATTAATCCGGATACATCGAATAAGTTGATAACACACGCTCTTTGCATAGTTATTACAAAACAGGTCATAGCAAAACTCTTATAACCCAACTTCACGATTCGCCTCCTTTCAGCATACCTGCTACAAACCCAACACATAGGAGTAGAATTATCGAGTCCAACACGGTTGTTTCTTGGATTTTCTTCATCAGTTTACTTCGGTGAAACTGGAACACAAATATTTTCAGGTTTGTCACAATCAAACACATTAGATACGTAAAGTGGGTCTGCGATCGGGTTTACCTACAATCCTGGTCACAAGTGCTGGGACGGTTCACGGCAGATGACTTCACAGGCAGCCTCTCTGAGCCCGCCTGCCCTCCTTCCCCCCTCCACAAAAAAAAAACACCTTGACAATAGCTTCAGAATAGCCACATTTCAAGAATTGTTCGCCTTCAAGAACAGTGTTCTCCAACTAAAGTCACGATAGGAGAAATGTTCACGTTTTATTCCAGTAATCACAAGTTTACAGCAATCACGTCCGCTTCCAACACAACTCTCTAACAACATAACACATTCCATGTAGACTTCAGAATAGCTTCATTTTCTTTCAACAATGCTAGGGGGAGGGGGGCCGATTACACTGGCTTCTATTCTAAAACGTCAAGGACGTAGTTGAAATGGTGGGTTTTAGAGCGTAAGAGGGGAGGTAGACTTGCCCCAAGTCGTCTGAGAGAAACGAGCGACGAAGTCGCGAGGAGTCCGCCCCACTGGACTCCCACAAAAACGGACTTTGAGAAAGTCTAGAGGGGAGGTGTCCCAACAACTTATGGCCAAGATTGTAGGTATAAAAACTTGTGAACCTTTAACTTTGTTTCGGCAGCTCGTGTAGGGTGGTTAGCATTAAATGACACAGGGTGATGTAGATTCAGTGACCAGCGGTCAGGGTTAGGGTTAGGTGTTTATTGGGGAGTGTCATCATTGCCGGCGAGAAATCTGCTTTCATCCTATGATATCTAATGCGTTAGATAACGTAGGGTGAAAGCAGATTCAATGCATTAGGTAACAGAAAGAAAGCAGATCTAATGCATTAGATAACACAGGGTGAAAGCAGATTTCTGCGCCCGCAACGATGACAGTCCCCCACGAAACCCTTAACCCTAACCCTGACCGCTGGTCACTGAATCATACTAAACAAATGACCGTCTTTCTCTGTCATTTCAAACATCAGTACTTTCCAAGCAAAAGTTAAAATCACCGCATATAAGTAGTTCAAAGGGGCTATGTCACGCTATTTTAGACTTTCTCTGGAATACTAAAAGGAGTCTTTAAAGCACACGAAACCCAAAAATAATGCCCGGGTTTGTTTCTGTATTTCATTGGTACTGAACTGAGACTATTTACTGCCTTCTGTTTGTGGAAAATGGTCGCCTCCAAGATGAAACAGTGTTCTCCACCGCTCCCGTTTGGTTTTTAAAGGATTTATTCAACTAATTGATCCCACAGTTAGTCACAGTTTCTCAACTCACACGCGTTCTAAAAGGTAACAATTTGACACTACTATTAGGCTCGATTACCAGCCGCTGTTCGGAAAAATGAGCCCGCACTCATCCCCCCGAAGTAGCTACTTCGGGGGGATGAGTGCGGGCTCATTTTCCCGAACAGCGGCTGGTAATCGAGCCTACACTACTATTTGTCCAGTGCAAAGCGTCCTGGATCACGTAGCGATTTCCGGCGTCTATCAAAAGGCTACTAATGATTGGTTCCTTCGAATCACACCACAACCGATCTTATTTCACGATAACAACAATTACTCAATTGCTAAAATAATAAAATATCACACAATCCACAATTAGCTTCAGTCTCCAACATGTTGTTACGGATGGCAAGGATGAAAATGGATTGCAACTTGAAAAAATTGGTCCAACTTTTTCAAGTTCTCGCACCTAATTTAGGAAAACATAGGCAAAAAGTGTTATGGATCGCTCTTCATGCCAAAGTTAATTTCACATGTTCCTCTTAAATTCGAAGGGAAACTTTAGGCTTAAGTAAAAGGAATGAGATATGATCTTTGTATAGTTTTAAGTTGAAAAACAACATAACTGCCGTGACATATCTCCTTTAAGTAGTTGATATAATGATATAGCATTAATGATATAACGATTTAGTATCACCCAACTAGTGGACTAATGCAAATGCTGCATTTTCATTGGCTACACTACCAGAGGACTATTAGTAATAGTCGTCGAGTGGCGAAAAGCGTGACGCTTTCTTTCGTTTTATTCCGAAATAAATATTTCTTCAACTTGCATTTGCTAACTTTATTATTGCCTTTTCTGTCCGACTAGTTGGGTGATACTAAAACAATTAGACCCTTCGCCCTCAAGGGCCACGGATAGCATTTATATAGCGCATTTTCTATGAATGTATTCAAATGCGCTTTTACAACACTTTGTGGGGGACTTGAACTAGTTTAACCGCATGGGCAACCGCTCCAGCAGAATAGGACCTTCAGTGAGGAAGTCGCTTTCCGCCTTCAAACCATTTCCTGGTGATGTTGGTGGTCTATATACGGCCGAAACAATCCTGCACAGCTGTGATAATAATTAAGGACTTGAATTCCCTTCGGCACTGCTTTTAAGATTTGCGTGTTTCTTTAGTTTCACGTTAGCTCTTGGGATATTCGGAAATGGGACAGATTTGTCAAACATAATAAAGATATCGTATCTTGGTGGTCGCCTGGATGAAGTCCAGTTTCGCTTCGTTAATAGCTAGCACAGCAAGAGCATGCTCTACCGCGTAATTCCTGACTAGAAGCACTTTGTTCCTGATAGTGCACAGATCAAACAAACTGAAATCCGGGAGTTTGTCAGACATGCTTGAGTCAGCACACGCAGGCAATGCAATTGCCGTTGGCATGAATAATCATTCGATTTGAACAGTCATAGCCATTTGAAAAACGAAGTGTACAACGAATAGGTATTTCGGGGGAGGAAAGATTTCCGTACAGTTCCCAACATTAATTATACATGCATATTCCCACTTACCCTCTTCCAAAAAGAACGAGCGTGAATAGAGTTTTGCTAGGAATATGCATGCATAATGACGTAGGGACCTGTACGGAAATCTTACCATAACATTTTCAGAGCAACAATTTAGTGTCGATGGAATGTTCCCAATCACACTGTGTATAATTGGCCGAAGCCGTGAGCGTTTGCCGCGATATTAAAGTTGCGCTGATATATATTGCGTGGAGGCCTCTTGATTACGTAATAAAGCTCTGGCAGCGACGGCAACATGCCTGTAATTTAGACTTCTTTTTTGAGAACATTCGCACCTCCAGCTTGCAACAAAAAAAGTGAATCCAAACAAGCGAACATGTGGGTTTATTTAAATTATGAAATACTTTGTAAACGGCCTTATCTTGCCTTTTGATATACGTTTATTAACGGTTTCTATTGCGGTTTCTAAACACGGCTTAGAGACTGATGGACTGTAGGTGTTGGATGAGCTACAGCTATAGTAACTGAATACAGCATAGAACACTATTTGGATGGAAGCAATTACAGTTGAACTAGGTTAGAAAGCTACTCAGCTGGCAGCCGAATTTATTGGTTTACCGGCGAAGAAAGATATCTCAACCTTAACGCAGCAGTTATAAAAGCAGTGATTGATAGACGCCACAATGCAAATCGAACGGACAACCATATGCTCCAAGTAACGTACTCAAAAACAAACGATTGACGTAACGTGTTAGTTCAGCATAATAGGAAGATCGTCAAATTTATGTAGGCTGTGATTCTGTATCAGTCTTTAAAGATGGACAATGTAATGGATTAACAAATGTCGTTACAGCGGCTAATCCACCCCAGTCAGGAAAACACGACTCTTTTTTACCTTTAAATAGGGGACTTAAATAGTCATATTTGTTTTCCTCTGCCACAGGTTACAATGAACGTACCTTAGCACAGCAAAATTCCACGATTTCTCCCTGAAACACTAGCGCTTTAACAAGTGCTGCAGGGCTTGTTTTGTGAAAACAAAAACATGGCGATAAGTTCGATTTGCATATATGAAGAATTGAATATTTAATGATCAGTAACACCCCTTCGGGGCAAAAAAGCTCGGTTACAACTAGAGCAAGTCACATTCCAACAAATCAAATCCCTAGAGCTATTCCCAGCTTGGTAACTTCACAAACTGCGCGGGCCTTTTTTTAATGAGGACCTTCCGGGGGGGGAGGGGGGTCCTTGCTCCCTTGTTCCCTTTTAAAAAGTTTGTTTGTGTTCCCCCCAAATTAATTCCGAACTTGTTCCCAGCTTTTTGATCCTGAAATTGTTTATGTTCCCTTCCCTGAGATATTTTGTCTTCGTTCCCCTGTTCCCCGGTTCAAATTAGCCATGTTCGTTTCTGCCCCCCGCCACTGGGAGACTCTATCAATCGCCCGCGCGTTGTCCCGCGCGTTGTCCCGCGTGTTATCCCACAAAAATCCAGGCTAGTCTCAGTCCCTGCGCGTTCTGGTGTAATTTGCTGCATTGGTGATGGCAGCCAAAGAGCATTTGTACAAAGTCCTTGTTATTGGAGAATACGGAGTAGGTGAGCATTTCTGCGTTCCTCGAGCTTTTTAAAGTGATCACAGTAATGCTTATTTATTTAATGTCATTTTCATCTCCTTTCTAGGGAAGGTAAACAAGGCCTGCAGTATTAAGGGTTTTCCCACTTTCGGTATTTGGTCGAACATGTTTAATTCCTTTGTTTATAACAAGCTTTTTGCTTTTGTTCTTTACCCTACAAGACTTCGATCATCCGTCGATACACTGAAGGTAAGGTTAATCATCATACTTAATTATCCCACACCTCCCAAGAAATCATTTCCGGTTCGGAGGCAAGTTGACGGTCGATCGACATGCACACAGATGGCTTGATGGGTTCAGCGTAAAAGCTTACGCTCAGTGCGAACCTTTAAGCTTGTATCTCTCGAGAGATATTATTATCGAGGCAAAAAATTCAACTTGAACTATTTTCATATATAGACTGAGGTTGGATGTTTATTTTACGAACTTTAGTAGGCGTAAGCGTAATATTTACGCATATTTGCCATGTACTCGATTATTGATAAGCATCCATTTCCCACTTAATTGTTGTTAGTTGTTAATGTGGTAGTGGCGAATGTGGAGCTCCTTTGTGTCTTAACTACAAAAGAAAGGGCCACGTCTACCTCTCCACTCAAAGTAGCAGGCTCCTTACCTATCCATGTTAAACTTCATAGTTTGGGGGGGGGGGGGGGGGGGGGGG
>BLFK01000492.1:524270-552082 GCA_014634185.1 Astreopora myriophthalma
TGGGAATTTGAGATTGGAAGGTAGAGTCAAATTCCCCACCCCGGGCCCCGGGGACCTACTGATTGTTAAATTAACTCTCGCAGTCCTCCAAGATGTCAAATTCCTCAACCCTGGTGCAACACATGTCCCAAAATGCCTCCCCAGGGGAAGCCGCTCCAAGTCAATTTTCTGTGGATAGCCTGCCCCACCACCCTCCCTTGAACTTAACATTGATAGGTGCATTAATTTGGCCCACGTACAGAGAATCAAGTCTTGATCGTGAGATCATTCATGCTTCGTTCTTTTGTCCACTGCCAAGCCGTATGAGCCCAAGGAACCAGCAAATATACAGTTGTTTGGGTAGTTTGATTTTCATCTACTGCAGAGCCAAACAAGCCAAATGATACAGCAAATATACAGAGAACCAAGTATTGACTGCAACATTGCTTCTATACCCAGTTCTTTTGCCCACTTCCAAACCATGTGAGCCAAATGAGCCAGCAAATGTACAAGTTTTTACAGAAGGCTACATCATTTATGTCTCATTGTTTTATCCACTGACAACCTAAACGAGCCAACCAAAGAATGTGCCTTGAATGTGGCATTGTATTCTGTAGTTGGTATCATTCTTGATGTATTAAGCTGGTGACACAGGGTTCAACATTGTGCAACATTTGTTGCTCAACAAATGTTGAATGATGTTGCAGCAACTTGTTGAATGGAATAGAGCTTGTCTCTATTTTTGTTCAGCTGCATTCAAGAACGTTCAACATGTTGAATGGCCTATTTCAACATTCAACATGGCAGGAGACACTGTTCAACGTTTGTTTTGCAAGAAGCTGCAACATTTGATTATCAACAAATGTTGAACTGCATGTCACTGGCCTTAGGGGCCATGTAGAATTCTTTCAGTTATTGATTTATCCTGCTATAAACTCTCAATACATGATTGTAAGCTTACAGAGCCATTTTCCATTGAGTGTCAAAAGTAATTATACAGTTACTTTGGTTTTAGTTTGCTGTATAATTCGATCAAAAACTTTCCAACCAATCACTCAGATAAGACGTAAAACTAAAACTAATGGGTTTCTGGTGTGACACTTTGTTGCTTGTTTTAGAGTCAGCCCATCGCCAGAATGTTACAGACAGTGTCACTGTCATATTTTGCCACTGTTGCCATAATAAAATGTTGCCCTTTTTCTGTCCGTTCTTGTTGGTTGTTGGTGTTTTGGAAAACAATAATTGTTGCCACATTTTGAGGTCACGTTGCCTGTCGGCAAAACCTTTTGGAAGGCCTCATCAATAACCAAGTAAATCTCAGTCATTTTTTTTTCCAACTCTGCTCCCCTTTCCCCCCTCCAAACCCCTGCATCCCTCCCCATATTCCACAAGATGGTATGGTTGTGGCAACCATAACTTGCACAATTTAAACAGAACTCCACTGTAACCCTCAGATCTATTTGGCATTATGTTAAATGTCTTGTGTTCCAGGCTACTTTTCACCAAATTACAAGGTAACCATTGGAGTGGATTTTGCTTTGAAAGTTATATACTTGGATGAAGAGACAAGAATTAATTTGCAGCTTTGGTGAGTGTGCTTTTTAGCTTGTTCAGAAATTTATTCTGGGAATAAGGTAGTGCATTTTACCAGAGATGCATTACCATCAATTCTCGTCACAGAGGTGAGTACTAATTCTTTTAGTCAGCACCGAGAATAACAACCTCTGTTTGGTCCTGAAATACACTTTGTTATAGTGGGGGTTTATTTTTGTAACTACATGTAGTGGTAGAAATTCCTGAGACTGCACAGATGAGACAGAGTTCTGTAATTTATGTAAGTCTGATTCAGAACCAGCCAGAGATTGTTATCCTTGGTGCTGACTGAGTGAGTCATGGCCTCTAGGGATTGAACATGCATTACCGTCCACAATGATTTTGGACAAAAATCTGACATGCATTGGTTCAATCTGTAATCATAGAACCACCAAGAAAGAAGTGTACTAGCTTATAATCACTTTATTTAAGTCTCAGGTTATCTAGGTGAGCACTAGTGCCCTACTAATTGGGGAGACTACAAATCAACTGAAATCAGAACAAATCAAATCAAATGTTGGTAATTTTGTGGAGAGGGGAAAACCAGAGAAATCGGAGAAAAACCTCTCGAAGCAGAGTAGAGAAACCAACAAACTCAGCCCACATATGACGCTGAGACCGGGAATTGAACCCGGGCCACATTGGTGGAAGGCGAGCGCTCTCACCACTGCGCCAACTCTGGCCTGCTCCCCGAAGTGCTTTCTGCTCCCTGCAGTGCTTTCAACACTGCAGTGTCCCTGATATGGACATAAGGCTGATATCAATTTGCTCTCTCAGGCCAAGATTTTGTCTCTTGTCCGTAATAATTTTTTTTTTGGTTTTTAAAGTGATTGTAATAATATAATATCAAAAAAGTGATTGTAATAATAATCTGATATTACTCAATATGCATTACTGTATCTGTCCATGCTGCATCCGATTCTGATCTTATTCATGTGCAATGTTTCTTGGACTGTTGTTGTAAAAGGAAATATACATCTAAGCCTGTCAATGTATGTTATGTTGTAAACTCTACAGGACATCCACTTTTGCCTATAATACCTTGTGTCAAACCATCTAGCTACTAACTTAGGAATGAAACTTGTTATAAACCTAAGATTGATATCATGCATTTTTAAAACTCTTTTATTAATCGTTTAGTTGTTAAATATGAATTAGCTTTGTAATATATTAGTTGGATTCTTATTTATACTTGCTTAGCTTGTAACAAAAGATATGTACTTTCATCTTTTGATGAATGAAGACTTTATTATTATTATTATTATTATTATTATTGTTATTATTATTATTATTATTATTATTATTATGTATGGGCATTTTGCTGGGAGCAATTTTAGAGAGGTGGGACTCTGGAAGGAGAGTTTTCTTTATATACAAATTACTGTAAACAGTGTTCGCTTACCTTGTGTTGTGAAATATTATATGTTTACACTAGGGATGTTGCTGGTCATGAAAGATTTGGTCACATGACAAGAGTGTACTATAAATATGCGTAAGTGCTGCATATTTTGATTTCATCATAATTATATAAATATAGTAAGGGTGTTAAACAGTTTCTGCAGTGCTAAGAAACTTATGGAAGTCAGTCACTTTAATAGCATTAACTACAAAATTAGAATGATAAAATTATACTTAATATGAGTTCATTTTTTTTTCAGAATTGCTGCAATCATTGTTTTTGATCTCACAAGGTAACTAAAAGAAACATAATTCAACTCGTGTTGCACTTTACTGCAGTATTATTTGTGTTGACAACATGGCAAGAAAATATATCCTGAATATGCCATCTATTGTTACTGTCTGTTTTACAGACCTGCTACATTTGAAGCAGTTTGCAAGGTATAATAATAGTTTTTATTGGTTCCATTTATAAACACTGTTATTGGAAAAAAATTCTTGACTTTTAATGTATGGTATCAGTAAATTACAAAAGGTTTTGCACCCTTCAATATTGTGTTGATGTATCTTTAGTGGCATCGGGATGTCAATCAGAAGGTGATGTTGACCAATGAGAAGCCGATTCCAGTTCTTTTGCTGGCGAACAAAGTAAGTCATAATTTGAGACCACATTTAAGACAACCTTATTAGTTACAGTGAAGAAGATATAACTTCCCATTTTTGAAGTGCAAAAAGTCATCAAACTTTAATATTATCCCTGTTGCTGTGATTGCAGTGTGATGTAGAAGATCATCCATATGATGAGGACAAATTAAACCAATTTTGCCAAGAGCATGGGTTTATTGGTTGGTAAGTGTGTTAGATGATTAAGGAATGAAATGTTAGCTGTGGAATAATTTACCTTCTTCTACGCAAATGTTGGAAGTCAGTAATAAAAACCAATATTAATTGTAATTAGTAGGCGATTTCCGAGGTCACTTAAGCCTCTTTTTCAAAGCAGGGCTAAGTGCAAAGTTTTTATTGTGAAAATGAGTTTTTCTCATAAGCAAACTAGAACTGAAATTACCATCGCAAAGCATTTGCACTTGGACTTGCCTTGGAAAAGAGGCTTGCGTGAACTTGAAAATGGGCTATGTAATTGACCACCTAAAATGCCAGGAAAGAGACATTAACATGGTTTGATTAATATGAATATTTCACATTGTTATATACCGAGACAAGTTTTCACTCAACAAAACGAGCACTGTGATTTGTTGATTCTTGGTCATGTGCCACTGATCAAATTCAAATGTATCCGGACCGGGATACAATTGCGTAGTTGTTACCTGCGCGCCGAATACAACAGCATTTTTTGCTATATGATTGTTTAAGGGAAAGTCTAAGCACTTAATGTATGTTCCCTCGGGAAACTAGTTAGTTTTGTTTTCCCTCAGGACTATACATTAAGTGTATAAATATATCACATATTATAATTATTGTTTTGGTCACATACATGTAGGAAAGGTGATTTAAGCAGATCCACAAAATAGTATTGCATCCACTCTTCTTTTCTGAAATCCGCAGATGTCACATATTTTTAAGCTGAATACCTAATCTGTGCTTTAATTTCAGGTTACCAACATCAGCTAAAGAAAACAAAAATATTGGTTAGTGAACTGTTATGAGCACAAATATGCACAAATATGCACAAATATGCACAAATATGCACAAATATGCACAAATATGCATGGTGCAACAGTGTACATGTAATCAAGTTCATGAATGTGGTGCATTGTATTTAATGCCTTACATCTTCATCAATGTTTGGACATCATAGCATCTGTGTGACATCATATCATCTGAGACAGGAAACTAATTAAAATTAGTATCACCCAACTAGTGGACTAATGCAAATCCTGCATTTTCATTGGCTACGCTACTAGAGGACTATTGGTAATAGTCCTCGAGTAGCAAAAAGTGGGACACTTTCTTTTGTTTTATCCCCAAATAAATATTTCTTCAACTTGCATTTGCTAACTTTATTATTGCCTTTTCTGTCCGACTAGTTGGGTGATACTAAAACAATTAGACCCTTCGCCCTCAAGGGCCATGGGTCAATAGCCCATTCGGCTAATCGCCTCATGGGCTATTGACCCATAGCCTTGTGGGCTACAGGTCTAATTGTTAATTATCACTGTAGGTAGTTAATCAGAACTAATTATTACTGGATAGAAAATCATATCTTAGGACCTCACAGCGAAAGTCAGAAAAGTTGTTTAAGCACACTTGAAAGTCATTCAAGTCACCAATAAAGTCACACATATGAACTTTAAACCCTTTGTTAAATGCTTTGTTTTTCTTGTATGCTAATATTTTCCTCTCACAATTTGTCAACCACTGTCCAGAGGGACACACTCTTTGTGGAATGTTTTTGAAGCCGTTCAATAAACTTGCAGGTCATGTCTGAAACCACTTGGCTTCGCCTCGTGGTTCAAAACACTTCTAATCATTTATTAAGCAGTACTTATACTGTGTTGCAAGGAAAAAGCCAATATGGTGTGAGAAACGTAAACCACAAACAGCAATGCTAATTAGTTTGTGGTTTTGAGGTTTACTCACATAACCTGAACTTAACTGTGATTGATCACTACACAATCAACATTCCTGAAATATGAGGTGTTGACAGTTTTCTTAATTTAATGGTAAATCACACCAACCACTCCTGACAACTCCAAAAAAAAAAAAAAAGAAAAAAACATCAAATAACTATCAGAAAGAAAAGAACTCTTTTTCACTATATCACAACATCCAGACTTGAAAATACCTCAATGCTGCCAGTAAAAAAAAAAACCTAATTAAACAACACTGATGCTAATACTTTGTGTCTTGAGGTGCCATAAGTAAAAGCATTCATCTTCACCACTGGGTGGTTTGTACACCACAGGGGTAGATGGCAGGAGCTATTTTTGCACTGACATTTTTTATGCGAGAAAACACAGGCAGGAGAGTTCATCTAATCAGATGGCTTTCGTATGACTCACAGCAACTGACAGCTCATTCTTGTACCATGTTTTTTTATAAAGTGGAGAGCACTTGCAAGTGTGGTAACCAATTTTCACAGGAATTTCAAAAACTAAAAGCAACCTCCTCTGTTCCTGTGCTGGGGGTGCAGACCATTTCGGAAACTGTTAAGTCGTGATTGACACTTAATTAGCTTTCTGTCACTTTGTTCACAATGTAGAGTTTTATAATGGAATTTGATCCTGTGTTTTTGCAATCGATATTAGAACACGTTCTTTTACTTCGAGAGTAGTTTTTTCTTCAGAACAACATTGGGACTAGTGTACATCTGTGAGTACGGTGAAATAAACGGGTTTTGACTGGGATTACTGAGTGTCGAAAGTTACCACACGGAGGCAATTTTTGACAGACCACAACATGTGCATGCTTCTTCTTATGATTTCGCCGGTGTCATATCAGTTTCGATCTTTCCCAGCTTTTAATGACATTCTTTCTTGCACTCATTCTTTTTCAGATGAATCAATGCAGCTTCTTGTACAAGCTATTCTCAGTGTATCTGGTGAAAGCGAAAAGCCAGATTTAAAGGACTGCCTAGCATTACACAGATCCCTTTTAAGACCATCTTCAGGTTTTCAGTCACAGTCAAACTCTGGGTACATGGTGGACAATTCACACTTGTACCAAACAGATGAAAGCTATTCCCAACCAGTGCCAAAGATGCACCAATCTAAGTGTTGTCCAGGATAGCTGGTTAGTCTATGGTGCAGATGCTTCGGGGTACGTGAGGTGTGGTGCAGAATGGAAAAACATTAGGGAGTTTATTAATAAGCAACTGCAACAGTAACAAAAACATCATTTTCAAAATTATATAGATTTGAACTAATGTGAGTACTTCACAATTGTTCCATCTCATTAACGTTGCGCAGCATGAGTGGCGTATCATGTGACTGGATTGGTAGCAATGGGATTAACGTGAAGATAGAGGATGAGAAATTCACTGTTGTGTGCTCCTGTTGTCATCAAATCCTTAAAGTGCACCTAACCCTAAAATATTTTCTTCTGCGAGAGTTAAATTTCAAGACTATCAAACATTTACGCTGTCTTTTCTCCTCAAGGTTTAGCTTTTAATAGCCCGCAAAAAGTACATAAAGTCAACAAAATTGACTGTCATTTGATGCATAACCAAGCTAGAGAGAGGCATGGGTATATTCCTGAAATGACATCACAAAATGCTTTGCATTCTAGTATTGAAAGAATTTTTGTATTGCAAAGGAGTTTTTGACGTCATTTCAGGAATAGACCCATGCCTTTGACCAGCGTGGTCGTCGATCAAGTGACTGCTAGTTTTGCTAAGTTTTCCAGTACATTCAAAGCGGAATTTTCGAGGAAAGGTTAAGATACATATTTTACGGTCTTGAAATTTAACTTTTGCAAAGGAAAATAATTGGGAGTTAGGTGCACTGTAAAATTGGTCATTTCACGTTGTTGTTTTGCAGATGGCAATGACTTGAACTGAAATGCATGCTGCATGTGCAGAGGTACTGTTTATCTTCATTAACTCCATTGTTTTGTGGTGTTGCTGTTGCTGTTGCTGTCATCATTGCTTAGACTCCCTATTATGCACACTTTGTAGAATGCAAGGGTAGAATGATAGAGCCCTCTAAACCTTTGAGCTTTGATGTTTTGGTCAGTACTGTATTTTTTTTTACTATGCAAGAAGGCCCCAAATTTAAATATTTTGTTTAACTGGAAGGTCAGTCTTGTTTCATCAATCCTGTGTGCTATAACCTTGCATCAACTTGACATCATACAGAAAAAAAGATAGCATACAAACAATGGCAATGTTAACCATTGCCCTTTTGCGGCGCATTACCGCAGTTAATCGACCGCGGCAGTTGGTTGTTTTCGTCTTTGCCTCGGTTGAGGCTTTCGTCCCACCACGGTGATTCCGCGGTAAACACAATTGGTAGAGACGAGGTATTACCGTGTGCAAAAGCACTAATAGTTTTGAGCAGTACTGTATCACTGTTTGATATCCTCCATTAAATTACATGGCATGCTAACCATAACTTGGCACAAATATCCATACCCTTTTGGTTGTTAGGGATTTGCAGTTGGAACTGCATCCCTCAGCAATGATTGCTGAGGGATGCAGTTTTTCTGAAGACAACTCGTGCTCATGTTGTCAAAATTTCAGTCAATGTCATCAACAACAGTCTTTCTCACAGCTATACTCTGACACCTGAATGACAGAACTTCATCAGTTTATTTGGCTGCATTCCTTTTTTTTTTCCTTTCTTTTTTTTTTAACTTAAGGCTGTTTGATATTGTCCACTGCTTTGTCATGACCTCTCATAGCAGTGCAGAGTAATGTATGTCAATTTGCATTGGCCTCTACTAAGTATAATTCAAAATTTGTGTTCATTCATTGTAGATAAAATTATATATGAGAGGAATTTTGCAATTTTAAATTCCAATGAATATTTTTATATATGACAATTATGTATTTTCTAAGGTAAATGGAATTGTATATTCATAGAGTCTGAATGTGGACAACAAGGAAAATTAATCTTTTTAAAATATAAATTTGTCATTAGTTTAGTGTAAATAGTATACCAAAATAACTACCCATACAGCAAAACAATGAATTATTAAATGTTTTTTACTTCTTGCAATGCCATTGAAGTGTTGGTGGTTCCTTGAAGAGCCTCAATTTATACCTTGCCTGAGTCACAAGAAATCTCACTAACTTAGGGATGGATTATTACAAAGTGATTTTTTTTGGGGGGGGGGGGTGGGTGGGGATTTTTGGAGATGCAGCACTTTTACTTTTTGGACGATAATGCCAGGGCAGACCTTGTTTTCCCTAATTTTTTTCAGAGGAATTTTTATTTATTTTGCTTTTTCAAGGCAATAGCTAAGTGAAGTTTTCGATAAGCAATTAAGAATAAAAATCAGCGATATAAAAGAATGACGTTTCGATGGCTCCATGCCATCATTCTCAAATTCAAATAAGAAACATTATGTGAGTTCATAATATAGTGAATGTACGTGTGAAGGTCTCAGTGCATACGATTAATAAGAGAAAATAAAATAAAATTCCAAGGATCGTGCACTTGAACTGTCAAATAAAAAGTTTTGCTTTAATGGAATCAGATTGAGTGTTAAGTGTTGGTTTTGTGTTCTTGATGAAGAGCATTTCATAAATCAAACAATCCAACTTCCGACGGCATTTCTTGAGGATTGTAAATTGGTCACGGCTAGGTGAAAAGCAAAAAAGTTGTTTGCAAAGCTACCTGCCTTAAATGCAGAAAACCCTGTAAACTGCAAAGACACCTTGAAGTAGATCAACTCAAAATAGGGGAAAAAAAAGACCTCTTTAGGTCTGAGTATGCTCATTGCCCAATACAGATCATATGACAATCTCAACTCAGAGAAACTTTTCCTTTATCTCTTTCTTTCTTGTCAGCATGCATATATGTCAATTTAAAAAAAAATTCCCAAAAGCATGGTCACACAGTCACGCAATGAGGCTAAAAGAGGTCTGTAACAGACTGCTGGTGACGGCCACAGTACTGTAAAATCCTGTCTGGCTGCCAAACATGAATACACTTCAATTTTCATGTGCTACTGTTAAACTCTGTACTATTCCCATTTTTGACTTCAAAGACTGATGAAGCAAGCTTTTGCCCATTTCCATTGTTCAGAGGTTACTTTGGAGGATCAGGAGCTCCTAAAATTCCTTCATTTTGCATGACTTGTACTTCTTGTAATCGAACTCCAACCCTCTGCATAACTTTCAAAAATTTCTCACTACAATGCATGGCACAGTTATTCTGAAAAAAAAAAGGAAAAGCATACAGTTTTTTCTGAAAAAAAGAAAAAGATAAGATTGAGCCCTTTAAAGGGGCACTGTCACGGTAGTTTTGCTGTTTTTAGGTCATAAATTGGGTGCATTAATTTTGAATAAAGTATGTATATGAAATAGCCCCAGGCAACCAAAGTCTTTTACCTCATTACTTGATATTTTTCTGTTTGTGAAGTCGTGGATACAATCAGAGAAGCACATTTCGGTCAATTTATTGTAGTACTGTAGGAAATTTTGAAACTGCAAAATTACAACAACTGTATTAGTGCAATCAATAAATTTATACACGTTACTGACACTGTCGGCCTGCGCATTTCAAGTTTTCATGTCATTTTACCTGCTTCACTTCCATTTCCTGTTGCTGGTTTGGAGCCATACCGGCTTGCATGCTCATATTTTCTTGAATTATCCGTTATGTTTTTTTTAAAAAAGTTCTTCACAGCTTTAGGGAAAAAAGCTTACTCGTCCGCCATGTTGTCTTGAGCGCGAACAGGCTGATGGGTTACCTCATGTTCAGACCTCCTCGACCGATTCAATGTATAACCCTAAGAACATGGTTGTGCATGCGGTTTTGTAGTGGAGATGCCCCCTAAACAATGTCAATTATATTTAACTTCCTTGGGAAAAACTCATCCCATAGTACAAAGTCACAAAAGCGCTCCGCCCTTTTTTATTTAAAGACGTCTGAAATCCGAATAGCGGCAACCGTATGACATAGATGATTGTCATTCCCCTGTTCAAGTAAAGTAAAGACAGAAAGTCGGTTTGCTTTGCTTCGCGTAACTTCTTTTATGCTGCAATGAGTCCTGTACCTCTTACCGCTGACGGACTGCAGTATTGCTATGAAAGACTTCTAAGTTACAAGGTACCCAGGAAATTACAACGAGAAAAGAGAACGCTTCCACACTGTAGAATAATTTTAAGGGGTAAAACAATCAATCTGCGTCCCCGTTTACATGCATTTTGGTACAATTGTTTGCTATCCTTGATCTGCAGAGCAACGATATAACATGACCAAAGTCGGCAAGGTTTTTAGCCGAGTTCGTTCGTAGTTGACAATGAATTTTAAATCCTTTGTGTTCTTGACCTCAATGACGGTTGTCAAAGTTTAATGTCTTCATAGTTCACCCAAATTGTACACAGCGGTTTTAAAAGAAGGCGACAGCTGATTGCGGATTAGGCGACTTGCGAGAAAGCCCCTAGTCTAGAAGAACTGGGGAAGTTTGCTCGCCCAGTTAGCCTGCGCAGCAAGCCTTCGGTGTTTCGTTCTCTGGTTTGTTCTCGCCCAATTCAATGTAGACTACGAGCAGTCCCTCTTTCGACCGCTTAGTTCGTCGAGCGTGAGGCGAAAGAAAAAAGAAAAAAAAAAGAAAACAGCTAGACGACCAGAACCCTATTCAGCTTAGCCCGCAAGAATGAGCACCCCCAACAAACCCATGTTTTAAACGAAACTGCTGGTCACTGGACGTGGTTCTGGGCCGAGTTGTTTTTGATTTGAAGCAGAGTCAGTGCTAACCCGGGATAAATACCATGACCAGCTATAGGTTTTAATGGGACTTAACCCTTGGTTAGCGCTAACCCTGCTTCGAACGTAACAACTCGACCCTGGTTGTTGTTCTCCATTTTAGCACAAAGTGCTCTTTCAGTCATTGAACCGGAACATGTCAAGTAAGAACAGCAATGTGTCCCGGTGCAAAAATGTCAGCATGTTTAACTGTAAAGGCCTGGCTAAACCAGGAAACATTGTTGCCGAAGCATTGTTTCTTGTTATGTTTCCCTGGGTGGCTAAATTAGCGGGAAACAAACAGAATGTTTTGCTGCCCCGGTGGCAAAACGAGGAAACATTGTCTGGGAAAACAAATGAGCTACGCATGCGTGGAATGATAAACTGACTTCCGAAGAAGTCTGGGGAAGGATGTTGACATTTTCTCGTCCCCAGGGCTACACACAATGCATGTAAATGTAAACATGGCGTTAAAGGGGCTCTGTCACGATATTTTGAGGTATTTTGATCATCGACAAATTTACCTTTAAATTGAAGGAAACCTGAAAATAATGCTTTACAAACGCGGAAAAACACCAAAGAGATAATAATAAACTAGAAAGGAACAAGGATGGTTAAGGATGGAGAAGATTGACACGGATTACAAACAACAAAATTGAAAAGTTTAGCTAAACTTTTCAAACCCATTTAACGGTGACATAGCTCCTTTAAGAAGGCGTCGGCGTGAAAACGGAAAAAAACCCCGCTGCTTTGTGTATGATAATAGCTTGTTGGACGACGAAGATGAAGGAATCCGAAAGAAAGGCCCAGATAGAGATTGGCTGAGAAGAAGAGCGGAGAGAGGGTCCTATGCTGATATCATATTTGTTGGACATCAGTAAATCGATTTGCGAGTACGCCACCTCTTTACTGTCCCTGTTCATGTAGTCCTTATGACCCACGTCCCAGAACAAGGCCTTTCCTCATACAGCGTAATCAGCATTTCGATTTCTTCATCTTTCCAATTCGTTCCCTTCCTTTCCTTTTTTTTTGAGCTTGACCTGCTTCAATTTCTTCGCAGTCAGCCGTTTTAATTGTCAGTACGCTCGCCGTTGTTTGGAAACACTTTTTAATGAGCGAGCGGCACTGGAAACTAATCAACATTGTTTTGATCGTGGCTAAACTGGGAAACATATGTTTCGGACGCAAATTTAAAGTTGTGTCCGGGAAACAAAAATGTTTTTGACTTAGGCAAAAACATTTTTTGTTTCCGAGCAGCAAAATTTGTTTCCGCAACATATGTTTCCCGCGTGGCTAAACTAGGAAACATTTGCCTCCACAACAATGTTTCGTCAACAATGTTTCCTAGTTTAGCCAGGCCTTAAGGACACAATTGACTCTTATTTGACCAGCTGTTAACTTGTAAATGTGTTAACTTCGTGTATAGGTGAGTGAGGTTGCATTTTGACTCTGACAAGGAAGTTAGGCTATGTCTACACTATACCGGATAGCTTTAGCGCCGTCACTAAAACCCTCTCGGATATATAGGGCTTTTGTTCACACATAAAACGCTGATTTCGGCGAGATTTTGGCATCGGAGCGAAGCTGCGCCCCTTCCATCTTGAAAGTAAATCGTCACGTATCAGAAAGCTTTTCGTGCCACTCGTTGGAGCAGTATGAACAGGTATTCGACTCTTAGCGGAAGTCCATGAATAGGAGCATGGATTGGAACCCACTGAAACGAAAGTTTCTGCTAATAGTAGAGTTGGGAAGAAAAAGGACTTAAACAAAAGGCCAGCAGGTCCACTTGAGCTGTTCTCCCCTCCCCACTGAGGGAGGGAGGGGACCGAACGTATCGCGTTTATGTTGCATCTTTGCGCTATCCATTCGGAACCACTCGGGTTTTTTTCGCCTTACGCTGGACGGGCGGCGAAAGAGGGACTGCTCGTATAATTCAATGCGGGACACCTTCACTCGCATGAAAACGCTTGCTCAGGCTCCGGAAACGCCATCAATTTCAGTGATACTCATTTGAGCAACATCAGCATAACTACACAGATTTTAGCCGTGGAAAACATGGAAAATTAACCACTTCAGAATATTGAGAATTTTTCAGGAAGCTGTAAAAAAGCCAAAAAAAAAAAACCCCGATTTTTCTGAGCGAAGGCGACGCTCAGTTCTTGTGGGCCATCAGTACTTCGTGAAACCCCCTTTTCTACACAATAAATAAGTGATAATAAAGTAAGAATGATCGCGAAATAGGTCCAATAACGAAATTTTTCAGTTTTTTCCTCTTCAAAAACTTATTAGTATGCATGTTATCCTATCAGATGAGGGAGATCACTTCACTTGCATGCATCTTCATGCACAGTAAATAATGGTCATTTTGAAAGGCCCGAAGAGGGTTTTGATTTTCGGTCTTGGGGGAAGTCGGGGTTCAATACAGAAACGCTATAGTGAAAGAAAACAGAATTATCAATGAATCTGCGGTGATCTATGTGTAAAATTATCCCCCTAATATTACAGCATAAAAGTAACACGCAAATACAAACTGGGGTGAACAAGCAAACTTCTGTTTCAGGTTGGAGCAAAAATACGTCGCGTACCTCGTGGAATATAACCACTTTTTTCGAGACATTTCAGCTCAAAGTTATCTGAACCTCGAAGATAGCAAAATTAAAAGCACTTTTTAAAGCTACATATAATTACTCTGTTCACCGCACAACTTGAAGTACCTGAAGAAATAATTATCTAGTTTAATGCATTAATATCACTCATCTAAATCCTTGAGGTATGGGTTTTTGAAGCGGTCAAAAAAAATCGCAGCACATGTTTTATCGGGTCAAATAACACCCGGCTGCGATTCCTGTTTTGACACCTCATTTTTTTAAACACTATGTAACGACGTTTTCGTTGATCAGTTACTGCCTACGAACTACATCTGCAGAGAATAATTAAATTGGTTTGCAAACTTTTCCCTGCATCGCTTGGTAGCAATGGCATCCATGTCATGGGCTACACGCTGCATTGCCTTCTTATTTAAAACAATCTTTTCTAGCCGCTTTTTCGCCGTGTTCTTTTGTTTTTTCAAATCAGTAAGACCACTGCTTTTAGAATCTTTTTTGCTACTTCCTCTACTGTTTCGTTTTCTCTTGCTTTTGCCTCCCAAATCCAAGCCAGTGGCTGCTTCAATCTCGAGTCCAACCTCCTTCCATTCTGCTGCAGAATCTTTGGTTCCTTCCTGACTAGCGCTCGCAAAGTTCCCCTCCATTTCTGTATCATTTGCCGCATCATTTGCAACAGGGTTACCAGTTTCATCTCGAGGAATGATTTTGCCGTGGAATGGACATTTGATTCTGTCGCGTCTGGGGCACAGTTTCCCATTGGGCAACGGAGCTCGGCACGACCATTTGACCGGTTCAAACCTGCCGGTGAAAGTGACCATTCTTGCTGGTCTCGCCTCTTTCTCGCTGCCAACGACGTACTCACCCTCGTGTTCTTTAGAAGCCCAATTGTTGTCTAGATAGGTCTTTACGATCTTATGAGTATTGGCAGTTGGGTCGCCCCAGAAGTAAAGATCCATGTCATAGGGTACAACTGGTGCTTTTTCAAGTAGTTTCTTTTTTCGTTCATCTGCTATTGTATTGTTCGTTTCCTTGGAAACTGAAGAGCTTACGTGATCTGCCAGCTGATTCCTAACTTGAAACAGGGCAGTGGCACGGGACGTGGGGTCTCCTAGATCCCGAGGGTCTGCTCCATATCGCTTCAGGAAGCCGCTCTCTTCACCTTTCATTTTCCCTCTTGAATCTATTGAAAAACCACTGTAAATTAGGTAAATCAAACCGTAAAGACGTTTGTCTATACCGAACACTTAGCTACTTTATCCGTATTGAATTTCAGGAGTCCAATTTCAAGGCCTTGAACATGCTGTACTTGGTATTCTGTCCTTGAAAGTTTGATTTTTTACTGAACAAAAATCAAGGCCTTTAAATTTAGTGCTACAGGCTTATTTCTAAGTTAGGGTAAATGCAACTGTTGAATATGTTTACCTGAAGAGAACAGTTTGGGGACACTTTACTACAGTCGAACCTCCACTAACGGCCACCTCTCAACAACGGTCACCTCTCTACAACGGCCACTTTTTTTTGTCCCGGTGGACAGCCCATATATTACCTCTTGTTTAAACCTCTCTACAACGGCCACTAAAGCGCGTCCTCAACTGGCAAAATAACCTCTCGACAACGGCCAATTTTTTCAGCGACTGACGAAAAAGTCAAGAATGGTCACGAAATTTGATCTGTATGGCGCGTCGATGATTAATCACGGCAAGTCTTTCATTTAAGATTAAAATACAGTACTTTTTTTGTAAGAACCTTTGTTTTAGAACATACTTAGAACATATTTGTTTTTAGACTACGAGTAGTAGTATGTGCTATTCTAAACGCGAACGTTTACAAACTGATTCAGTTTAATCGATATTTGTCTTCGGAACATTTCGTTTCTTTACCCTTTTTAATGATACTGTATACGTATTTTGATTGTGTTCCATTTATATGCTGCAGTAAGCATGAATTGTCTACAGTACTTATAGCGAATGTTACGAACCTTGCTCGTTTCGTCTTGTTAATAAAGTATTTTGATTCAAAACATTATTTAAGTCTTATTGTGTATTTTATCTATATCTATAAGATTGCATTGCCTTTATAGGCTACAGTAAGCATGAACTTGGCACAATAAACATGTCAGGTACTTCCCGAAAAAAATGGTGTCATATTACACCCCTACCTCCCCATAACGGCCACCTCTCCACAACGGCCACTTTCTTTTGTCCCCAAGGTGGCCATTGTGGAGAGGTTCAACTGTACTTCTATTGCCTCTACTTCTGGACAAAAATGGTGTATAAGTTGAGGAGAGGAGCAACTTGGGATTGGGGGGGGGGGGACCCTGTGCCACTTATCAAAATCTGTGTGCATCTAATTACGTTAATTTCTGGGCAAAATTTTTGGTTTCCAAGTGCTGTATCGTTACTCTTGCACAAAACATTTGCTTGATTGAACATTCTCTCTTAAAAAAAGTCCTTGAATTTGCAAATAGGGTTCTAGAAAGTCATTGAAGTTTTGGCTTGGAAAAGTATGCAAACTCCCAAATATTCCCAAAATGGGGGGAGGGGGGGGGGGTAGTGAGTATATAATTATCATGGGGGACAAATGTAAACAAATGATTCTGCAGATTTCAATACATAAGTGGAAGAGGAAAAGTTAATGAAGTGGGTAGGTTCTGTAAAGTTGACAATGCCTGCTTGCTAAATCACCCTACGGAAACAAAACTAAAAAGTGTCCTAGAGGAGAACTTATTAGAATTATTTCTCTTTATTATTTAATTAGCAATTTCCCCAAAACAGATGCAACCAAATCTTAATTTACCGGCAACTTGCGTCTCAATTCAGGGGAAGCTGTGGCCACATGCATTTCGAAAATATTAAGAGAAAATGGCTGCATATTTGTCTTGTCTGTAATTAAAATCATAAAAATTATATATTTCTGGTGACTTTTGCTTACCTTTCAAGGACTGATTCATTGTTGACAAAGGTTCAAGGCCATATTCAGCTCTCTTGTTTGGAGGAATGACCAGCTCAAGACCTTCCTTCTCAGGGACATCTTCAAATTCATTGCTATCATCATCATCTTCTTCTCCTTGAATACAAGAAATTTGATCTTCAGTGTCAACCATTGGTTTTATTCTTAGTTCCAAAAACTTATTCCTTGCAGCTTCTAAAGTCCTTTTCAGATCAATAAGTTGCTGGATTTTTAGCTGTGTACCTTCTCCCTTAGTTAACACAGACAGCCATTTATTTATCATGGGTAAATGTTTATGGGTCATTTCTTTGTGCATCTCTTGCACTGTCTTTAGCACAATGCTGTTGTCATCAGTTTCTTTAATTTGTGGTCCTCTTATGTCAACTTCAATGTTCAGTTGGTAGGACCTTGTGGCAAGGCCATGATTGGACAAGAGTTGTTGGTCACTGTCATCTTGGCAAGCAGTTACACTTGCCTCATCTTGGATAGGCACAGCTGATAAATCAGAAGATTCACCTTCTTCTAAGCCATTGTTTGTCTTGCTGTTAGATGGCTCAAGGCAACTTTTTGGGTCAAAGACTTGGTTCTCACAATTTGATGTTTTGGTTTCTTGTTTATCGCAACTGCAGCTAGTTACGTTGCTCGTCATCAATGGTTTAAGCTTAGCACCATCTTCCCCTTCATAGTACACATCATATTCATCTGGATGAGGCAATAGAAGCTTAAAGCAGTTCTCAATCTCGACAGCACAAAGTTCCATTACACCAATCATTTCACTCATCTCATTCTCGACCCGCATGATCTGTCCATTTATCATGTTTCTTTTCCTCTGAGCTCTCTCCTCAGATTGCCGCCTTTCTGCTTCAGTTCTAGCAGACACTGCATTGAATTCAACATTTTTGACTCTCTTTAGGTAACTATGACCTAAATCTAGTTTCTTATAATGAGGCCCAAATTTTTGATACCAACTTTCAATCGCCTGTAGCGCCTTCTCTTTCAGAGTTTTAGCAGCACACTTCGGCGGGGGTAAAGGCTGTTTGGGATCTGTTTCCACTGTAAGCTCCAAAAAGATTTGGAAATCGATCAACAGCAATTCTCTAAAAGCATGGGATCGGACGAACAGTTCATTGACAATCTGGAACGAAGACAATCTTATCTCTGCGTGGTTCTTTTTCAATTGTGTTAAGACCAAGTGATATGCGTGATTCACATAAACTTCTGATTTCTTGCAGATCGCCTTCAGCTTCTTCAAAAGATCATTATCTAATGACGGATTGCCAGAAGTGGTCAGATCGCTGACAATTCCGCCCAGTTCTTCAAGAAGACATACATCCGCTACCGCATCCATTTTGGAAATATTTGCTGTGTATTTCACCTGATGTAAAGCTGATGTAAGCAAATTTAAATAGCTTAGCAGCCGCTCATTTTTATCCGCTGTTTGAGGAGTCTTGCTACTGCGGGCGCCGGATAATGCAAAAATTAAAAAATGGCGGGGTATTCGGTCGATTTCATTTTGGTGAAAACAAACAATTTGTGACGTTTTGGTGGCTTGAAAGCGGTTGAAATTTCTCCAGATTTATCCATTTCTTACAGGAGATGTGAAGATTGAAGACGTAGCATTCAAAAAAGAAATATATTGCGTGATTTAGGAAGCTTCTCCGAGGGCAAAAGGCGTTTGTGTGTGTATTAAGCTTACACTGTAACTTAAAACTTGTTGGTTGCAGCAAATCTTGGTAATGATACATTCAAAACAAATCCTTTCTATAACAAATGCTGCTGTTGATGCGTTGTCCAGAGAGAGGGATATTCATAGTGAGAAAGGATTGAATTTCCCACAAGGGTCGCTTCGAACAGGAGCAAGTCCTAGCAACTTAAGAGACGTGAAGTACAATGATCAAGTAAATTCTAACGCACGGTTGAATCCAAAAAGTTCTCGTTCTTCCGCTGATGAAAAAGTCGCCGATAATACAAGTGGAGAATCGAAAGACAGTTCTTCATCAACGCCTCCATCTTTCAATGGTACTCAGAGAGTCAAAGTGGCTTCGAGATTGCTGCGGGAAATTAAGTCTCCCTTGGAAAGGAGTCCTTCGTCCGTCGAATTCACTGAAAACCCAAATGGTTCTAACGGAGGTGAGGATCAGCTAATTTCCCTCAACAGCTTCGGTTGTATATTACTTGTATGCAATCACATTCGTTCAATTTCATCATCCTTCATCTGAGACAAAAACACGGATCGGACGTAGTATATGCAGGAGATTGGTGATCTGTCTGAGGCAAGATTTTGGAGCCATTTCAGAATACCCTGCCTCCCATAGTCGAAGGATAAAAAGAATGAGGAATACACTGACCAAGTATCATTTTGTGTAAGGCTAATAAAATGACTGTGCCTGCAATACTGCACTCCCGTAGTTGAAGAATGAAAGTAAGCAGCGCTGATAGAAACGCCTGTTTCCGCAGTCCCACACTCCTGTAGTCGAATGATGTGTTGACGACCGTGGGACTGCGGGAGCAGTATTTGAAGGCGCATATTTAAGTTCCCGGGTATTCTGAAGTTTAGCCAAGATTTCTGTACAGGACCCTACTTTATTATGGATGCATGTTCCTAACAAAACTCTATTCACACTTGTTCTTTTTGGAAGAGGGTTAGTCGGAATATGCATGTGTAATTATTATTGTTGGGAGCTGTACAGAAGACTTTCCCAGTCTGGGATGAACTTGGGCAAACACTTTTAGTTCATCTAACAATTTGCCTGTCTGTAAATGTGGGCAAAGAGATGGATCATCATGTCTGCCCAGCTGAATTATACTTGTAAGTTGGACCATCAAGGTGATCTACCGAGAATACTAGTTTGTCCGGACAGATGTTCCGTCTGTTTGGCCTTACAGTATTAATTTTCATACACAGACAATTTTATCAGATAAACTACCATTCTTTGCCCAAATTCATCCCAGACAGATCATCAACCTCTTGTATGTATTGAGCCATAATCAGTTGCCATTATATCTTTTTGTAAATTGGTGCAAGATCTCAAACTGAAGGTACAGAGTGGAATGGAACTTTTTTTTGGCTAGAACTGAAAACATAATTTGGCCTAATATTATGTGTCTTAATCCTGGTTTCCATATGATTGCAGATTATAGCAGGATTGGAAATTGCAGACATTAAACATATGGGTAGCAATAATAGGGAGCTTAAGCAAAAACGACGTCAACGACAACGAGAACGACAGAAAACAAAAGTTTTAATGAGCAAAAACAATGGCTGAGCACGCTCTGCATGTGCGTTTCACATTTTGGTACATTTCTTTGCCGTTCTCGGCTTAACAATGACATGAAAAGACCAAATTTGAAGTTTTGTGTAGGATGTGAGTGCAAGACAATGAATTTTGCATTCTTTGTCTTAACTTTAACGGTGTTCATACCAGTTCTGTTCCTGGACAATTAGTGATTGTTTTACACGTAGGACAATTTGGAATAAGTGCGAAGTGATAACAATGACGCGAATGTATGTTTTCCGATGACGTTGTGCTAACCGTCATCGTCGTTCTTGCTTAAGCTCCCTAATGCTTGCAACTGTTTTGGTAATTGTTGGATGCTTTGGTTTGTTACTAAGGCTCCAAAGCTCCAATTTATTAATGCACCAAAGTGAGTCAAAGTGAACTCCTCTCCGATAACCCCACAACATAGGTGGGGATTGGTTTATAGTTATGTCCTATGGACAGAAATGCCAAAGCACATGACCTACTTGAGCCAAAGAGAGCTGCCATCATCATCATCTATCCTCTTTGGGCCTCGTGGCACATAGGGCCTTCACAGAGCTTTTCCACTCCTCTCGATTGCTTTCTGTGGTCCTCACCTCTTCCCACGACCTCCAACCTGCCTCTTGCCTTTCTCTCTCTACTGTACATCTCCAAGTGGTTTTTGGTTTTCCCCTTCTCCTTTTACCTTCTGGTGCCCAGCTCATAGCAACATTGCAATCATCCACTGATGAAATGATCCTCACACTTTCTGGACAATTTAAGCAATTGTCTCATATGCACTTGAAAAATTCAAGTGACTCCAACGGGATTCGAACCCACGACCTCTGCGATGCCGGTGCAGTGCTCTTACCAACTGAGCTATGAAGCCACACAGTTGAGAGCAGGTCAATTTGTTGGGCTCATGCGTGTTTTCCCGTGAAAGGAATGAATGAAAGAAATGATTATGAAGTGCGGGCTAGAAATTTTTCAAGTGCATATGAGACAATTGCTTAAATTGTCCAGCAAGTGTGAGGATCATTTCGTCAGTTGATTTCTAGCCCGCACTTCATAATCATTTCTTTCATTGCAATCATCATTGCAATCTTTCCTAAGAATATGACCAATCCTTTTTTTTATTTTTCTGTTATACTTTGACCGGTGCATAATGTCCACTTCCCACTCTGTGAAATATTCCTTTGGAAAATTGATGATTAACTTAGTAACATAAACCAGAAGTTACATTGTAAATGAACAAAATAACCATGAGCTGAGGTCCTACATGTGATTGTCATTTTTGTGGTAAGGACAATTTTTCCTTGACGTTTGATCATGCTGCGAGTTATTTGTTTAATTTGCTTAAATTATGTTGCTCTCTTTTTCTTTGTTCAGTTGATGGACAATCAAGACCCACTCCAGTCAAAGTAATCAGGCACATAAATGGTCCATCAGCTTGGATTTCAACCAGTGCAGATGATCTGCATGGCAGTGAAAGACCTGCTGAACCAATTAGGACTCATGGTGAGGCTTCCAGCGATCACCCAATTGCTAAAACAATGCAGGTCACCTCAGAAAAAAGGAGCTTGGCTAAAAAGCAAGTATCTGGAGTCACTTTGCAGCATGTTGAAGATGGAGTCTGTGAAACAGATCCTCATGAAAGAAAAGTGGTAATACATTGGCTTCATGTGTATTTCAAATAAAGCACTCTCTTACCTTAACAATAGTAATATACAATGTACAGTGCCACCGTGCATATGCGTTATTGACTAAGCGTGAGGTCAAGATGACTGGATATTGGCCAAGTTCTTTTCCATTTTTATGGACCGAGAGTCAAGGTCCATAAAAACGCAAAAAAAACAACAACAGCAAAAGAACGAGGCCAATATCCAGCCATCTTGACCGAGCAAGCTTGGGCAATAAAGGATTTATTATATGGCCTTCATATTACTTTTTGTTTTAATTTTTGTATTTCCCAAAAAACTTGTCTATGTTTTCTTTGTCTTGACTGTCTTTTGCCACCTTTTTTGACTCAATTGCTGACATTGTCAAAAGTTATGAACTTTGTAAGTCTGCTTTATGCAATTGTTTATTCTTGCACAGGAAATGGGCAGTCCCAAGCGGGCAAGATTGGTCCATCTTGCCCCCTCGGGTGCCAATCAGAGCACAGAATTTGCTTCATCTTGCCTGATCGCGGGGCCTGCCATTAGTATAATAAATGAGAGTTTGGTTAAACAGACAAGGTTCATATTTCCTGGACTTACCACAAATCACTGAAATTAAATTTGGCTATCTACTCTCTTTGTGCTTCCTTATATCTTTGTGAAAATAATAATTTGTTTTCTCCTGTACGTGTACATCTATGTAAGTGTTGAACTCATTGGTATGCATGAATTTTTGAAGAGCTTGTATCAGGGACATCCGAAAAGTGGACTTCCAGTGTTTGACTCAAGGAAAGAAAACTCTTGTAAGTACAGAATAAAATTGTAAGTTATATCACATCTGATACTGCCGTACATGTAGCTATGTGGCAATTATAATAGAATCCACTCCGTCCTGATTCAGGTATGAACAAATTAAAATAGAACTTGAAAAACTAGTTTGCAAACCAGTATTTTGAGCATAACTTGTGCGATAATGTTATGTGTTTAATGACGTGTGGGTGTCGTCAGCCGCGCATGCTTGACATAGAACAGGTCGCTTGCTTGTAGTGGTTTGTCTCTCATTTTGATACCAAAGCGAATAAGAGAAGAGAATCCACTGCTTGCAGGGTAAGGGAGAGGAAGACAAGTTTAAAAAATGGTACTCGTCCCAATTCTTGACTTTCTGTGTGTACAAAATGGTGGTCTTTCAGGAGCGTTCAAGTTCCTGGCACACGTTCTTGTACACCCAAAAAATGCCCGCTCTACAAGCTATAAAATTTAACTTTCAGACTCACAAGACAACTTTTTAAAGACATGTTTCAGCGTGACTCATTCCACCATCAGTCAAATGTGTTGTGTACTCAAATTGTAAACTTATAATAATTACTGGTAATAATAAAGGAAAACACAATATTAAAACATATGAAAATGATTATGGCATGAGTCTTGCCAAAACATGTCTTTAAAAAGTTGTCTTGTGGGTCTGAAGTTTATTTTAATCATAATATCCGATGTAATGCAAGAAAATTGCAGTAACTTGTCAATCTGGGCTTAAAAACTACACCTTTGACCACACCTGCACACCTAATTTCTTACCTCGCCCTGACTTTTTTTGTCAATTAAAGGTGATGTGAAAATCAAGCAGTTTGTGTTAAACAAAAAAGAAAAAGCTTTAAAAGAACAGTTCCTGAGAAGGTAACCACTGTCATTAACAAACCATTATTATTTATAGTACTGCTATTGTCATTTACATATTGTACTATAATTTTTAACTTCTATTATTTTATTAGTTAAAAAGGTTCAATCATGTTTTTAGATTGAAGAGCTTTGTACTTTACACTAAATGTGAAGTGTGACTGTAGGTTTCTTTTCTATTCGGGCTGCCGCAGCCTTAATTAAACAGTGTACATGTACATATCAGGCCTCGGTTGTTTAAAAGGTGGATAACGCTATCCACCGGATAAATCACTATCCAGCGGATAAGAGGTAGCAAAACCAATTTTGTTATCCAATGGATAGCGATTTATCCAGCGGATAGCGCTATCCACCGGTTGAACAACTGGGGCCTGGTTTATTAATACTTCAGAAGCATTACAATAGGCCATTTCGGAATTCACGTAAGCCTCTTTTTCAAAGTGAGTCTACCTTTAAGTGCGAAAGGTTTGTGATGGTAATGAGTTTTTCTATGCATATAAGTGCAAACTCATTTTCTTAAGAAAGACTTTGCACTTAGACTCACTTTGAAAACGAGGCTGAAGTGAATTCAGAAATGGCCTATTCCTGAACTCAAACTAGTTAGAGCAGTGCATCAAAGTAACTGTTGTTTTCAGTAGTCTTGAATGTGTTTACCATCTTCTTAACATTCTCAATGAACTGATTCTCATACCCCAATTAGAGGGCTGCATGCGTAAACACTGACAATAAATAACTTTTCTGTATTTTTTCAAATCTCAGCCAAATCTCAAATGTTACGTGTCACAAGTGGTCTCAGCAACAAGCAAAGGCACTTTGATAAAAAGATGCTAAATAACTAAAAACTAAAATTTCAAACAACAACAACAACAACAACAACAAAATAATCATAAAATAAAAATGCCCCTTCACATGAGTACCTTCAAGACATTACAACAGCCCTTCAATTTGTGTTGATCGTGTGATGCTTTCATTAAGCAGACAAGACCAAAAGAAACCATTAAAGAAACTTGTTCAGCCAACATTGGTTTCAACCATGACTAGTGACACAAAAGATACTCAGGATTCAACAGGAGGCTCAGACAATCCCGTGGTGACAGCTGCGGCTATTGCAGCTGCAGCAGCATCTGCAGCCACTGGACCTTTCCTGCAGGTTGGCATATTGCAGTATTTCAGGAATTATTGTTTGCTGCAAAATGTACATGCCTAAAAAATGTTACTTTGCAGGAGACTTTTCAGGGCAATTTCTGAGGCAGTAAGAAAAAATGAGAATTTAATCTAGTTTCTCCTGGTGGAGTTGGACAAGTTTCAACCTGAGAGATTGTATAGATGCAAAGGGAAAAAGAAGAGTGTAACACTGTTTGGTTCACATGAAAGTCCTAATTTTATTCACACTGTGAAACAAATCCTGTGAATTTGTATTTTCAGTGTTTGCATGCACCTTGGATGACCTTGAAAATTTTTAAAATTATTTCAAAATAAAAATTCAAGGCCTTAGAAGCCCTTGAAAATTGCATTTGGTGCTGGAAAGCCCTTGAGATTTGTTTCTCATCCAGACCAGGCATCCAAGCCACATTGTCAGATGGCTTAAATACAACATATAATTAATTAGATGTTACAGGCAGAAAAGTGGTAACACAAAGTTTTTTTTAAAAATGAAACACAACAGTTAGGTAGGGACGCAAAGTAAAAAATTGAAAGTTCTTGAAACATCCTTGAATTGTCAGTCCATTCAGTCCAAAAAAGGATACAAATTTTGTGAAATGTCATGTGGTGTGAATTTGTATTGAGTGGTAGTCACCTTGAGCAGGTTATAGTTGAATGTTGCAAAACTTAATATTAATTATTTCGACTTTTGGGATGCTCATTCTATTGATCAACTAATGCCGTTTTTATTCTTGACCAACATCAGATGCTTGTGTTTGTTTCACTGTAATGTTTATGGTGCCAGCTACCTGCCTTTGTTTGTTTATGTCAATCTGTTATGATCGTCTAATTTAACCAAATTGCTGTACTGTTTGCTTTTTACACTCAGTTGCAGACTGCTCTTCTTATATTATCTATCACATGGATAACAAAACCCATTTAATAATATTTTCTTTTCTGCCCTACAGTTGCAACATTCTTTAGAGGCTCAGATTGCAGCTCTTATCAGTAATTTACAAGTCTTACACCAGAATCAGGGGAAACAACTGGAAAAGCAAGACAACGAAAAGGAGAGGGAACTTCAGTGGAAAATGGAAGAACGACTACAAAGGCTGGAAGAATTGCAAGCAAAGATGCTGCAACCACATGTACATGATTGTGTAAATTCCTAGGGCACAGACTGTTAATGGTCTGGCCCCAGTTGTTCAAAGGCCTGATAACTTTATCCAGTGGATAAGTCACTGTCTGTTGGTTTCAATCTGTGCAAAGATTTCAGTGCTCACTCAGGTAACCATGAATATGCACACTCTAAGCACATCTAAGTAAAAAATGTTTATAAGAACCTTGGCCATTGTTTAACCCATTGAAGTACCCATTTGAAGTATAATTTACACTCTGGATAGTGACTTATCCACTGGATGAAGTTATCTGGCCTTTGAACAACTGAGGCCCCTGCTGTAATATCCCAATCACATGGGTCACAAAACCACAGATAAACAGCATATTAAACCAAACACATTTAATGGCTGCTAGACCTGCTCTCACTCAACTGACACTTGTGTAGATGCATCGATGAGCAAGACACTACTTAACAAATAGATTCCATGTTGCCGTGCGTCTGTTCAGTAATAGATCACAGATGATGTCAAAATGTGGTAAGAACAAAAAAGTGGCGCACAAGGCAATGTGAGCACAGTCACTGAGGAAAACTATGCTAACAAATTAGGTCATAAAATCAACAAACAGGGAATACACGTCAACCAAAAACGATGAGCCTGCAGCAGGCGAACTACCACACACACACAGTTAAAAGGAAGCAGTGCATACAGCTCACCAAGCTATGGTACCTACCTGACATAACTATAATTATAAACTAACAATATTTGCCCCATTCCCCCCCCCCCGCTTGTTTAGAACAAGGCTAACTCACAGTAAAACCTTAAAATTAACAAGCCTGCATACTATTAAGAAAATACATTTGTAAAGTGCTAAAACCATAAATAGTCTAAAGTGCTATTAAGTAATGGTCTGCGTAAGAACTAGGCAGGCCAAACGCAAAATTGATTAAAAGGTGTTAAGTATTAATTGTTAATTTCAATTAAATCGACGAATCTGATTGGTTGATATAAAAAAATCGCCAAAAAAACCGAGGAAAACTCTTAGATAAACAACATTTTTTCACTTAGTTTTCCCCATGCCCTGGCCATCCCCCTCACGGCCAAATTTCAGCATTGTTCTATGCACCAATCTATGCGTGAAGCCTAACTTCCTCTAGTTCACTATGCTATTGTTCTTTTGCCTAGTTCTTGCATGGGCCATTACTTAATAATCATATTAATACTATAATAAAACCAAAAGGAAAATGTGTACAACCACAAATCTGTCATAAAAACGTTAATAGTCAGTCATTAATTTAATTGGTTATTTCATGATAACTGTCAAATCGTTTGTGCACTCATTGGCTAATTTTACACAAAGCAGGTACCATCAGGGAATGTTTTTCAACGTAGCACTTATTCTGGGTTTATGAGCAATGAAATCCTACTTGCAAATTCTTTAGATTTTATCAAAGAAGTTAAATGCAAAGTTTTTATACCCCCTAAATCAGCTGCTTTGGGAATTAAACGAGAAATCTCATGGAGCTAATCTGTATGTACGTAAAGGTTTTGTTAGTTCCAGTTTTGTTTTTCTTTTTGTAAAAAACAAAAAACAACAACAAAAACAACAAACAAATCGATGTCAGTTTTTCATGTGTCTGTCCTGTTATTGATGATAAATTTCATCATAACGTTGACAATGCTATCATGAGGATATTTACATTGTATCATCCAGATAAAAGGACAGACACTTGAACAACTGAGATCAATAATTATTTGTTAAATTTATGTAGTTGTGTTTTGTTCTGTGTGTAGTTAGTGCAGTCTGCTCCAGTCTCTGATCCTGCCATTCAAAATCTCCCAATTACAACTACTCATCAGTCAACGGCACTGAATCCTGCCAAGGTGCCACCATCAGCTCATGAAGGAAGTACTGTGCTCCCTCCTGGTTCCACAGTTGCTTATCAGCAGGCTCCTGGAATAGTTCGGCAAGATAATGATACTCAATTGCAAACTATCATAGCTGGACAGCATCAGCTCCTCACCAGCCACGAAAGTCAGCATCATTTAAGAGGTCCCCATTCTCACCCAGGAAGCCGACCAG
>BLFK01000492.1:579508-602008 GCA_014634185.1 Astreopora myriophthalma
AAAAAAAAAAAAAAAAAAAAAAAACAACAATTATTTTTCTCGCGATGGTTCGGCAAATGCGGTGTAAATTCGCTTCCATTACGTAAATCAAAGCATTAAAAATCATGCGTGCGAAATATTGCGCATGTGCATTGCTTCAAACATTTGGGACTGAAGGCTATTGCCTTTTTCTCCCAATTTCTCGCGAACCAGTCGTTAGATTTTACTTCAAACGACAAATGAATGATTAATCAAAACAATCTGACAATAACAGAAAAAAAAATTTGAGAAAACCACAAAAACGCCAGTCAGCAAATTATGAAACGTTCGTCTGTTAAAATTCAATCATAACAGCTGTTACACTTCCTATACTGTTGGTACACGTAATCACATGATTTCGAGTGCAATTTGGAAGAAATAAGCACGAGTAACTTTTTTCAAAGACTAACAAAATTCGTGACTTTGCAGAAGCAACGCAGGTAAATCACGTGCACAAATAATTTATTGAAACCCTGCAAATATATCATCACCCGTTCAGTCAAAACAACAGGTTTTTCAATGTTTTTAACGTTTTTTAAGCCGCAAAAAGTTTTTTCTCCTTTTTTGCACTGAATTACCCCTTTTCTGCATCGTGTTTCCTGAAAACTGCATTTCTCTTAGCCAATCAGAATCGAGAATTTTTTTCATGTATATTATTATTTCAGTAAGCAAGTGCCGTAAAAAAACTAACGAATGAATTTTGTATGAGAAAAAAACAAAACCATCCTTCAGCCCTTGTCTTAATCTAGATGCGTTAACATGGCAACAGCCCACAGAGCTACGAGTAAGTACGCGACGGAAGTGGGTTTATGCTACAGCCGTTCGGGTGACTTGGGTGTGCATTAACTACCTACAATTTTTCTTTGAATCCCAAGTTAAGGCCGAGAGCCCCATTCCTGACAGGGTCGAATCCTCAGACCAATCCGAGGTCCAGTCACCTGTGTCCAGTCCCGTGAAACCAAGTAAGCCTGCACGGCCAAACGTTGCTGTGATCACTATGTATGACAGAGAACTGGGCGAAGAAACAGCTCATCAGCACAAGCGACACAAGAAATCACCAACAAAGAAAAAGAAAAGATCTTTGACAGTACAGGTAAGGTTTTTGTTGTATTTGAGTCAAGGCCACTGCAAACCCTTATAACCACATCCAGCACTGATATGGAATGACGAATTTATCAGTAGTGACGCGGGAATAGTCGGATAGAAAATCCGAGTGCGCCTAACAAGAGTCGAACCTTGGAACGTGATTGGCTCTATAATTACCTTGGTATTACCTTTTACGACACTCGATCCTCAAACTCATTAATAATTCATGACCCCAAACAAAAGAAATCACAACCGTGAAGGAAGTTTGGATATGTGATCTCAATAAGCATAAAATTTCGGCAACTTTAAACTCAAATCTCTCTTAAAGAGAAGCAATATCAAACACTCAAAAGGGTGTTTCATCAGATATCCAGATACCTCGAATTCGGTTTAAAAACTTGGCCTTTGGCCTCGTTTTTCAACACGTTTCTCGCGTTTGATGTTTTACTTGAAAACCGCTGTAGTGGTATTTAAGTCTTGCTGACAAGAGCAATCCAATTCGAAATGTACCCGAGACTCCTTTTTGTTTGCAAGGAAAATCATCTCTTCGGTTTTACATGATTTAATGATTGCGATTTTCTTACGTCTTTGCTGTTCTATTTCACAGGTTCTGCCCACTGTGGACATCGACAGCTTTTCAGAAACTGCGTCGTCTTCTCCAACTATTCCTCATATCAGTGTAAGTCAAACTGGGCTGTCGGAATTTTGGGGAGGGGGGCTCAGGAAACGAACAAGCTCTCTTTTATGACGTAATGTGACGTAGACTGAGGAACGCGGTTGCCGTGGTTCCGATGTTTTCTGTCGCATTGAGCGGCAATGCCTCTTTCGGGCATTTCTGAGCTGCGGTAACTTGCATCTCTCTGGAGTTCACTTACATCTGAAGTCACGAATTCTTTCACTACGTCACAAGTCCTCCACTACCGAAAGAAGACTAGTGCAAGTGCTGTGAGAAAATGGGGACCAACTTGTGCGTTTTGGAAAACTAGAGACAATCGCGTTTAGTTCAAGTGGGGCCCTTTTTAAAGTAATACAGTCAGTAGGATTAATGAGTAGGATTAACGGAGCCTAGTGACAACACCACATTGAAAAGCTGAGTGTAAATGTGGCAACAGACGTGTAGAATTGTACTTGTTTACTTTAACATTTGTATTTCTGTTCTCTTGAAATAAAGACATCGTCACAATACCTCCGAAGCTTTACAAACGAAATAAGCCCCCCTCCCCACCCCGCCAAAAAAAAAAAAAGAAACGAACAACAATAACAAGTCCCCACTCTTTGTCTTAAGGACAGTTTGCGAAGCGCCCCAGGCCGAGTTGTGATTACCAATAACCCTGGGTTAAGTTCGATGAAAAACTATGGGTTATGGTCTTTATCCTAGTTTAGTACTAAACCTGCTTTGAACAACTCGGCTGGGCGCCATAGACGTGTTTATAAAATTATCACATACACCTGGATATAAAGTAATATGCATGTATATGTAACAATTATTCCATGAGCGCGCGTGGGATATGAGATGGCTATAAACAGTCTCATATCCAACAAGCGCGAATGGAATAATTGTTTTATTAAATTCTCAACCTTCGGATACTGCAATTCTGGCTTTCTCATTGGTGATTCCTCATTTCTCGACGAAACTTGGCTTCCCGCGAACAATTTTATGCTGAGCGACATTTGCTGCATTCATTTCCATATATGGTCAAACGCAGGTATAATGGCTGATAACCGAGATCCAGTGAACCAATGAGAAAGCTAGAATTGCATTATCCAAGGTTGAGAATTTAATAAATACATACATACATACACACACACACACACACACACGCATATATATGTATATCAAAGTGAACAGCATCAATAACCTTAAGCCGCTGGATTTTTTTTTTTGTTCAGGATATGCCAGATCCTCTTTCCAGACCTGATGATTCTGAGTACCAGGAATTCCGGAATTTTTTGGCAGTGAAAGAGACCGGGTCCGAGGAAAGAGACGAAGAACAGGTTGGACCTTAAATAGGAACCCCTACAGTGGAATATCCAAAGGGAAACCTGTCGTATATCTAGCCTGTGCCTGACTCTCGGTTACTACAATAAGACGAAGGACCGACAAGTGATTTCAAAACGAGGTTGAGCTGTTCTTCGTGAGCTGTCGTTCCTCGTTCAAAATGGCAATGTCAATTAATACAATTGGCCCAATTTATTTCAACGTTTTCTTGGGGAACAGAGTTGAGCAGTCGCCTTCCACCTGTGTGGCCCGGGTTCAAATCTCAGACTCAGTGTCATATATTTTAGTGAGACTAGAATAGCGTGACATAGCCGTTCAAGAATGACGTATTGACTGTTCAATCCAGCTTAAGGTTGTTCCATTTTTTCCAAGGTTGCTCTTGATGCTGGGGATGATAATGATGATGACTTGCACAGAATACCCACCCCTCAGCACCCTCTCACTCTGGAAGGCCTCCCAGATTTGAGGGAGCAGCCATACGATGGCCCTCCCTTTCCGCCCGTCCATCCCCCAGCTTCCGTACAACAAATAGGTGGAGTCCTTGAGGCGAACACTCGGCGAGTAGAAGCTCTGCAAGATAGGGCCGTGGAATGGTAGGGTTCACTTGACAAGAAACAGTGTAACACGTACTCTTGTGATAACAGGTGGCCACAGATAGCTGTTACCCGGGCCGTTTGATTTGAAGCTGCAATCGTTCTGCTAGGTCATAATTATTAGAACCGTGGTTCAACACTTCACTGGGGAGCGGGGCGGTTTTCGTTGTTTTCATCTCCTAAGCTGCAAACTTTCCCCTTGCGAAAGACCTTCATTAGCTTGGGCTGAAATTGCTAACGCATGCAGCGTGAAAGAACGCAATAAGGCCTCACTTCAACGAGATCGGATCGAAAGCGAGTAACAACGCAAGCAACACAATATCAGCCCACTAATGGTGGTATCATGTCCAGGAAAGATGATTTTATCTTTTTATCTACAGGATTGAGCAAGAACTCCTCGCGCGTATTGTGAGTGAAATGAACCAACCTGTGCCCGACCCCACCACCCTTACGAGGGCCCAGGCCACCCGTGACAGTAGCACCGGATCGGAGCCGGAAGATGAGGATGCTAATATGCTTGGTGAGTTGTGAATACGAAAAGTGTATTTAGTGCAGAGCAGATCTCTATACCCAGGATGAATTTTGACCGGGCATAATGTCCGAACACTGATCTCACCAACAAATCTTGTCTTTTTCCCTTGAAGTTATTACCGCACAATGCCTAGATAACCTTATTGTTTGAGCCATATGTATTTTAAAGAATTCTCGAAGAAACATATTTCGTTTTCCTGGACTTAGAATCGACCCATAATGCATTGGGTTTGCGTTCATTACGAAATACTGCTATCACTTCATACAGCTATTTCAAAAAACGTTGTCGAAAGAAAAGCAAACATCCCATAAGCCAAGACTGCAAGGTAGTATGGGTAGTTTCAAATCGGTCTTCATTGCTGCAGTTAAAGTTAAATTTGCGACAACCACCATGACATCAGCTTCCACCGTAAACATTTGTTTACGTGTTTTAAAAGAGAAAAACAAGAACAGCTCACAGTCATATTTCCTTCGAGAAGTGCCATTATTTGACAGTGTTAGAGGCCTTAAGGAGTATTTGTTGGAAAGATACAGAGAAGAGCTTTTACCGGCAGCTGATACCTCTTTCCGAGCAATTCTGTTCAGCTAATTATAAGGAAAAAATTCACATATTGTCACATTAAATCAATTTGCATGCGGGCAAATTTCAAGCAGGCGGAAGAAAAAAAAACTAGGACTTACCTTTTTCCGACTGAAACGGTTTCTCCTCAAGTAAGAAAAAAGGCCGGCCAAACTATACTGACTTCCTGTTTGGACATACACGTCGTGGACTATTTCTGCCAGCGTTTTCTCAGGATGTTTTAGCACTGCTTCCATTATCAGAAATTCCACGTGCGGATGCATAGAAACACTGTTGAAAGGTCTTCCAATTACCTCTTGCTTTATGTCTCCAAAGTTCAAAAATTGTCTCCTATAACGTTCCACAGTTCTTGGAGACAAACATAGAGATGCAGCTACTTCATTCACTTCATAACACTTCTTTCATCCATATCACGCGCCACCGGAGATCTTTGCTATACGGTGCCGGCATTGTTAGCTGGTTTAAAAAATTCCCACATTACCTTGCAGTCTTGGCTTATGGGCTTTTTGCTTTTCTTTTGACATCGTTTTTTGAAATAGCTGTATACGTACCCTCAATCTTCTCTATTGATTTACATTATGCTAATTAATGTGCGGTCATGTTGGTGTAATGTCCAACCAAAGCGAAGATCGAAAGGACAATATTTCCAGCACTGTTATAGAACTGGAAATTAAAAAAAAATGTTGAATTGCTTTCCTTTGACATCAGTGCGTACGATTGGTAAATCCATTTGCGTAAATTAAGCGTATTTCCTCTTTGTCCGTTGTCCAGCTGCCACTTTAGGTCTTGGTGGAATTCAGCTCTTTGTTGACGCAGGGTTACCCGTGGATCGTGATCTTGTCACTAACTTGATTCGTGAAGTAATAGCAGAAAATGTATCCACGTTACTTGGTCACCCCAAGCCTAGAGCCGGGCAGCTTCCTTCCAGGGTAAGCCATTACATCATGTTGTCAAGACTGGATTAATGATAATCATGAGAAGTCCATAACCCATAAGTCTCGATCTGAAATGGAATGTGGCTCATCAGTTTACGGTATTATCTGTTTTTAGAACAGCTGCCGTGATTTGCATTTAGCACGAGCAATCCCTCGTGCAGCTCTTGGTTGCGGACCAATGAGACGCGTCGTGGCTATCAGGCCCAATCTGATTGGCCATTATTTGGCGGGACCTCTATTCTAAATTTAGGTAGTACCGTAAGCTGATGAGCTACGGCCAAATGAGACATATCACGGCTTCTGGGTTATGGTCTTCTGTAATCATGTAATATGAACTGGCTTTGATGTACACAGCCGTGCTAGGTGTCAAGCCTTTGAAATGCTTATATGGTCGGTTTTCGGCTTTCATCATGCATTTGCATTGGTATGTAATTACGCCACGCTTTATAGTTGTAATCGAGTATTTGCGAGTATTTTTAACGGGTCTTAAACCTCATGCACGTGACGTTTTATCGGTGACTTGATAGGCTGTTAGGCTCATGAATTATTAATCAGTTGTTCAAGCTGTTCGTCATTCGACGTCATTTCTTTTTTATCACTATCCACCGAAACGAAACTTTAGTTTCTTTTTAGTTTTACTTTTGTGTTGTCTCTGTTTCATCAGTAAACGAGATGCTCCCCTTCTATACGCTTGTGTTGCTTGTTACTGTTACTTAGTTTGAAATTATTTGTCGTTTCACAGCAGACAGATTAGACAACAGTTACGGTTATCTTTACTTTAAACACTGTGTCGCAGGACATATCGGAACAGAGCAAATGAGAATCAAAATTTTTCCCATTTGCTTTGGATTTCAGCCCAAAGCTCCCGTTTAAGGGAAACTCCACTGCCACAAAAAGATAACTTTAAAAGGCAGGAAATTGTGTTTACAATCAAATTTGTTTGAAAATTTTTCAAAGAAAGCGTCTGTGTGGGAAAAAAAACTGAGTTTTAGAATCGATTCTTTCCACTTTTAAATTTCCCGGGCGCCGCCATCTTGAATAATTCTGACGTAAGTTGGTTTCCCCATTGTTATAATACAAAAGCTCTTTATGTCAGAACAATAGGGCAACCACGTTACGTCACAATTTTCAAGATGGCGGCGCCCGCGAAATTTGAAACTTAAAACAAGCGATTCTAAAAATCAGTTTTTTTCCATGCAAATGTTTTTTTTGAAAACATTAAAAAAAATTGATCCTAAACATCATTTCCCGCCGTTTAAAGTTATCGTTTTGTAGGAGTGAAGGTTCGTTTTAAGGTAATGGCTTCCTACCACCAGACCGTTGATAAACAAAATACGGATACCGAGCAATTTTACCATTAGGTATTTAATTAGCCTCTGGCATAGAATATGACTGCTGTGCAGTGATTAGGTTTTTGCCGTGATTTTGAAATTTTTACCTTCGCGTTGAAGTTTTGGAACTGACCTTTTTCATTTATGTTGGTTTACAACATGGTGTAGAATAAATGCAACAATTGTATTATGTTTAGCGCAACTAGCGGCGTGGAGGTCTAGTGAGGGTTGTCTTTAAAAAAATGATGTGTTCATTTCCAAGAATTCCTTTCAAATTTCAGTGTTCTAAAATATTGAAAATCGTTATTTCAAAGCCAGTTAATATTGTATATGATTATATGATTGTCATAATTCCAGTCTCGAGAACACGTTAGCGATTAAATTATATTTCCTTTTGCTATTCTGACTTGTCCCGAGTATCTCTTGGGGCTCTTGAGCAGTGTCTCGAAACGGGAGCACGAGGGCCTATGGGATGAAATTGCGAAGAGGGAGAAGTTCTCTGATTTTGTTTTCGAGATGACGGACGGCGTTGAATGGGGAAGTTTCTGGATTCTGCACTTACCTAAAATGATTATGACATAAAATGACCACAAGACACAACAAATCATGGAGAATATTGGGTTGTGGGCTGCGAACAACGCCATCAATCCGAAGTAAAAAACAAAGCTAGTAAGGAACGCGAGATGACGGACGGCGTTGAATGGGGAAGTTTCTGGATTCTGCTCTTACCTAAAATGATTATGACATAAAATGACCACAAGACACAACAAATCATGGAGAATATTGGATTGTGGGCTGCGAACAACGCCATCAATCCGAAGTAAAAAACAAAGCTAGCAAGGAACGTGAGTAAACTGAGCGATAAAACACTTATCTTAAAAATTAAAGTTCTGTATGCGATGGCGTTCACAGACCCGAAGAACGAATATTACTAAAGAACGAACTTATATAACGCTATGCAAATAACTAACACCGAGAAACATACCGAAACACTTACTAACGAACATAACATTCCAACGGAACGTGCAGAAAACAAATATCTGCTTAACTACGTAACGCAGATATTTAGATATGCCTGTCTTAGCGACTCGGTTCAATCCTCAAACTCCCATAACAAGTCTCTCAATGAAGAGAAATTGTATTTTGAGTTTTCAAATTGGAATCATGATATGTCTATTGCATGGCCTGCTTCCATTATTTTGTTTCTTTCCGTGATGCCTCGAGACTGCGTCTTCCATACCAAGGAAAGAGGGAACATTCGGGACGAGTCAGTGGAGTGGATGTTGTTTGCTTGATTTCCAGTGGTAAAACTCTGTTTACAACATTATTTCTAGCAATCTGTATTGGAGGAAGAACATTCTTCACACACACCCTCCCCCAGGGAAACGCCGCTACCAACCCCTAGCCCTACCCCTGAGTACACACCTCCAGAATCAGAAGAGAGCGCCCACGAGGCAGCAGTGTTGGCAACTCCAGTACGTACTCCCACTCCCTCAGAAATAAGCGAGGAGGCGACTCCATCTGTGAGCAAAGACGAAGAGCAAGTGTTTGAACCAATCAAAGACGAGCAGGAGAACGAGGCGAAGGAAGAGGAGACTGGTGACCAGGTGTGTGTGTGTGTGTGTTTAATTGCTCCTGGAAATGGAGATTGCACGCAGTTTGTAATTGAATTTGGAAAATCATCTCGCCATTGCTGACTTTGCAACTACAATTGAGTTGAGATGAGGATTTACCCAGAGTTCCAGTTGCCTTAGATTTTGAACACGCCATTGATTCCTTAAGAAGGAACTTAAACAGCCTTCAAAATCTTGATCAGTATAGAAAGGACTTTCTTAAATGAGTCAATGGCTCGTTTAAGGGTTCGCAGGCGCTTTCAAAGCACTTGAAAACCTTTGAAGTGTTTCCAATTGCCAAATATCTCAAAATAGCTATTACAGTCAATCTACGTCACGCGTAACCGGTATTTTTGACATTTGTGTCGAGTGTTCAAATATGCGTGACTTATTTTCCTATCGAGATTCTTAATTCCCGCGGATATTTCTTTCGGATGTCGGAAACAGAAAGCTCTGAAATTTCGTTTCACGTTTCGGCCGAGCAGCATTTGAAAATTTAAAACTATTCGAGCCCATCCTGAAATTACTTTTTAGGTATTATGCATTTTACTGCGCGGTTTTTATAACAACTTTCAAGATTCCTATCAAATGTCGGAAGTTCCAAAGAGGAATAGGAATGTTCATTTCAGTCATGCAGATACTCGTCACGCGTGATGTAGCTTGACTGTGAGTCAATACTCACGCCAAGTTACGGAGTAAAGGGGAAACAATTTTAGCTGCGCCGATTTGGAACTGAAACAGTATCACTGCGATTTGATATTAGGGAGCTTAAGCAAAGGCGTTTTTGAGCGCCGTACGTCAACCAGGCGTCAGGCGTTTTCCCTTTCAAACTGCCTTGAAGCTACCACCTTTGTACTGCTCAGTGTCTTTACTCGTATAGAGACGATTTGCTAGAAAAGTTGGGCGAAACCACTGCCTAACAATACGGAACGTCCATTTCCGGTTGACGTACGTCGCTCAAAAACGCGTTTGCTTAAGCTCCCGAATGGTGTTGCTTAGTAACGTGGGGGTCTTGAAAAACTTGGAATCCGTCCTTGCAAGATCAAAATTTTCAGACAAAAAGGAGTACCAACTGTGCCTTTACAAACAATGGCTAAGCTTCAAGCAATGTTCCTGTTGAAAGACTAGTCGTATAAAATAGAATGCAGATTTTGTCTGATTACATTCCTCTACAAATTATACAAACTCGTTGTTTTTCCCCTTCTCTTCAGGTATCTGAAGTAAACACACCAGTTGCAACGCCTATTTCGACACCACCACCTGCCCAGTCCCCACAGGTCAGTATATCAACACCTGAGCCTTCTGTACAAGAGCCAGAGGTGTCTCAGGCCACAAAAGTTTCCACTCCGACGCCCTCCATTGTTGTTAAAACGCCGACACCAGAACCGGAACCCGAACCCGAACCCGAGCCAGAAGTCAGCATGTAAGTACAGCAGTGCCACATGACACAAATGTTTTGCCCAGACCCCAGTTGTTCGAAGTGTGAACAGCGTTATCCACTGGATAAGTCGATTGGTTTTGCTAGTGCTTCTCTGCTGGATAGCGATTTATCAGGTCAGGAGCCCATATGTTATGATCCGGGCCATCAGCGCATCAGTAGACCAGGTTATTTTTAGTCTTTGAAATTACCATTTAAAGTGGTTGCCACGGTTGCGAGCACTCTCCGCTGGGCGAAAAATACATGGCATAACTAATGAGCTGTCAATCGCTGTCATAGCCCAGTGCAGAAACGTGAGAGGACTGGGAAAGAGTATGGTTGTTTTCCGTTTGTTTGAAAAACTAAGATATTCAAATAAAAGATCAACTAAACTTGAGAGTCTTAAGCAAGAGTAGAAGTATATAGAGGAGGAAAATGGCAAAATTATAGCTCTTCAAATATCACCTAAAGTAGAGAGCTTGTATGGATTGGGTAGACAGGCTACAAAATTTTAAGAATTTGTATGGAATTTTGCAACTTTTGCAAGGCTCCCATTTGGACAATTTTCTACTGAAAACTCTCAAACTTGACTGGGTAGCTTTTCATTCAGAAACATTTCAGTTGAAATGTTTAGATTTTGAATCTAATCAATAAAAGAAACTCGTCCCAGTCCTCTCACGTTTCTGCAATGGCCTATGCTAAGTCATTTGATTGGATGAACAGGTCTGCCTATGCTTTCTAGCGCCGGGATATGGTTCCAAGAATAGCTCCGTCTACTCCTGTGTTGGCGCACGAACCCAGTGGTAAATTTGGGCGCTTCTACATATGAGCTCTTCATCCGGTGGATAGCGTTACCTTTTGAACAACCGTGAAGTCTTTTCTCCTAGTTGCGCAAGCAAGGCAACGAACGAATTTTCGAAGGATCGGTTGGTTACCAAATTTCAAAGAACACAAACAATGTTTAACTATCTTTAGTAAAACACCAGAAAAGGAGGTGAATTCTGCGCATGCGCCATTCAACCGGAAGCTCCACCGCTGCAGTGGCCACATACACTGCTCGAGTTAAAGGCTGGTTTACACGTACGACGAAACCATAAGGACAAGCTACATACGCAGAGGCATTAACTTGTTGTTAATTGGTGTCTTTTGTCCTAACAAAAGGTACTAATGATCAAAACGCTACTGCGCTTGCGTATGATGTTTCTGTTTCGTAGGTATAAACCAGTCTTAGCAAGAAAAGGCAAATTTGATTAATTTCGATCTTTGGCACTTCGGTGTACTTGAGAAATTTGTTCTCTTCACATGAGATGTACCTGTACGGCTTTTGATTGTCGGTCTGCCATTCGTTACTGATCTGAATAAGCGACTGATTACGAACGAGGTTGAGTCTTCCCCCACCCCTTCCCTCGAGGTCGATGTGTGTCCAGTGTAAAGAAGTTAACTAGGGGTGGCTCCCTTAAAAACAGGTCCCCGCGATCTAAGGTTTCGTTGCCTTGTGATCTTGTGCGTGTTTTGAAATTCCAAAACTGTATCCAGACTAAGGGTGTCTTTATATGAGCCCGACCGGGGTGAATTAATTTTGCCTTTTGTTCATATCATTGTCATTATGGGAAATTTGATTTCGGCTCGGTTACCGAGACGAAAAACCGCTAAAGCGAGACCAAAGAACTGAAAATACACATAAGGCATGAGTAGATGAAAAAAGTAAAATAGAAAAATTAAAAAAAAAAATCATTCATGGGGGAAATTTTCTAACTCGGTAGCCGAGAGCTCGGCAACCGGGCCAGCTCGCCCTCTCATGAACACATATCGCGGGGTTTTTTTTCCGTGGGAGACCGAGCCATCTAGGTCAACCAGTCTCACGTGAAAAGGCCCTAAATAGACTGCAAATGAACAACTTCTTAGATCCGAAAGACCAAGTCAACCGAAGGAACCGTCTGTTACTCAAAAGGAACTTAGGCTACCTAAGCCTGCGCAACATTCAGTCAGCAGTCCTTCAAGCCTGTCATCCACCACCCTGGGTACAATGACAACCATCACTACCGAGGAGGAGATGTCTGAGGGGGAACTGATTCAGGTGAGTGTTCTACCATCCTCTGATTGTCAGCAGTCTAGTCAACAGTGAATGTAAACGGATTTAATTCAAAGTGGTAGAAATGTTGCGCTCTCAACTATCGGAGTTAAAACAAACACTGTTCAAGGACGCATTGTTAGTCCCATCATACTGATTTTGATTCGGAATGTAAGAGTGCCTTGTCGATAGCAGGTGTGTTAAAAGCTTCAAGCTTGCGTAGGAAGCCTAATTTAAGTTTGTATCTTATGTTATCATACAGCCATATGCGCACACAGGCATATACAGTGAGGGTGAATTTGCTCTTTCACCGGGCATTGTTCAACTGGCAGCCGAACGAAAACTGCCTATTGGAGGAGAGTGGGACACAACCGTTTTCGGAAAAGACCAAGGTGAGATTTGCTTCTTCCTTGATGGCTTACTGAATGTAATTTAAAGCCACTTTTGAAAGAGACAAATTGCCGCCTGTGAAAACGATACCAAAACGCTAGTGTAGATGGAGATATTTTGCTTTGTTAATTTTCGCCGACATGAAAACGGCTTCTTTTGAATGAACGACGTGAACAACCGCGAACTGGATTGCGTGTGTGTTAAAAAGTTGATTTCAAAATTCTTCCACGCTTTTTACATTACCGTTTTCAAATGTCTCCCTTTTCATCTCACCACACTAGTTAGGCCCCGTTCCCACGAATGGGGTTTCGTTTGAAAATGCGTACCCTTTGCACGATACGTTTTCGCCTATCGTCAACACTAAAATGCTCGAAAACGCTGATAAAAAGGGAGGCTTTCGAAAATGGTTTATAAAGTGGAGACTTGAAAACTCTCCGTTTCTAGTGTGGTCAGGTGAAAACGGAGACTTCTGAAAACAGTGACGTAAAAAGCGTGGGAGACTGTTGAACTCAACTTTTTAACACGTGCGCAATCCAGTTCCCAGAGATAGGTGAAAACGATACTAAAATGCTAGTGTGGATGCAAATATTCTGCTTGGTTTTCGCCAGCATGAAAACGGATACTTTTGAAAATGTATTAGTGTGGATCAGGCCTTAGTGTGGATGATAGGTGAAAGCGAATCAAAGGGTATGTGTTTTCAAAGTAAAACGCATTAGTGTGGATGGGGCCTCACAAACTAGAAATTTTCGCTTTTGCCGCCAAGCAATTCATTTCAACATTTGAACCACTTCTCAAAATGAACCGGGTTTTAATAAATTCCATATTCAGTTACAGGGGTTTCATATCGAGTTCCGAGCAATAAACAATACGAGTGTTTTGTTGCTGTTCCTCAGATAGTCGCAATGAACTCATGAAGGACGCGGTTAATGGCATATTACAGCATGGAGACAGCGGGAAAAGACGTGAGCATGGAAACCGAGATAACAGCAGCAGCAGCAGCAGTGATTCGCCGTACCAGGTTTGCTCGGCCAGCACTCTGAGAGATACCGAGAGCATCAAAGAGGTAATGCCACCAGCGTGAATTTTAATATTTTGTTTTTGGAATGAATAGCCCTTAAGGCCCATTTACACAGGCGATTTTTGTCGTGCAACTCGATGCAAGTTGGCTTACCTTTTGAGTTTTTAGCATTCGTGTAGTTAAGGCTCCATCCACACTAATGCGTTTTCAGAAGTAGCCGTTTTCATCTTGGCGAAAACGAAGCGAAATATTTTCATCCACGCTAGCGTTTTCGTATGGTTTTCACCTATCCAACCTAAAACGCTCCAAAACGATGTAAACAACTGGGAACTGGATTGCGTATGTGTTAAAAAGTTGACTTCAAGAGTCTCTCACGCTTTTTACGGCACCGTTTCAAAAAATCTTTTCCAGCCGGCCATTCTAACCATACGTTTTCAAATTTCCCACGCTTTCTAGTACGTCATCGTTTTCAAAACCTTTTCACCTGACCACACTAGAAACGGAGCGTTTTCTAAGTCTCCAATTTGGAAACCGTTTTCGAACGCCTCCGCTTTCATCAGCGTTTTCTTGCGTTCTAGTGTGGATGATAGCTGAAAACGCATCAAAAGGTATGCGTATGGTAGTATCGGCGACGAGATGGCAATGAATGACGCTCACAAGGCTATGATCACGTGACCCATACAAGCCCTGGAGGGCATCCACTGCAATAGGAATAACTCCTCCCCAATTCCCAGGCCTCCTCGATTACTGAACCACTTAAATGGTTGGAAAGGCATAAACATTCTATTCGCAAGCAAGTATTTCCTTTATGGCTTGATGCTGAACTGAGTGTTATAGAGAGTGGTGCGAAAATCGGCCAGATCGCAGGTCACTACATCGAAAGCGACGGAGAGTGGGAGCGGAATCGATAGAGCATTTAACGTTGTGATCTTGCGATTAGGTCAAGCAAATGACTCCCCTGACGATTCTTGTTGTGTGGTTTTCACTAGCTCAGTCGTCCGCCGATCGTTAGTGAGAACCAGCCTTAATGAAAAGAGACCCTTTTTCGCAAGGCCTGCAAAACAGGTCGAATTGAACTGGCTGTGTTGTGTAGGCAAAGCTTTTTTGTGAATCAGTTGTTGGTTTGCTTGGTTGACCCTAGAGACGGTTTGCTACTGGTCACTTAGCCGTTTTCTGTTCTACTCCTATCCCGTCTTAAAGAGGGCCTGTAATCTGGCGGGAAACTCTCTGAGGGCAGGATGACCGGGCGGCCCCTGAACAAGATTAGCAGGCTACAAACTTCTCAGTATTTGTCAGTTTACTAACTCGTTACTTTTGTTATCCGTGCTTAAAATTAATAGGACTCGCTTTCTGGCAGATCTTTTCAAGGCTAAAATAGGTTCGATCAAACTGTTCTGATCTTTTTCCAGGATTCTATCGCTGATGACAGAGAACCAGGCGAAATCAGAGCCCGAGATCCAATGGCGGTTTTGCTGAGCCGCATTCAGAATTACAGGCCGTCAGTGGACAGCAGCGCCAGCGAAGGAGACTTGACAAGAGGGCATGTGCGCATGCCTAGCGCCGGCGAAGAAAACAGCGACGAAAGGGAACCCGGTGAAATAGGTTCGTGAGATTCTTTTATCATTGGAAATCATGATGGTGATATCGTTGACCGGAATATAGACGCATCTTCTTGTAAATAATTTCTCAGGAAAGCGTGAGCGTGGTCCACACGATCAAATTTTCTGTGGCAACTTTTGTCTGACCCTTTTCATTTGCTCGTGAACATGAGAACTTTAATTTTGCCTGAATTTGAATGGTTTGCCTGATTATGATAAATGCATTGGTTGAAAAATTGGCGTGCCATGTTTTATGTGAAGAAAAAAAAATCCCATTTGCCGTAGTTTACTCGTGCGCTCTAAATGTAAGCACCGTGAGCTGCGTTAGAAAACGAACTACTTGCAGGAAATATGCGAGGACGCCCAAAGAAACCATGACGCTTTTACTGGTCAAGCTTCATCAACTACAACTCAACTTATTGGAAAATGATTTGACGCGTATTCAGAGATTGACAGTGGTTTCCAAGCCCATCTATCCTTGGCGTGCAGATTACGTCATCGCCGCCATGTTGGTACCCGAAAACGATGGCTCTCTCATTAGCCCCTTTTGTTTGTGCCACCAACATGGCGACCATGACGCAGCAAAGTTAGTGTTATCTGTGTGTCTAGAGATTTTTGATCACGTGGTTGCAAGTCAAGGTTGACGATCAAGATGATAGCGCTGTTTTCACTGTCTAAACCCAAAGAAGTCTGGCGCATCGCATCGATATACCGTATTTATTCGATTGAACGTCGCCCTCACTCAAATAAACGACGCCCACGAGTGAACGCCGGAGATGGAAGCAAAAGTACCAATAAACGCCGCACTCGAATAAACGCCGCCCTTGAATAAACGCCCCACCCAATCAGAAGAATGCGGCCTTTATTCGAGGATTGTAGGAAAAACGCAAGTACACGGTACAACTCGGTCATCTAAACCAGCCTTGGAAATTTACTTTCTTGCATAACAATGCTTTTACGTTCAAAGCCAGACATTTACGATTCTATCTCAGCCAAAAAGCGAGACATTGGAACTTTAAACATGTTTCTTTTTAAAATAATATTTACAAATGATCTACCGTGAATGTTGTCAGTGATTTAAGAAATATGATTTTGAAATAAACGCCGCCCTCGAATAAACGCCACATCAGACACGCGGTGCGGTAAATACTGCATGGTTTGAGCCATGCAGTCATTTCGGCAACTGAAAAACTCAGGCCCAAGGAGCAGTAAAATTGTTTTGTTTTTTGAAAGTTGCGAATGCGCGCATGTGCAATGAACGACTTATCGCTTTCTGCTGGAGAGTGGAGGAATTTTGGAGTAAACTTCCTGGGTAAGCTGATACACGCACATTGTTATCTGCTTTGCTCAAAAGGAGTCTTTTTCGTGTTCTATCAGTTTGGTGCAAGTGTTTTGCGCTGTGTAACATATACTACACACACACACATCGTCGCTTGTAAAGCGGGGTTAGATGAGCAAGGTCCACATCGAGGGCATGTTTTTTGAAAGGCATCCGTTGAAGGCTTTGTTTGGAAGCGTGGGACCTGAACTCTGCCCACGCTCCTTTGAAGCGTGGTGTTGGCCTTTTTCACATCTATTTACACCTTGTTAAAGGAAAACGTCGTTAATTAGTGAGCATATAAAAGGACTCTTGTTGCAGCATTATATCACCCCTGAGGAAAACACTGGACAGGATGTGTTTTTTTTTTCTTTCAATACTCTGCTCATCCTCCTCCTCATCATCATCATCATTGCCCTTATTTTATTATTATTATTATTATTATTATTATTATTGTTATTATTATTATTATTATCATCTTCATTTACCTATTTAGTCAGTGCACCTTTTTTTTTCTATTTTCAGTCTCAAGGAAAGTGTCACCGGGTGAAGTAGTAGCGTGGGAACCTTCAGGTAAAGCGAGGAAGCTCCCCCGACCATTTTCTGGGAAATTCACACTCTTTAAAGAGCCCGTGGATCCAAAAAGGGATGAGGTCGCAGCCGCACCCGAGCACGCTACGAAAACTTCGGACGAACAGCCAAGTCACAGCGACCGTTCTCTTCATGCATCGCACTTGCTACCGGGAACTCTCGGTTCAGACTCGTCTTTTCCGATTGTGGAACAAAGACAGCCACAGAGGCAGCAACATCAACAAGGCGCTGAAGCTAAGGTCATTTACGTTGAAGATAAAGATCATCAAACATCAGAGCCAAGACTACAGAACACATACTCTGTCCAAAGGTACCGAGAAGGAGCTGAAGCTCGGGCTGTTGATATAAGGGAGAAAGAGAAGAGATATGGTCCCTCGAGCGAACAAGGCAGAATAAGCCGCGATGAAGCAGGACATACTGAGATCATTGAAGTGGACAAAGAGGGAATTGAAACTCAACAGCTAACTAAAATTCAAGTCACGTTACCTTCAGTTGATAACAGTGTTCATGAAGAAAGCTTGGTCGGAAGTGATGCGCATGTCTCTTTTGATCAGGATACTTTCGGCGACGTGTCATCAATATCTGGAGGAGATTTTTGAGTTTCACCCTCAGTAATGTTTATTTGTAATAAAGATTTGATGTCTTGGATTATCACAGTTGCTGCAAGTGTTGCTTAAAAATATATTTTTTCTGTGGATAGGCAAAAGCCTAAGTTCAAACTGAACCATACGGCGTTGTCACGCGAGAAGAAAGCAAGAGGAAATGAAGAATACGCAAGCGAACGCAAACGAGCTACCATTAATTTTGACACTTGCGCTTTCATACTAATTTCACCCCGTTCGGCGCAGCACAAATGTGAGATAAGCACAAGGAAGGGAAAAGTTTGTTTTCTTGCACTTGTACCTATGCTTATTTCACGTCCTTTCCCACGCGAAATTTCACGTTTTAAAAGCATGCAGGGGTGAGGGCTCTTGTACTTTATAATTTTGTCACTGGAACTTCTCCAACTGTACAGAAGTCTACATCTAACCAGGTGTGCACTAATGCATCAGTCAAATCCAAGAGTGCTCATGCCCGCTCTCCCCCTCTCTCTCCCCCTCTCCCCCCCCCCCGCCCTCTCCCACCTCCCGGGCATTTGACGAGGAGTTGGCTATTCCACGAGAAAAGAACAGCAGGTCATTGGTCAGCGTTCGCAATTTGAAGGCTATCAGGGTCCATTTCTTCACGGTAATTTCCTCGTGGTTCCTTGTTTATTTGTTGCCGGTCTATCAAATATGAAATTATTTGATGTCGGAACGTTGACAAGGACACTCGTAAAGTGGTTTCAGGGCGTACTTGGATTTGAGCGGTAGACATGACATACGTGTGCCCAGTCAGTTCCGGACCCCACCCTCCCCTCTCTCGGTCTACCTTTCTATCAATTCGTATCAGTAGTTTTTTCGCTTCAGAGTTTGTATTTTTGTTGTCCTGACATGATTTCATAAGTCATCTGAGTGTACTGAGTTTCAAGCAATTGTCTCATTTCGCTGGCGGACATAAAGTCCATTTCAAAGCATTTTCCGACTTCTTTTTTGCTTATACTTGATGTTTTGTCAAACCTCCATTTTGAAGCGTCAGTCTACGTTAAGAAAATGCACACTCTTTAAATGAGTTATACGGTCTCTACTAAACTTTTACCCGCAGATCTTGTGAACTATTGCATTTAATCAAGACCTCTTCCACCGGATAGTGAATTTTAAAAGCAGGAAATTTACCCCCAAAGGACCCTTATGAAATGCGTTCTTGACGCATTTGAATTTGTAACGCCGGAAAATTGCGCACGGCGGTGGAAGGTTCGTTGATAAAGCATCGAATTCTTGAGCTGAGCGGCTGTAAACTGTTGTAAAATGCCTCGCCAAAGCCCTTTGCCCTTCAGATATCCACTGGAAATGGAGTGCCTTTTTCGCTTGCAGTCTGTTCACGTTTGTTTCTTTGTTTGTTTTTTAATTGAAGATCGTTTTTTACTTGAGTGCCAGTCAAAGTAAAGAAATGTACTCTTTATAAGAGTTTTGAAATTTTAATTAAACTTGCACCGTTAGATCCTGTGAACTATATGGCATAATTCCGTATCTTACCAACTACTCAGTGATTGTTGTTCTTAGTTTCTAAGTGAAGTCGTGTGGTGTGAAGTGCTTTGTTCACGGGCGAAGTTTAGAAGTGAGCTCCAAACCACCACTGGGTGCTGGAATCGCTTCCTTGTGTGCAGCGAAACTTGGGGTTTATAGCGGCGTAATACCCGAAGTTGTCTTCGCTTGCCACCGAACCTGAAATCGGCTTAAATGCACAGGCAGTAGATGTACTGTCGGTATGTAGACCCCAACCACCAACGCTGGTCCCCTGCCAGAAAGGTACAGTTTGATGGATTCCGATGTGTCCCCGGATGTTGATGTATTCCACTTTTTTGCATTTGTTGCCATCGCCGTAATCGACAATATTAAAGTCCTTGAAGGCTCCGCGCACGTAGTCTGTGAAATCCACGCCGTGAGTTGGATAACGGCATGTTGCTCGCCAGTGAGTGGAGTTCCCCTGGACGGATCTCATTCGTGCCAAACTCTGGCGGTACAGACTCCAGTTGTGGGCATTCTGGTTCACTGGAGCGTTGTACTTTAATGGGGTGGATCGGAAAGCAGACAGTGCACGATGCTTAGTACTCCAAGACATGACCAGGGTCCAGGCTGTACCAGGCTCGGACTTGAAATCACAGTAAGCTGGGAAGCTGTTTCCTGCGTTGTCGTAAAGTCTGTAGATGCCACATTTTGAGGCTCCTTTCAACAGGTAACCGAAGCAGGAAGTGGGACGGAACACTTGCTTGCTCCCCTAAAATAGAGAAGTAAGAAACATGAAGCTTTCTTAATATGAGTACTTGCCACCATTTCTTTAATTGCCTTTTTGCGGCTGTCTTTACCTCTGCTGTCAAACAATTTAAGTATCGCCGCATTTACCCGAGTATTTGGAACGAGGAGGATGTTACCGGAAAACCAATTAGTTAATTCGAGGGTGAACGTTTTCGAAACTCCAGAAGTTCTTCTCGTTCTGGCTGAGAAATCACTGCTCAAACAAGTATCCCTTTCGTATGCCGTTTTTCTTGGCACAAAAATTTCCCGCGCTAAAATTATGGACTGGCATCTCGAACTTGAGTACCTACTGACGTGAACATCAAAAGTTATAACCCACCGTGCATCCTGGCGTAAGAACTCGTTTGAATTTCTGTCCGTCGTCGGCTTCCGAAGCAGCTTTAAGAGTCTACGAAATACAAATGGCGTTACATAAAGGGGATAATGATGTAAAGATCGACGGCGATTTTTGAGGTTAATAAGGAGCGATACTTCTGTATAGTTTGAACTTCTCTTTAAACGTTGGTATCACCACGCCAAAGATTCGTTGACTCAGCGATCGAAAGCGCTGACTGAACTGAATGTGTTCGCTACGGGAACTAATTGCTCAGTACTGTGAGTTTTCGGCGTGGAAAATTCCTGTCGTGGACGATGGTTCTGAACCTTTCAAGAAAACCGAAAATCATGATAAGATCAGTTAAAGAGGAACAATTTTGTTTTGAAGGGCAAGTCGGCTCACGTACTAGAACCGAAACGATGGCAATGAAAACCAGAATCTTCTTAAATGCCATCGTCAGTTTTCTGTGAAGTAACTACAACTTGAGCTCGACGAAACACAGAGTAACCGGCTTTCACAGCTTCGTTGTTCAATCGTGCTGGCAATCCTGTGTCAGGCTATGTGTTTAATGCATGGAACTGATAGACATTGTGTAGCGAAGTAATTAAAGACGTCGAAAACATGAAAATATCTCAGGCACAGAACTTGTTTTGCAGACTGAGTAAACAAACCACTCTGCATGACACGTGGGCATCGAAACATCTTTCCAAGACATCGGTTTATTCTTGTGGAATTGCGATGGCGTATGTTTCTCAAACTGGGCTAAGTAGCGAAGAGTTTAATGGGCCAAGAAGCGCTTTTTCAAGCGACGAAGCCCGCTCTATTTTTTTTTTTTTTAACGAAACTAGAAAACAATTTCCAACAGTTACTCAAAATCGAGAGTCCGGTTGGGGCACATGCAGTATGCTCGGCTTTGAAACGACGCAAGCCGGGTTATGATATGGTGTCTTTCCGTGGATGATTTGACTTTAGATTTGACAAGCTCGGACATTTTTCCCCGATTCTCCGCGCACCGGAGTAGAGTAGATGTGAAGGAAAGAGAATGAAGGACCTCGCGAACTAAATAAAATCATAGTTAGTAGAGGGGGAACTGACTAACTATAAAATTCACATACAGATATGTACTATTCTTCCGATGTCATCTCTTCCCATGGTCAGTTTAATAACAGTCTTAATTCAAGCCTTCCTACTAAGAAATATCTTGAACGCTTACCAAGTCTTATATATTTGGATATATTTGCTTTAAATAGTTGTTTGGATAAAAGGTCCGCCCTTGGTGCCCATACTCCACCTGCCAGTTGTAGATACTATTCTCCGCATAGCTTCCGCCAATTGAAAGAAAAGTTGCAAATTTCGTCTCATTGAAATTCTGGATTTTCACTGTTTCATACTAATATTCGAAGCCTGAAAAGCAATTTAGAAAACTTTCAAACCCATTTATTAGAGGAACTTGATCTTCATTTTAATATTATAGGAATCACAGAAACTAGAATAAAAGATTAGCATGGTAATCTGGATTTCAATCCCTTGATACCTAATTATAACTTTGAGTATGTGCCGACACCTCTTTCTGCTGGAGGTGTTGGTATGTATATTGATGAGCAATTTAAGTATACAGTTATTGAAAAATGCTCTAATGAAGCTTTTCAGGCTCTCTGGATTGAGTTCCATCTACCCGAATATGCAAATATAATTTGTGGTGTTGTTTATAGACAGCACAATTCACCAGAGCGTTTTAAGGAATATTTTGAGGAAACAATTGAAAGATTTAGTGCCTCTGGGAAGAGAATTGTCTTGATGGGTGATACTAATTTAAATCTTCGCTTTTACTCCTGCAAACATGCCCAAAATTTCATACTTTCTCTGCAAAGTTTTAATTTAACTCCAACAATTGACAAACCAACGAGAGTACACAATAATTCATACTCACTTATTGATAATATCTTCCTGAGTAATATAGAAGATAACATAACTAGTGGTAAAATAATTTCGGATCTAACAGATCACTTTTCACAATTCTGTTATCTTCTCTCCACTAAAAAGTATTTATAGTCATAATTGTCATAGAAAGCTTGTTCGTGATTATTCAAATTATTCTGACACAAATTTTTTGCAGGACCTCTCTCAGATTGACCTGATCGATTGAAGCAGTCTCGAAAGAAAGTGATGTGAATAAGTCTTTCTCTTCATTTTATAACAAA
>BLFK01000492.1:604508-610448 GCA_014634185.1 Astreopora myriophthalma
GTGCATATTTCTGTAATATTATTTCATAAATAAATTAATAAACTTTCATACTTTCATACTTAATAATAATAAGCTTTCATTGGTTTTATTTTTGCAACTAATTGGTTGATAATTTCGCGCGAGTTTTTTTATCTGGTCATAGAGCAAACCAAAACGAAAGCAATAGCAATCATTCTGCTATCGGGAACAGAACAAATAGAAAGTTAAAACGCATTTTGGAACAATGAATAAGGAACAACGAACTCGCCTATGTTGGTGATCAAATTCGCCTAGTACGTAAGCGAGTTGACCAGTAGGCGTAGACGAGTTGGCGTAGGCGAGTTGCCGGATACCCTGAGAACATCCTCCTCGATGTCTCAAGAGTTTTCACTTGTAATATTATGGTTCGGATCGATGACGGTGAATCTTTTTGCAATTCATGCTATTCTGCTAACAACAACGAGCGAGATGAATTGGAACAAGTGAAACAACATTTTCTTCAACACGACATCCGGCCCCAACTTCTTGAATTTGCCAGCGAAACGAAGGCCTTCAAAGTTTCCACCCAAACATCTTTTACCCTCGATAAAAACCCTGACTCATACAGCTTAGTGCGATTTCAATGCGTTTTGTTGCGGCGAGCTGTTCTCTACATTCGTAATCAGGTGCTTATTGATATCGTAGCTCGCCGGTAACTTCGTTTGTAGTTAGCAAGGCAGCCGCAGGTTTTGTTTGTGTGTATGTGTGTATGCCGACCTAAATTTGTATTAATGTATATGCACGAAACTGGCTACCCATTTCTTTAACTTTATACTTATTCTAGGTAGCCAGCCCCTTCTATCCTTTACTGAACAAATGTAATTATATTATTTAGTGTATCATGGGAAATAAAGGTTGTTGTTGTTTCTAAAACGCCGTTTCAATAGGAACTTAACTGGAACATTTGAACGGGAACCCAATAGTAACGTTTTCTAACATATTTATCAACAGGTTGAAAATCATGAAAATAATAGAAAACTCAGTATAGTATAAAAACGTATATAGAATAAATTGCAAATTGAGTTTCGTCCATCGCGACTCACATACCTAGGTTATTTCTTAAGTATTGTCTGTGTGTAATTGTCAGCAAAGTTTCGTTTTCTAGAGGAACTGAACACCACGTGCCTTCAAGAAAAGGTTGTTTCCGTTGTACACACTGGACATGATAGTGAAAATGAGCATTTCCTGGCGTTCTGAATAGCTGCCCTTGGTAAGTCCATTCTCTCGCCATCTTCGAAACGATGACAGTATCTCCTGGAGGTGGAGATATAGAAGAACTGGGCTTAAAAGTAATGCCACAGCCAAAACATATCGTTGTTTGAGCTGGGCAATAATGTAAGAGATAAGTGAAAAACTGCCCAATGCTCGGAGAAGGGAAGTTAGGGATATTCAGTTGGAGCGAGTTAACGAGTTAACGTAGAATTGCCGCGCATCAGCGGCCACCAGCGGGACCGGGGCTAGCGAAGGCAAAAGCGACGGCGACGGCTGCATGTACAATCCCAAACCAGGCTGTGGAGTGGAGCAAGGTTGATTTGGTACATTTGGCAGGGGATGGTTTGTTTCAGGGAACTGGTTTCTGCCAGAGAACTGAGAGGGAGATCGAATGTTTACTGCACCACTACAGGAAAACACCGTGAGGCTCTGAAAGTTGTTATTTATTTTTTATAGTTAATTTTATTTTTGTTGCTGTTGGCATCAAGGAAGGGTCGATGTACCACTTTAGTGATTGGTTTCTTGGTGTCCCTTCTTTTCCTTGGAGCTCTTTCTCCTTTTCGTCCTCTTCCCTTGTGCATGCCATATGTTACTGCTGCGGATAAATTTACTCCTCCAGAATTCCGTTTCGTACTTACAAGTTAAGCCAGCGAAGGAAGCTTGAAAGACGATCTTTGCTCATACATGCACCAAGGACGTGGGCACAAATGGAAAAAGACCCAAATCCGGGACAGTTGGAACATTCCACCTTTCCATTGGAGAACAGATTCACAACATGTGGACTTCTTGGGTTGGACTTGGAAGGTACAACTACTGTATCACTGGTATGAGAAACCAAGTCGTCAGCTAAAGAAACGGCCTTTGCAACCATTGTTGACAAAATGTCATTGGGTATCCAATCAATGCCTTAATTAACTTAGTATACCTTTCGTGACAGGGTGTACGCCAATAAAAAGAGCATTTGTGGCACTGGTCACACTAGATGACTGCATTTCCTGCATATCCACGATGTGGATTTTCTTTAACGCAACCTCTCGCTGATCCTCACGCATTCTGCTCCAGTGACCTGGTGAAACCTCTGGGTGCTGGAATTTTTGTCTCAGCTTATATTCAACTCTTCCCACAATTGCTAACTGGACTTCTTGCTTTTGGACCTTGACTAGCGTTTCGACGGATAAAGCAAAGGAATACTCGCCCACTTTCTTCTTTCCATGGTCCTGTGAGACGAATTCTTGCGGTAAACTGTTATTTTTTCTGATCTGTTGGTTGTAAACCTTTCTGGGGGACAGCCAAGTCCGGCTCTTTGACGCACTGGTCTTATCACACAGTTTATAAATTCTGCGATTCTGCTAGGCGTAAAAACGTCGTCCCTAGTCATGCAATCCTGACCAGTTCTGTTCCAACTGTCTGAGTTGCTTCTCAAACACGGCTTTGCTTGAAGCGTCCACGAGGCCTTTCTCTAACACACTTCCTACTCGTCTGCCCAATATATCTGCGATAATAATTTCTTTCGTTTTACCAATGATGCCAAATTCCTGAAGTTTGGTCTCAACGTTCGCCTTTAAGTGCAAATCACAAAGGAGATGGGTGGCTCTATCAAAGTTGTTCTTGAAGCCTGTTACGAAAGCCTTTTCGCCATCTGTTCGAAATGATAAAAATAGTGCTCAGGCCTGGATTCAGTGTTTTTAGTATGCTGCTAAATATGGAGTACGTCTCGGCTATTTTCTTCTCATGCACAAAGATAGGACCTATCATTGACGGGTGCTTTTCATCACGTCTGTTCTCTAATGCCTGGTTTGCATATGATCGCTACGGTCGCCACGATCGTTGCATTCGCTGCGACGACCTGGCCTGTTTCCATTTGATCCCTGCGAAAACAGGTCTAAAGCCTGGGGTCAAGTTAAATCTTGGCGCCAAATTCAATCCACGATGGCGGCAGTCAACAAACGACTCTTGCTCGAGTCTTGCTATTTTCTCGTTCTCTCTATCATTTGCCAAAGGAAACGAAGAAAGGGCAGGGGAAAACGGAAACATGGCTTTTGGGTTCGAGAGATATTTCAGATGAGAGAAGAACTTGGTGCCTATCATACTCTTGTTAGCGAGCTTCATATCCGTGATAGAGAGTTGTTCAGGTAAGCAAGGCAATTCTCTGGGATATCTTTCTATCGTTACGATCGTGACGATCGTTGGAGAGGGGTTTCTATTTGAAAAACTGCGATCGCTACGATCGCCATGATCGCCGAATTTTCTATTTCTGCGATTGCAGCGATCGCAGTCGCTCTGATCGCTGCGGTGGCAGACCGAGGCGTTTCCATATGATCGCTGCAATCGCTGCGATCACTGAACACGTTTCCGGTGATTGCAGGGATCGTGGCGATGATATGGAAACCAGGCATAACAGTAAGTGCTGATACGTGGTAGGAGTAACACTGTAACCACCAATGTCAAAAGTTGGATCTACGATAAAGGGTCTGAACTCGGTTGGATCACAGCAAAATCGCACAAGGTCGTTGAGCTGTCTATCTGTTGTCAGAATACATAGGAGCTCTGAAGCAACTCTCACATCTCTAATGAACGCTGTATTCTTGTCTTTTGCTTGTTTCTTGCAATCTCCAAGAAGACGGCAGCACTGGTCGTCTTATCTTCCTTTTCCGGAAATGTTCTTGACAGGTACACGAGCACTATTACTGCGGGCTCGGCCAAAACCTTTAACCTGCTGTCGCCCCTTAGGGGGTTGTCCTAAACTTGGGTAGCTGGACAGGAGCAGATGCTCTTCAGTAACTGCCTTGTAAACCACTGCTCGAGGATTTAAATCTTGCGAAGCCGACTCGAGAAAAGACTTGGTCCTAATCCACTTTCTTACGTACCTAGTAGACTTTCGCGACTTGCATTTTCCATGAGGCCTCAACTCAGTGTGATGTTCGATTCCTCCTTTAAAGGAAGATTGCACCAGACCGTAGCGCTGTATTTTGCTGTCTATATATTGCATTTTCAACCGCTGGAACCAATTTCCTAGAAAAATAAGTTACTGCTAGATTTCAGTTCAAATGTTCCAGTTAAGTTCCCATGAAAGTGGGTTTTTTAGAGTAGCAATGTTCACACGTTCTTTTCATTATTTAGTTTATTTAGTCACCCCGTGTTTTCCACAGACGCCGTCGCTACACACCATGGCATCCCAGCAGCCCAGTACCCTTGGCCCCGTCTTTTCCACCAAACCGAGCTGTTTCGGTCAATTTGCAGCAGAGACCATTGAAACATGGTAGGCTAATAGTTCTACGGGCAACACACCTATGGCTATAAAAAGTTTGGTCCTCATGGCAACTCACTTTTTCCAGTCCCTTCCAACCTGTTTTCAATCAGATTTTTGGTGATTTTAAGCTCGAAAAACATTTAACAAGGCCACAAACTCAACCTAACATATTTGTTTTCTTGCTGGATTATGCAGATGAGGTACCTTTGGCAAATATAAACATAGAACGCCAAAGGTGGGCAACAAAGCCTTTAATATCAGAGAAGTCTGGAACCCAGTATGCTGCCATGCTATCAAGACTGGTATGCTTATATTGTGGAACTCATCTACTAGAGTGTTACTGCGAAGAATCAAGCATTTCTGACAATTTGACTGAGATATCTTCTTCCATCATGTATGATCAAAATTGGGTTAAGTTTATGACGTCATCACTTGGCTAATTTGCATATTCCAGAAACTTGAGAATGGTAAACAGCAATATTCTCGTACAGACTATTTGTTTATGTCTTAAAATGGCTTAGATAGGAGACATGCGAACTCTGTTAGTCATAGTGGCAACTTAAGAGTTGCAGCACGGAGCGCGTGATGAAAGTCGCCGCGGCATAGTCGACAAAAATTGCATGAAACATCGCAGGTGCAAACCAGCCATAAGGCTGTGTTACAGCTCATCTTGTCACAACAATCCAGCCTTAAAATTTTACGGTTATGGTCACCCCAACAAATTATAGGTAATCGTTTGACAGGGTGGTTAAAGTTTTCTTTAAGATAATATATGAATTCATATGTGTTGCCACCAGTGCTGTAGCAGGGTTAAATTTATTTGGGGGGGGGGCACATCACGAGAGCCGTAGGCGCGAGCTTCTAGGGGGGTCCGGGGGCATGCTACCCCGGGAAATTTTCAAATCTGGTGTCCCTAAAATAGCATTTCCAGCCTTCTGATATCAGTTTCCCGTAATTGTTAACTGACTAAAATCATTGATCGGATATGTTACTTGAACGTCGTACCATCCTCAATCCTTATTTAACAGGCTTATACAAATTGACACGCAACATTTTTATTTTGTTAGCCAAATTTTTGGGGGGGCCCCGGCCCCTATCCATGCTACGGCACTGGCCATGATAAATTATATTACCCTTCAAAGACGTACCTCTTCACAGTCACTTTTTGTTAGATATGTCTTTGAAACTAAGTTAGATATCCATATTTCTTTATAAGCATTTCCAGAGTTTCCAACATGCATCCATTTCTGTGTAAATTAGAAAAAGAAATTGATAGCATAGAAATCGTGAGAAAATAAAGAAGAGACCTCCTAACGATAAAGAAAAACAAAACAAACAAACAAACAAAAACAGTACAATTTTGTTACAAAATTTTCAAATAATAGTTGAAGTTGAAAGGCAATTGCACCGCGAAAAATTTCAACACAGCTCACGGAACGAATTTCTGAGGTAAATTCATC
>BLFK01000492.1:610895-613395 GCA_014634185.1 Astreopora myriophthalma
TTGTTTCCATGTCACTGTCTTATTACAGATACCACAGGGATATTTTCTTTGTTTGGTAGCCTGATCTTTTGGCTTATATGTGCGTAGAGGTGTTGTTTTAGTTTGTTGTAGGAATGCGAGTGGAGATGTAGTTCCAGTCTGTTGATTGTTTACATGTGTAGTTGAGGTTTCAGTTTGTTGTAGATTTGCAATTGGAGAAAAGTATCCAGGTGAATTGAATGAGTCCAGCAAAGAATTGCATGGTGCAGTTGAGTAGTTAGCAGCATTGCAGTCGCAGCATATCCATATGTACGATGAAAGTCCAAGAGTTTTATACGTTTCATCGCCGATTTTGCAGCATCGAGTGTGGAACCATCGATCACAATTATCACACTGAATACCTAGTTGATTTCGCTTAACCGGTTTTGAGCAGAACCCACAAGGAAACTTCCACTGCGGCCCTGGATTTATACTGATATCGCCAGCCACTAATAGTAGACTAAGTAGTAATTGACGAGGAGAGCCAAGTTCTGGGCATGAATCCAAAATGGCGCCTGCTTGGCTGATTCGTGGTCGAGATCGATAAGCTTCCAATCCTATGGATATTGGTCTTGTTGAGCTGATTGAATTTGACCAGTCGGTGGAATTGATGTTAATTGATGATGTTATATAGAAATTATTAAGTTTTAGGCGGAAAAACAGTGACAAGACAAGGACTTTGAACGCAGTTGATAGTATTGCATCCGCCATCTTAGCTGACCGCTTTCGAACGATCAGTAGTTGGTTACCAAATTTCGAGGAATACAAACAGTCTTCAACAATTTTTAGTGAAATACGAGGACAAGTGCAAATCTCGTGCCAGAGCCTACGTTACTATTATCCAGCGGAACCATTTTGTTCGCCGCCGCGTCTTCGCGAGTTACCCACTTACATCAATGAAGTGTATGGTTTTCCTTTCAATGGTCCGTTTTCCTTTGATGGCAAATGAACATCATGATCTCCACCATCGCCACCATCATCATGATCGTCATCGTCATCATCGCTATTATTCATTTCATTTACCTTTTTGAACCAGCTAAAAATTTGATTTACGGTAACTTAAATAAGAAAATGGTTTGAACCCAGGAGTAACATACCTCGATTGAAAATGATCATCTGGGTAACTTAATTTATACAGAGAGACTTCTGCCCTCCCCCCCCCTTTTATTTTATTTTATATTTTCGACGATAGGAGAACGCAGTCCTAAACTAAAATTCTAAAGGGTCTAAACAAGAGAAAGTTCAGGAAAAGAATACAGTCTTTTGTAAGGCAACATCTTCCAGACAGCTCTTTCATGAGTGATTTGTGTAAAAATTACAAAACCTGGAACATAGGTATATCACCACTGATCATTCTTATAGTAAATTTGTTTTTACATGAAGTTACAGAAAAAAAAATGTAAAACAAGAGAAAGGCATTGTACATGTAGCTGTAGACAAACACATAATCATGATGTGTAAAATTTAATGAATTGTAAAGGTGATACCTTTCCTCAACTTCATAATGATAATTCAAGGTTAAAGGGAGGCGTGTCTCTCGAGAATGCAGTTAGCCATGATACGCCATTGAATCGTTTGACTGAAAGGCTTCGTCTGATAGGACTGATACCACATGATGTAGGTGGATGTGGGGATTGTTTCTTTAAATCAGTTTCACACCAACTGTATAGGACTGCTGACTTGCACCTTGAAATTCGTATGGCTGGAATTAACCATTTACAGAATTACCCAGAATTATATATTGAAAGTATTTCTGATGATCATTGGAATAACTATATTCGACAAATGTCAAAACAAGGCACATGGTGTGATAATATCATTATGCAAGCTGTGGCTAATGCATATAACTGTGTCATTCATATCACAGAATCTAATATAGATTCACCTGAAGGTATATTCCTAACTCCCGTTGCTGATCAGGAAGGACGGAAGACAATTTTTATTGGATAAATCAATGAGTTGCACTATGTTTCAACAGTGACTGAGAAAAATGGTCAACATAAAAACAAACTGAGATACATAAAGAGAAAGTTATCAGAAACCAATGAAAACAAAGAATGTAGACATCTCAAGCACAGAGATTACTTGAAAAGAGTCAAATATGCAGAAACAGCCAATGAGAGGGCAAGCAGACTTGCAGATAAAAGAGATACTTATAAGAAAAACATGTGTGAAGAAACTCCTGAAAAGCGAAAAGAGAGACTTGCAAATAAGAGAGACAGTTATAGAAATGAGAAGTCTGAAACAATTTCTGATGGACAAAACAAAAGTTGTGCCAATCCAATTCATGAACAAAAACAGGCACAAAATAACATGAACATTTTTCATAAGTCCAATGAGTTTTCAGTTTGTCAATGCACTGTGTGTTTTGAAGCATGGCCATTGAAATCCAGCCCAAGGAGGGCAAACCATTACCAGTGTCAAAGGTGCACAAGAGATAAACAACAACCAAAGAAATTTTCCAAGGAAAATGACATGTTGC
>BLFK01000492.1:623395-626873 GCA_014634185.1 Astreopora myriophthalma
ACAGATAACCGAAGCAGGAAGTGGGACGGAACACTTGCTTGCTCCCCTAAAATACAGAAGCATGAAAAATAAAGTTCCTTTAATATGAATACCTGCCACCATTTTCTTAATTGCCTTTTTGCCGGCGGCTGTCTTTACCTCTGCTGTCAAACAATGTACTATCGCCGCATTTACCCGAGTATTTGAATCGAGGAAGATGTTACCGGAAACCGATTAGTTAATTCGAGGGTAAACCTTTTCCAAACTCAAGAAATTCCTCCCGTTCTGGCTGAGAAATCACTGCTCAAACAAATATCCCTTTCGTATGCCGTTTTTCTTGGCACAAAAACTTCCCGCGCTAAAATGATGGACTGGCATCTCAAACCTGAGTACCTACTGATGTAAACATCAAACGTTATGACCCACCGTGCATCCTGTCGTAAGAACTCGTTTGAATTTCTGTCCGTCGTCAGCTTCCGAAGCAGCGTTAAGATTCTAGGAAATACAAATCGCGTTATTTAAAAGGGGACAATGATGTAAAGATCTTGCGTTTCTTAACTAGATTGATAGCCGTTATTGACTGCGATTTTTGAGATTTTTGAGGTTAATAGCGAGCAATACATCTATAGTTTGAACTTCTCGTTAGACATGTGTATCACGACGCGAAAAATTCGTTGACTCAGCGATCGAAAGTGCTGATCATGAGAGAACTCGACGTGGTCGCTGCGGGACCTAGTGAGTTTTTCTGGCATCCAAAATTCCTCTCGTGGACGATCGTTTTGAACCATTCAAGAAAACCGAAAATAATGTTAAGATCAGTTAAAGAGAAAGAATTTTGTTTTCGAGGGCAAGCCGGTTCACGTACTAGAGCTGAAACGATGGCAATAAAAGCCACAATCTTGTGAAATGGCATGGTCAGTTTTCGGTGAAATAACAAGAACTTCAACTGAACTGGACGAAAAAGTGACTGGCTTTCGCAGTTTCCTTGTTGAATCCGCGTCTTGTGCTGGCAAATTCAGTTCACAATCAACAATCCTGGGTCAGGTTGTGTGTTTTATGGCAATTGACATCGTGTAGGAAAGTAATTAAAACATCGAAAACATGAAAATGTCTTCCACAGAACATGTTTTGTGGACTGAATAAACAAACCACTCTGTCTAGTGACACACACATAGCCACTGAACTGATCTTTCCGAGACATCGATTCATTCCTGTGGAGTTGCGATGGCGTGCGTTTCTCAAAGTATTGAACTGGACTGCATGTGTACCAAAGAGTTTCGGGCCCAAGACAGTGCCTTTTTAAAGTGAAGTACGCCGCTATATTTTTACGAAACTGCTGAATAAAGTTTTCAACAGTTACTGGGGCACATTATGCGCGCAAATAGTTTTACGGGCCTAAAAACGTTTGGTGACGATGACTCGGCTTCGAAATGGCGCAAGCTGGTTTTTTTGGTGTCGTTTCTCTCCGTGCATGAATGGACTTCAAGGCAAGCTCCGATATTTTTTCTCAAGCAGGGAAAACTGAAATTATCCGAGCACCGGACTAGAGTAATTGTGAACGACGGAAAATTGGGGACTTTGCAAACTGAATAAAAATTCATATACGTATGCTTTAATTTATTAAATTTCAAAGTTTCCTAGCAGTATGTAATAACACAAGGCCAGTTACAACATAGCGCACCGAAACCAGCGATACTTCTGTAAAAAAATATGATTTATATTGGTAGTGATTTTTGCTTACGACGCACCAAACTGAAAGGTAATATTGGAACATAAAGATAAACAGACAGAGGTGTTGCTTGCATACACTCTTTCTTTCTATAACCACGTCTATAATTTTGGAACTCAGGCTGAGCGTTCTTATTTTGGGGGGCGATTTGAGCATTATGATGTTTGTTTGGCGATTTGAGTGTTATGATATTCTTAAACTTAAACGAGTTCGATAGTGTGGAAGTTATTTTGGAAAGGTTGTAACTAAGAACTGCTCTGTGAATTGGAGGTTTCGAGTTAAGGTTATTTATTGTTCATCGATCGAGTTCGACTATAAACTAAGGTGTTCTTCTGTGTATCGTGCAATAAGAAAACCACATTGTTAATGGCGAAAAAAAAAATTTTGGTTGATTTCAGCCTCAACGTTCTCATAAAAAAGATTCTCATAAAAGTAAAAGAAGAAGAGTGTACTAGGCGAAGCCTTTTGCCCAAAGGATGGGCATGGCTTCCTTGTTGACGCCGAGTCGTGAAATACAGGAACGAAACAATCCTTCGAGGAGAAATGGCAACAATATTAAGGTGCAGAACTCCATCTGTAACTTGAAGAGACTGTTGGTTTCATCAACGTATCGGGAGCTACAGCCCGTGCAAGAAAATTTAGAGACCACTCCCGCTCATAAAACATTAAGGAGCTCAAGCACAGGCGTTTTTGAGCGACGGACGTCAACCAGAATAGATCTTTTCAAATTCTTGGGCAATGGTTTCGCCCAAATTTTCAATCAAATCGTCTCTAAGCCGGTGACTCACGCCTCAAGATCAACAAAGTGTAACTCCGCTATGGAAGAGGTATTTTGACCGCGAAAACGTCTTAGAAGTCATTTGTATTGACATTATTTTCATAAAGTATGGAGGAAGGATTCAAGGTACAACCACCTTGAACGTATTTTTAAGATTTCATACAAGTCCTTCCAATGAAAATCATGTAAATTGCCGCGAAATTACAAGCAACATGAGAAGATTTATAATTCCAATTTACGGGCGTCATACCTCCTTTACTGAGCTAATTTTCTGTTGGATGAATGCTATCAATCAAAGTATTAACGCCAATTGTTGGAAATCCGCGTCTTTGTAGTGGCGTTCCGGCGATTCAAAGTCGGTGAAAATCTCGTAGATTCACTGTCATTTTAGAAGTGTTTTGCCCACAACCCGAATATGGCGGATTTTACCGAAAAAAGGTCTATCGAAGTGGATATGAAAAGGTTTATTTATTTTATAACTCTCCGATTAATTTTCATACGTTTCAACATGGTTGTCAGTTCTGCCGGCTCCATGTTTTCAAGTGCTGCCGGTTTTTGTTTTTCTCTTTTCTCCACTAAGCTAAAGTTGGGGGATAACGTTGATTTATTTTATAGTCAGTAAACACAGTGTATTAATTCTCTATTTTATAAAATGACTCAGTTAAGTTTGTATTCACCTTCAAAGACGTTGACAGCATATTTTGTTGACTTTTTTCAGTTTACTTTCGGAATAGCATTTGCGACCAGCTTTTGAATGACGCTATCACTGGACTCTACAAAACGAATTTGTTTTTCTTCAGTGTAAAATTATAAAGCTGAGAAGTTGAAACTCTAAGCCCCTCCCAGGGCCTTTGGGGAACAAGGGAACATGACTAATTTAAACTGGGAAACAAGGGAACAAGGACAAAATATCTCAGGGAACAAGGGAACACAAACCATTTTAGAGATCAAAAACAAAGGGACAGAAGCATATTATTAAAGGGAACAAGGAA
>BLFK01000492.1:635986-655501 GCA_014634185.1 Astreopora myriophthalma
TTCCTCATTAAATTTCTACCCATCAGGCCTGGGTTGCTCGAAGCATGGTTAGCGCTAACCAGGGTTAAATACCATGGAAACCTATTGGTTTTGACACCTTTTAACCAATGGTTAGCACTAACCATGCTTCGAGCAACCGGCCCCAGTAAAACAGAAACTTATTACCAGACAGTAGTGAGCATAACGTGACAGAGGCTAATTTTGTAAAAGTCCATAAATGAAGTTTCCTTTACGATGTCATTATGTAGCATTAAATGTTAACATTTTAATGAGAAATAGTACCTTGTTAGTGAAAAAATAACACACTGTTAATGAAAATGAGGTGGTAATAAACTTGGATTTGAAAGTGGTCATTGCTTTCTACTTGACCTTATTTTTGAAGAATACACAGTGTTTAGAGCATTATTACCAGTGTCTCTTGCCTGGAAAGAAACTGAACAAATCAAAATTGAACAGCAATATAACCTTACCAAAAAGATTTGCCAAATGAAAAATAAATTTCACAAGACGTGGGAAGCAGGTCTTTAGACCTGCATGGTGCACTTATTATACTTTATAGTATAGCGTAGTCCGGGCATTTGGCAAATGCTTATTCTGCTCTGCTAACCTGATAAATAAGGCCCCTGTCAAAGCAAAAACCAAAACTTTTAAGCGTTACCTGTGAACGAGTATTCGTAGTGAGTGTCTTCTCTCTAAAAATTTTACAAAAACTCACTAGACTCATCTGACTGAAACGAGACTCGTTTCTAGTATTCACATGATCGGGTGTTGCGAGCGTCGCTTGAGAACGAGACTCGTTTCCAAAAATGTTACGAATGGGATGGAACGAGTCTCAATCGCACTGTGGGTCAAAGGAATCGTGAATCGAGTGGTTATGGAATCGTTTCGATTTGAAATCGAGTGGTTTACCAGAAACCTTGACTGATCCGAGACTTTTTGCCCAGAATGCTAACAGATTTATTGCAGGCTGATGAAAATGGTGTAAGGTTATACTGACGTCTTGTCTCACCCCACAGAGCAATTGTCAACCAGACACGTCTGCTCATTACATACAATGAAGTGCATTTAATATCGAAATGTGGAAACATATGCATAACATAACCCAAATACAACATGGCTTGGTAAACTTCCACAAGGTTTCGTTGTTCTTGCTGAACAATTAGGTGCAATTGGCCACTTTACGTTACCGAATACTTTAAGGATACAGTAAACACCCGCATATAAGAACCCAGTATTTATGGACCTGTTAGAATAAAAAGTTCATTTTAGACCCCCTTTACATATAAACTAGGTTAGGCTAAAAATTAAATAGGTTCTTATTTTAGAAAATGACCATGAAATTTCAGGCGACTGGAACAAATTGCACTTGAAATTGCACAGATCTTGTTCAAAAGGCTTCGCAGGCCTATACATTTTAGATTTTACAGTTTTACATCATGATTTTCATGTCGAGAACATTGAGAACATACATGTAAAGAACAAAATAAGCTGTAGTTTTGCTTTATGGTTATTACTGTAAGTATCGAGAAAAATTACGTGTCCCTCACAGGCACTTGTCATAGAGTAGATATCTTTTGTGGAAATAGCAACCAATTTAAGAACCTAGATAGCCTAAAACTATTTTACTGTAGCCGGTATGATAAAGAATATAAGAAATGTCATCATTGAAACGCGAATATGAAATGATTTGGAAGTTAGAGTGATGATTGAAGTGGAGTGAGTAGCCTCCGTAGCAAGCGTTCCCTACGAGCGAAGATTTCCGTATTCTGGCCGCGGGGAAATTGGGGCGAGAAAATTGGTGGACGGGTTAACACCTGTCCACCTGTTTTTCGCCCCAATTTCCCGCGGCACGAATACAGAAATCTTCGCTCGTACGAAAAGCTTGCTTCGCAGGCTATGGAGTGAGCAAGTTAAGCAATGTAGCTCTGATGTAGCTCAGTGTAGCTCTCTAATGTAGCAAAGTAGCTCCAGCTGTATAAAATCCCTTGCGCGATTGTTCCTGGAGCTACATTGGTGAGACTGTGAGGTGTTTTTCAACGAGGAAAAAGGAACACATTGGTAATGTAAAACTATGTAAAACTAGCTCTAACATTGCAGCTCACGCTTGGCGTAACAATCACTCTATTGATTTCAACAATGCCAGAGTAATTGACAAGGGAAACTTCCGAATCTGAAAAACTTTGGAATCTTGGCACACCGCTAACACTAATGAAGCCGACAATAACTCCAAGCCTTTGTCGAAACAATTCTCTATTCTTTTAGATTAGCACATTTTTTCCCTTTTATCGTTTTTATAATTTTTTCACACTTCCATCTTGCATATATTTCCATCTTGCGCATTTACAACTTAGTTTTTAAAGGCTTTAGTCTGGAGGCCGAAAGCTTACGTTCTTATTTTTAAAAAAAAATTGACCAGAGAATGCTTTTTACAGGAATATGTCTCCAAAACCTGGTTACTCTTCTATTTTTAAGAAGAATGCTGTTTACTATTTTCAAGTATCTCTTTTTGCTCCAGAGATATTTAAGTTTTTAAAATGTGCAAATCAGCCAAGTGATGATGTCACAGACTCAATCAAATTTTGATCAAATGTGATGAAAAAAGATGTCTCAGCCAATTTGTATCAGAAATGCTTGTTTCTTTGTAATAAAGTTCTGCTAGATAATAAGCATACCAGTTTTGTTACCATGGCAACATACTGGGTTCCATGTTTGCCAATGGTGCCCTATCTGCATGATCCAGCAAGCATATAAATATGTTACGTAGAGTTTGTGGCCTTGTTAAATGTTTTTCGAGCTTAAAATCACCTAAGATGTGAAATCAGGTTGGAGGGAACTGGAAAAGGATGAGTTGCCATGGGAACCAAATTTTTCTATAGCCATAGGTGTGTTGCAAAAATAGATCCGTCTACTCCTGTGTTGGCGCACGAACCCAGTGGTAAAGATGGACGTTCCTACATATGAGCTCCTCATCCGGTGGATAGTGTTACCTTTTGAACAACCGAGAAGTCTTTTCTCCTAGTTGCGCAAGCAAGGGAACGAGGGAATTTTCGAAAGATCGGTTTGGTTACCAAATTTCAAAGAACACAAACAATGTTTAACTATCTTTAGTAAAACACGAGGAAAAGAGGTGAATTCTGCGCATGGGCCATTCAACCGGAAGTCCAATTTGTTTGGAATTGTGTTCAACGCACAGCTAACAGGGTAGGGGTCCACCGCTGCAGTAGTCACATACACTGCTCGAGTTAAAGGTTGGTTTACACGTACGACGCAACCATAAGGACAAGCTACATACGCAGAGGCGTTAACTTTTTGTTAATTGGTGTCTTTTGTCCTAACAAACGGTACTAATGATCGAAACGCTACTGCGCTTGCGTATGCTGTTTGTGTTTATGCTTGCGTCGTACGTATAAACCAGCCTTAACAAGAAAAGGCAAGTTTGATTAATTTTGATCTTTGGCATTTTGGTGTACTTGAGAAATTTGTTCTCTTGACATGAGATGTACCTGTACGGCTTTTGGTTGTCGGTCTACCATTCATTAGTGATCTGAATAAGCGACTGATTAAGAACAAGGTTGAGTCTTCTTCCATCCCTTCCCTCGAGGGCGATGTGTGTCCAGTGTAAAGAAGTTAACTAGGGGTGGCTCCCTTAAAAACAGGTCCCCGCGATCTAAGGTTTCGTTGTCTACTGATCTTGTGCGTGTTTTGAAATTCAAGAACTGTATCCAGAGTGGGAAGTGACGTCCTCGATGTCCTCCTTTGTTGTCTAATCATTCTCAAGTGAAAAGACAACAAAATAATTTGTATGTAACAGTGAGAAAGCAATACAAGTCGCAATACATCTCGTTTATTGATCCGGTAGCACCAAGTAAGACAAAACACAGTTGTTATATGAGGATCAAAGGCAGATGCCGTCGAATGACAACTCTCAACAAAAGCTCTTAAATACTTCATCCAAAAAACAAAAGTGTGACATTACTACGTGCCAATGCAAATGCGTGGAGAGTCACATACCGAGCACAAAATCCTATAGAACATTGACACCTCACACGCATTACACTGTAAAAACGTCAAATATTGCATTTGCCCCTCGGGTGTAGTTTCGTTTTAAGTTTGTGAGTGTTTTCTTTGTCCACTAAAACACTCGCGTCTGTATGATAAAATATTTTTTAAAACTCACGTTTCTGTTGCCATCGTGTTTTCGCAACAGCCTCACAGACAGTAAGAGACTTCGACTGGAGTTAATCCGAGAGCCCTTTCTGTCAACGTGAACCACTGCTCAAAATCAACCGGGTTTTAATAAATTCCATATTCAGTTACAGGGGTTTCATATCGAGTTTAGAGCAATAATTAATACGAGTGTTTTGTTGCTGTTCCTCAGACACTCGCAATGAACTCATGAAGGACGCAGTTAATGGTATATTACAGCATGGAGACAGCGGGAAAAGACGTGAGCATGGAAACCGAGATAACAGCAGCAGCAGCAGTGATTCGCCGTACCAGGTTAGCTCGGCCAGCACTCTGAGAGATACCGACAGCATCAGAGAGGTAATGCCACCAGCGTGAATTTTGATATTTTGTTTTTTGAATGAATAGCCCTTAAGGCCCATTTACACAGGCGATTTTTGTCGTGCAACTCGATGCAATTTTTGTCGCCATAAAGTCGCAAGTTTAAAATCTCACGTGTAAACTTTAGTGCAATTTGTCGCCGTGATATGTGCAGGGAATTCTAAGAAGGCTTGACATCAATAAATCACCTGGTGTGGATAATATACCGTCCAGAATTCTACAAATCTGTGCGAAGGAATTGTCGGTTCCCTTGTCACATTTGTTTAATCTATCTCTAAGGTCAGGAGTCATGCCCACTTTGTGGAAATCCGCTAACATCACTCCTATACATAAGAATAATAATAAGGAATTTGTGGAAATTACAGATCAATTTCCCTGTTACCTATTCCAGCAAAATGTTTGGAGCGTCTTGTGCACACTGCTATTTATGCACATATTTCGCCTTATTTATCTGAGTGGCAGCATGGATTCGTAAAAGGGAAATCTTGTGAGACACAATTGGTTCTCACTCACCATCAATGGGTCACAGCTTTGGATGAGGGACGACAGGTGGATGTTGCTTTCTTAGACTTCTCCAAGGTTTTTGACAGAGTGAAGCATTCAATTTTACTGCGGAAGCTCTGTAGTTTTGGAATTTCTGGTTCCCTACTACAGTGGTGTGAGAGTTACTTGAGTAATCGTTGGCAAAGAACTGTGTTGGATGGCGTCTCCTCCACTTGGTTCGAAGTTTCGTCTGGTGTCCCACAGGGCTCCATTTTGGGGCCGTTATTTTTTGTAGTTTTTGTAAGTGATTTGCCCGATGTCATTCTTCCTGGGAATACTATTGCGCTTTTTGCTGATGATTGTAAAATTTCAAGAGTCATTGATGATGCTAGTGATCAAATCAGTTTTCAACGGGACCTGGACAATCTTCATCAGTGGAGTATTCGCAATGCCATGGTTTTTAATGTTAAAAAGTGCAAAGTTATGAGAATAACAAAGAAAAGGCAACCTTTAGTCTCTAATTATTCCTTGGATAGTTCTCTTTTGGAAGAAGTTAATGAACTCAAAGACTTGGGAGTTACAACTACTGATAATTTTAACTGGAACTCGCACATTGATATTATTGTGTCGAAAGCAAACAGAATGTTAGGGTTAATTAAAAGGACATGTAGAGGTCTGGATGATACTAAGACTCTAAGAACTCTCTACTGCGCATTGGTTCGATCGAATGTTGAATACTGCTCTGTGGTATGGTCACCCTATACCAAAAAGAACATAGAAAAAGTTGAAAAAGTACAAAGAAGAGCAACCAAGTTCATTTTGAAGACTGAGGACAATTATGAAACTCGTTTAAAGAAGCTAAATTTGATGTCACTAAAAAATAGGAGATTTCTAGCTGATGTTACTTTTTTATATAAATCTCTTAATGGAATAAGTAATATCAATATTGATTCTTACGTTGATTTTTATTCGGATGCTGATCATTATTCATTTAGGAAATATGATGATTTATCTCTTAAGAAGAAATATGCAAAAACAAATCTACTCAAATATAGTTTTTTTCACAGGATAGTTGACTCCTGGAACCTTTTGCCCTACGATACTCGTAAGGCAGTAAGTGTAAATATTTTTAAGCGGGGAGTTATGAAGTTTTTATTGGACAATACATTAAATTAGTTATCCATTGTTGTATTATTGATTTTGATTTTATTATTGTATTTTTGTATTAGTATTAGTATATATTCATTGGTGATCTGTTTTTATATGGGGTCCTGGACTCCTTTACGGATTATCCATATGGCTATTTATATTATTCTTATTAGTATGTATTCTATATCTATTACTTTTGATGCCATTAAATTGTAAAAAATAAAAATAAATAAAATAAATATCGCAGAGGTTTTGAACTTGCTTGAAACCTGATGCAGTTTTGCTGCGAGCTTGTGTAAACTCGCCTGTGTTAACGGGCCTTTAACCTTAAGGCTGGTTTTCACTAAGGCCACGTAGTCGGAGTCGTATTACGAAGAAGAAGAGTAGAGCGTTACGATCGAGTGAAAATCAAACATGGGAGTCGTAAGCAATTTTTCCGACTCTGACTCCGTCGCTTACGATCGGAATCGCAAGGAGAACCGATCACAATGCACGAGAACGAGTGTTGTGACTGGTTTATTCTTACGCTTCTGCTTGCGACTCAAACACTGAATCCAGTTTTAAATTTTATTTTGCCCGATCGTTAAAGGGGCACTGTCACGGTAGATTTACTGTCTTTGGGTCATTAGCGGCTTAAAATTGAAACTTTTCTTTATTTGTTTGTTTGTTTTTATTCCCACTTTTTTTTTTTACTTTTTACAAACGTTCCATTGACTACATTACACAATGATATATAGTTAAATACATTCCGTACTTCCTACTTTCCGCACTTTCGACGTAGATTCCGTATAAGGTATCGTCTACCTTTTGTGGCATCAATTGCAACAGTTGTTGAGAAAAAAGGGAGTGGAGGTGACCTCTTTCAAGGGGCTAGGGTTAAGCAGTAAGGAAGAGGAGGCAAAAGTAAAGGGATAGGAAAAGCTTTCTAAAGTACAGACTTCACACCTTCCCACTTTTTTGGAGCGTCTGCCCTTTCTTCGATAACAAAAATTAAGCTAAGGCATTTCAGGAACCCATGTACCTTAGCAAGCACTTTTTTTTTTATTTTTGCAAATCCATGTAGAATTTCTATCTAAAAGGAGGTAAACGTTTCCTTGCCAATGATTTTTAGAGGAATCAGGTATCAGTCCTAAAGCTGTAGACATTTTAGTTGGTCGCTTTCTCTAATAATTTCAATTTACGTAAGGCGATGCATTCAGGAGGTGGAGAAGGAAGTTACCTTTGGACAGGACCAAAAGAAAGAGAACAGAAAGATACCTCGACTGAAAATGATCGTCTGAGTGACTGGAGTCCTGAGAAGGACTGTTGTTTCCAACGTTTCGAGAACCTGACGTTTCGACAACCTGTGCGGAAGCCATCTTCAGAGTCAAGTGATCGATTTTAGTCAGTTGAAAATTTAAAAACCCTGGTGAGCGATTCGATTGGTCAATGGATGGAGTAGCCGTTAGTAAACCCGTGATGTGATTGGCTGTGAAGACGTAAGTGGTGATTGTTTGGTTATAGGGTGTGAGTTGTATAATAAACATGCATAATGAGCTACTGTTTTCGGTTGAGTAATCGTTTGTAAGGTGCGGGAAGAGGTTGGCAGCGATTTAGGGTTGTTTGTTCTAAGTTAGTAAGCCAGCTTTCGAGTGTAATTCGTTGGTAGTAGTCGGTACTGTAGATAACGCAGGTAGCAGAGTCCCAGTCGATAGTGTGGCTTGTTTTCAAGTGGTGTTCGGCGATGTTGTTGAGGTCACCTTTTTTAGTAGCTCGTTTGTGTTCGTTTGTCGCGTTGTTAAATTCTTGCCGGTCTCACCGATACGCACACCCTACGAACCACTGTTTACTGGAAACCAACACACACTGACAAACTACTCGACCAAACGTCTTACAATCCAACTTCACACAAAGCGACTTTAGACACAAAGCGATAGTACATGCGTGTTGCACACAAACCCATGTTCACTACGCGTACTCACTCAGTAATGTTAAGGACAAAGACAAACCTGAAAACAGACCGGGAACAATTTACAAGATCAAATGCTCCGAATGCCAGGCCACTTATATTACTAACGGCTACTCCATCCATTGACCAATCGAATCGCTCACCAGGGTTTCAAAATCTTTTCACCTGACCACACTAGAAACGGAGCGTTTTCTAAGTCTCCAATTTGGAAACCGTTTTCGAACGCCTCCGCTTTCATCAGAGCTTTCTTGCGTTCTAGTGTGGATGATAGCTGAAAACGCATCAAAATGTATGCGTTTTCAGACGAAAACAAAGTAAAGTAGTATCGGCGACAAGATGGCAATGAATGACGCTCACAAGGCTGTATGATCACATGACCCATACAAGCCCTGGAGGGAATCCACTGCAATAGGAATAACTCCTCCCCAAGTCCCACGCCTCCTAGATTACTGAACCACTTTATGGTTGGAAAGGCATAAACATTCTATTCGCAAGCAAGTATTTCCTTTAAGTCTTGATGCTGAACTGAGTGCTATAGAGAGTGGTGCGAAGATCGGCCAGATCGCAGGTCACTACATCAAAAGCGACGGAGAGTGCGAGCGGAATCGATAGAGCATTTAACGTTGTGATCTTTGCCATTCGGTCAAGCAAATGACTCCCCTGACGACTCTCGTTGTGTGGTTTTCACTGGCTCAGTCGTCCGCCGATCGCTAGAGTGAGAACCAGCCTTAATGAAAAGAGACTCCTTTTGGCAAGGCCTGCTAAACAGGTCGAATTGAACCTGGCTGTGTTGTGTAGGGAAAGCTTTTTTGTGAATCAGTTGTTGGTTTATTTGGTTAACCCTAGAGACGGTTTGCTACTGGCCACTTAGCCGTTTTCTGTTCTACTCCTATCCCGTCTTAAAAAGGGCCTGTACTCTGGCGGGAAACTCTCTGAGGGCAGGATGACCGCGCGGCCCCTGAACAAGATTAGCAGGCTACAAACCTCTCAGTATTTGTCAGTTTACTAACTCGTTACTTTTGCTATCCGTGCTTAAAATTAATAGGACTCGCTCTCTGGCAGATCTTTTCAAGGCTAAAATGGGTTCGATCAAAGTGTTCTGATCTTTTTTCAGGATTCTATCGCTGATGACAGAGAACCAGGCGAAATCAGAGCCCGAGATCCAATGGCGGTTTTGCTGAGCCGCTGCATTCAGAATTACAGGCCGTCAGTGGACAGCAGCGCCAGCGAAGGAGACGTGACAAGAGGGCATGTGCGCATGCCTAGCGCCGGCGAAGAAAACAGCGACGAAAGGGAACCCGGTGAAATAGGTTAGTGAGATTCTTTTATCATTGGAAATCATGATGGTGATATCGTTGACCGGAATATAGACGCACCTTCTTGTAAATAATTTCTCAGGAAAGCGCGACCAAGGTCCACACGATCAAATTTTCTGTGGCAACTTTTGTCTGACCCTTTTCATTTGCTCGTGAACATGAGAACTTTAATTTTGCCTGAATTTGAATGGTTTGCCTGATTGTGATAAATGCATTGGTTGAAAAATTGGCGTGCCATGTTTTATGTGAAGAAAAAAAAATCCCATTTGCCGTAGTTTACCCGTGCGCTCTAAATGTAAGCACCGTGAGCTGCATTAGAAAACGAACTACTTCCAGGAAATATGCGAGGACGCCCAAAGAAACCATGACGCTTTTACTGGTCAAGCTTCATCAACTACAACTCAACTTATTAGAAAATGATTTGACGCGTATTCAGAGATTGACAGTGGTTTCCAAGCCCATCTATCCTTGGCGTGCAGATTACGTCATCGCCGCCATGTTGGTACCCGAAAACGATGGCTCCCTTATTAGGCCCTATTGTTTGTGCCACCAACATGTCGACCATGACGCAGCAAAGTTATCTGTGTGTCTAGAGATTTTTGATCACGTGGTTGCAAGTCAAGGTTGACGATCAAGATGGTAGCGCTGTTTTCACTGTCTAAACCCAAAGAAGTCTGGCGCATCGCATCGATATACCGTATTTATTCGATTGAACGCCGCTCTCAATCAAATAAACGACGCCCTCGAGTGAACGCCGGAGATGGAAGCAAAAGTACCAATAAACGCCGCCCTCGAATAAACGCCGCTCCCAATCAGAAGAATGCGGCGTTTATTCGGGGATTGTAGGAAAAACGCAAGTACACGGTACAACTCGGTCATCTAAACCAGCCTTGGAAATTTACTTTCTTGCATAACAATGCTTTTACGTTCAAAGCCAGACATTTACGATTCTATCTCAGCCAAAAAGCGAGACATTGGAACTTTAAACATGTTTCTTTTTAAAATAGTATTTACAAATGATCTACCGTGAATGTTATCAGTGATTTAAGAAATATGATTTTGAAATAAACGCCGCCTTCGAATAAACGCCACATCAGACACGCGGTCCGGTAAATAATGCATGGTTTGAGCCATGCAGTCATTTCGGCAACTGAAAAACTCAGGCCCAAGGAGCAGTAAAATTGTTTTGTTTTTTTGAAAGTTGCAAATGCGCGCATGTGCAATGAACGACTTATGGCTGTCTGCTGGAGAGTGGAGGAATTTTGGTGTAAATTTCCTGGGTAAGCTGATACACGCACATGGTTATCTGTTTTGCTCAAACGGAATATTTTTCGTGTTGTCTCAGTGTGGTGCAAGTCTTTTGCCCTGTGTAACATATACTACACACACACACATCGTCGCTTGTAAAGCGGGGATTGATGAGCAAGGTCCACATCGAGGGCATGTTTTTCGGAAGGGATCCGTTGCTTGTTTGCAGAGTAACTCATCGATAAAAATAACTGAGATCTGGAAAGTTGAACTTATATTCAAGAAAACTATAGTTTCAAAAAATCGTCATTTCTCAGCTAACAGTTATAATTCAGCCAATTCTCAGCTATCAGCAATTACGAACCTCTAGCTACTGTAACACCACATTCACAACTTGGCTCATAGAGCCCTTTGATTTGTCAACTGAGGAAGTTTTTTTGTACTTAGGAAAACCGTATGAAATGGTATCCTCGAGAGATCCTGTGAAGCCCAGAACACGAGCGAACGTTGGACGAACATTCAGGCTTAAGATGCGCCGGAGTGTCATGATAATGCACATTTCCTACCCCACGCGAGTCTTCGTCCTCGCTGTCACTTTCCTGCGAAATAAGGCGGCTGCGAAGCGATATTCGTCTTGAGCCGCTTCTTGTTACTCCTTGTCCTCTCGGGTACACTAAAATACTCGAAGACGCATGTTTACCTTCACTTTCACAATATAGTGTTCTTGAGCAAATTTTCCACAAATGATCAATTTGTTATTCAGTGCCGTTATTATGAGTTTGTCGAACAGCGAAGCCATGTTCCACGGTAAATGTTTGTTCGCCGTCAAATTTCTCGTTTTTTGACCCACTCCACCCTATTTGCCCCATAAATTAAAAAAAATCCTTAGCTGGAACCTTGGTCACTAGCAAGGGCTGGACGTGTGTCATCTCCTGTGATTCAAAGGCCAAGGAGCGAAAATATGTTGCTGGCATAAGGTCAATCGCTTCCTGAAAAGTTTCTCCTCATAACTGTTTGACACCAGTTACTCCTTCCCGCAATACTTCTGGGGACTTCTGGGCTCGGCTGCTGGTTTTGTCCGGCGTCAACCCGTACATCCAGGGAATTACAGAAACTATCAAGACAGTTTTGTGCAGCCACGAAAAACGAAAACTCTCCTTTGTCGGAGCATGTTTGCCAAGCCAAGCATACAAGTGCGTGGGATAATTCAAAAGTTATGGTCATAAACCGGCGTTACCGTCAACGGCTTTGTTTGGAAGCATGGGACATGAACTCCTCCCACGCTCCTTTGAACCGTGGTGGTGTTGGCCTTTTACACGACACCTATTTACACCTTGTTAAAGGAAAATGTCGCTAAGTAGTGAGCATATAAAAAGACTCTTGTTGGAGCATGATATCATCCCGGAGGAAAACACTGGACAGGAGTGTCCACGCGCTGGGTCGTGTATTGTAACTTTTCAAGTTACATTCATTAATCTCTAAACCAGAGTAGCATCAAACCATGTCTCCTGATTGCCCACTTACATGCAGCTTGAACCTTAGCCTGTGTGTTTTTTTTCTTTCAATACTCTGCTCATCATCGTCATCATCATCATTGTTATTATTATTATTGTTATCATTGTTCTTATCCTCATTTACCTATTTAATCAGTGCACCATTCTTTTTTCTATTTTCAGTCTCAAGGAAACTCTCCCCGGGTGAGGTAGTAGCGTGGGAACCTTCAGGCAAAGTGAGGAAGCTCCCCCGACCATTTTCTGGGAAATTCACACTCTTTAAAGAGCTCGTGGATCCAAAAAGGGATGAGGTCGCCGCCACACCCGAGCACGCTACGAAAACTTCCGACGAACAGCCAAGTCACAGCGACCGTTCTCTTCATGCATCGCACTTGCTACAGGGAACTCTCGGTTCAGACTCGTCTTTTCCGATTGTAGAACAAAGACAGCCACAGAGACAGCAACATCAACAAGGCGCTGAAGCTAAGGTCATTTACGTTGAAGATAAAGATCATCAAACATCAGAGCCAAGACTACAGAACACATACTCTGTCCAAAGGTACCGAGAAGGAGCTGAAGCTCGGGCTGTTGCTATAAGGGAGAAAGAGAAGAGATATGGTCCCTCAAGCGAACAAGGCAGAATAAGCCGCGATGAAGCAGGGCATACTGAGACCATTGAAGTGGACAAAGAGGGAATTGAAACTCAACAGCCAACTAAAATTCAAGTCACGTTACCTTCAGTTGATAACAGTGTTCATGAAGAAAGCTTGGTCGGAAGTGATGCGCATGTCTCTTTTGATCAGGATACTTTCGGCGACGTATCATCAATATCTGGAGGAGATTTTTGAGTTACGTTTCACCCACAGTGCTGTTTATTTGTGATAAAGGTGTGGAAATATCAAAATTATTGCAAGTGTTGCTTTAAGAGTATGACTCAGTGGTTATAAGTCTGGTTCCCCCTTGTGCGATGGGAGTAAGCATAAGCTCAAGCATAAGCCTACGTGATACGGGCACAAGGAAATGAGACATGCGCAAGCGCTGTATCGTCGGAAGAGATCTTAAGCGACTGCTTCAAGATGGTGGACGAATATGTCCCGCTATTAATTTTGACGCTTGCGCTTATCATGCGTATTTCATGCCCGTCCCCCTAGTGAAACAAGCACAAGGAAGGGAAAAGTTTCTTTTCTTGCGTTTATGCTTATTTCACGCCCGTTTGCACACGGCATTTCACCTTTTTTTAACGCGGGAAGAAAAGCCGGTATGGAGGCACTTGTACATTATAAGGGTGTGGCTAGACCTTCTCCCACTGTACGGTAGTGTGCTCTGATGCATCCGTCAAATCCAAGAATCCCTATTCCCACCTCCTCCCACCGAGCATACCCCGGGGAATTGACGAAAAGTTGCCTCTGTATAGGGCGATCTTAGCTGATGTCATTGTTAGTTGAAGGAGCTGGCCAACTTGAGCAATCTCTATAATTTTCAGTTCTTTGCAAGCAATGTATAGCCATCAAAAATTGCAATATTGCTGGGTGGCAAAAACGTCAATGAGCCGTGCATTCTTTGTAAATTTCCGAGTTTCTAAGACAGTAACTCGGGTTCAAATTTTCATAGATATTAATATTGCCATTTTCGTTTAATATTCAGAGACAATTTTAACAGCTTGATCAAAGAATGATAAGAATGTGCTAACGAGGCAAAAAATGTCAACAAAGAATTCCCTATAATGAAAGATTTGAAGCGAAACGAGGCCCGGATCGGTGGACATACACGCTGGTCAGCTTTCGCAAGCTGAAGGATATCCTGGTCCAATTAATTTTTCCTACCGGTATTTTCCTCTTAGCGGATCTTAGGGCGTTCTTGGATTTGAGCGATCATAATGTACGATCGAGTGCCCATTCACTGTCAGGCCCTCCCCTCCCCTCCCTCGGTCTACCTTTCTATCGATATTGGTTTCGCTTTCCGAGTTTGCGTTCTTGTTATCCTGACATGATTTCATTTCTCGTCTGCGGCGAGCTTGAGAAGAAGAAAACGGAACAAACTAGTGCAATGGTCATACCCTGATTTTCTTGCCTCTCGAGAACGTAAGAAGTTTTTTGCTTATAGTTGATGTAAAGAAATGCACTGCCTTTAAATGAGTTATACCGGCAATCTCTATTAGTTAAACTTCTACCCCCCGACCTTGTGAACTAAGACCTAGTCCACCGCACACTGAAATTTAAGGGCAGGAAATTTACTTCAAAAAGCCCCTTATGAAATGGGTTGTGGACGCATTTAAGTTTGTAACGGTTGAAAATTGCGCAAAGGGGCGAAGGGTTCGTTGCTCAAGCAATTGAATATTCAAACCGGGCGGCGGAAACTGTTATAAAATGCTTCGCCGAAGCCCTTTGCGCTTCAGACAACCAGATATCCACTAGAAATGGACTTCCATTTTTCGCTTACATGCAGCCTGTTCATGTTTTTTTATTAAACACTGCATCGCTTTTAGCCCCAGTCACCGTTAAGAAATCTACTCTCTTTATAAGAGTTTGAACATTTTCATTAAACTTCATTAAACTCTATAACACAATTTCTTATCTTTACTGTTCATAGTTGTTAGTTTCTAAATCAAGTCGTGTGGTGTGAAGTGCTTTGATCACAAGCGAAGTTTAGAAGTGAGCTCCAAACCACCACTGGGTGGTGGAATCGATTCCTTGTGTGCAGCGGAACTCAGGGTTCGATGTGAGGTACAACCCGAAGTTGTCTTCGTTTACCACCGAATGAGCATTCGGTTGAAATTCACAGGCAGTCTGGAAAGAACTGTCAGTATGTAGAAATTCACCTCGTGCGCTATCCCCTTGCCAGAAAGGTACAGTTTTCTGGATTCCAACGTGTCCTCGGATGTTGATGTATTCCACTTTTTTGCATTTGTTCTGATAACCGTAATCGACAATACTAAAGTCCTTGAAGGCTCCGCGTATGTAATCTGTGAAATCCACACCATGAGTTGGATAACTGCATGTTGCTCGCCAATGAGTGGAGTTCCCTTGCACGGATCTCATTCGTGCCAAACTCTGGCGGTACAGAATCCAGTTGTGAGCATTCTCGTTTACTGGAGCGTCGTACTTGAATGGGGTGTATTGGAAAGCAGGCAGCGCGCGATACTTAACACTCCAAGACATTACCAGGGTCCACGCTGTACCAGGCTCGGACTTGAGATCACAGTAAGCTGGGAAGCGGTTTCCTGCGTTGTCGTAAAGTCTGTAGATGCCACATTTTGAGGCTCCTTTCAACAGGTAATCGAAGCAGGAAGTGGGACGGAACACTTGCTTGCTCCCCTAAAATAGAGAACGAAGAAAAATAAAGCTCCCTTAATATGAGTACCTGCCACCATTTCCTTAATTGCCTTGTTGCGGGTGTCTTTACCTCTGCTGTCAAACAATGTAATATCGCCGCATTTACCCGAGTATTTGGATCGAGGAAGATGTTACCGGAAACCGATTAGTTAATTCGAGGGTGAACCTTTTCGAAACTCCAGAAGTTCTTCTCGTTCTGGCTGAGAAATCACTGCTCAAACAAATATCCCTTTCGTATGCCGTTTTTCTTGGCACAAAAATTTCCCGTGCCAAAATGATGGACTGGCATCTCGAACCTGAGTACCTACTGATGTGAACATGAAAAGTTATGACCCACCATGCATCCTGGCGTAAGAACTTGTTTGAATTTCTGTCCGTCGTCAGCTTCCGAAGCAGCTTTAAGAGTCTGCGAAATACAAATTGGTGTGACATAAAAGGGATAATGATCTAAAGATCGACGGCGATTTTTGAGGTCAATAAGGAGCGATACTTCTATAGTTTGAACTTCTCTTTGAACATTGGTATCACCACGCCAAAAATTCGTTGACTCAGCGATCGAAAGCGCTGAGTGAATTGAATGTGTTCGCTACGGGACCTAATTGCTCAGTACTTTGTCTTTTCCGGTGCGCAAAATTCCTGTCGTGGACGATGGTTTTGAACCTTTCAAGAAAACCGAAAATCATGATAAGATCAGTTACAGAGGAACAATTTTGTTTTGAAGGGCAAGTCGGCTCACGTACTAGAACCGAAACGATGGCAATGAAAACCACAATCTTCTTAAATGCCATCGTCAGATTTCTGTGCAGTAACAACAACTTGAGCTCGACGAAACACTGAGTAACCGGCTTTCACAGCTTCGTTGTTCAATCGTACTGGCTATCCTGAGTCAGGTTGTGAGTTTAATGGAACTGATAGACATTGTGTAGCAAAGTAATTAAAGACGTCGAAAACATGAAAATATCTCAGGCACAGAACTAGTTTGCGGACTGAGTAAACAAACCACTCTGCATGACACGTGGGCATAAAAACATCTTTCAAAGACATCGGTTTATTCTTGTGGAATTGCGATGGCGTGCGTTTCTCAAACTGGGCTACGTAACGAAGAGTTTAAGGGGCCAAGAAGCGCTTTTTCAAGCGACGAAGTCCGCTCTATTTTTTTCTTTTTTTTTTAACGAAACTAGAAAATAAAATTCAACAGTTACTTAAAATCGAGAGTCCGGTTGGGGCACATGCAGTATGCTCGGCTTTGAAACGACGCACGCCGGGTTATATGTGGTGTTTTTCCGTGGAAGATTTGACTTTAGATTTGACAAGCTCGGACATTTTTCTCCGATTCTTCGCGCACCGGAGGAGAGTAGATTTGAAAGAGAGAGAATGAAGGACCTCGCGACGCGAACTAAATAAAATTCACATACAGATATGGGCCGAGTTGTTCGAAGCAGGGTTACTGCTAATCCGGAACAAATACCATGACAACCTATTGGATTTAATGGGACTTAACCCAGGGTTAGCGCAAACCCGTCTTCGAATAACTCGGTGCCGTACTATTCTTGCGATGTCATCTCTTCCCATGGTCAGTTTAATAACAGTCTTAATTCAAACCTTCCTACTAAGAAATATCTTTGAACGCTTACCAAGTCTTAATGATTTGGATATATGCCTTGATGCCCATACTCCACCTGCCAGTTGTAGATACTATTCTCCGCATAGCTTCCGGCAATTGAAAGAAAACCTGCAAATTTCGTCTCATTTAAATTCTGGATTTTCACTGTTTCATACTAATGTTCGAAGCCTGAAAAGCAATTTAGAAAACTTTCAAACCCATTTATTAGAGGAACTTGATCTTCATAATCACAGAAACTAGAATAAAAGATGAGCATGGTGATCTGGATTTCAATCCCTTGATACCTAATTATAACTTTGAGTATGTGCCGACACCTCTTTCTGCTGGAGGTGTTGGTATGTATATTGATGAGCAATTTAAGTATACAGTTATTGAAAAATGCTCTAATGAAGCTTTTCAGGCTCTCTGGATTGAGTTGCATCTACCCAAATATGCAAATATAATTTCTGTTTTTGTTTATAGACAGCACAATTCACCAGAGCGTTTTCAGGAATATTTTGAGGAAGCAATTGAAAAATTAGTGCCTCTGGGAAGAGAATTATCTTGATGGGTGATACTAATTTAAATCTTCTTCGCTTTTACTCCTGCAAACATGCTCAAAATTTCATACTTTCTCTGCAAAGTTTTAATGTAACTCCAACAATTAACAAACCAACGAGAGTACACAATAATTCATACTCACTTATTGATAATATCGTCCTGAGTAATATAGAAGATAACATAACTAGTGGTAATATAATTTCGGATCTAACTGATCACTTTTCACAATTCTGTTATCTTCTCTCCACTAAAAAAAAAAAAACATCGTTTGGTGTATTAAAGCCATATCTTACTTCGTGCTGCTACGAAGCCTTGGTAAAAAGTATTTATAGTCATAATTGTCATAGAAAGCTTGTTCGTGATTATTCAAATTATTCTGAGACAAATTTTTTGCAGGACCTCTCTCAGATTGACCTGATCGATTGAAGCAGTCTCAAAAGAAAGTGATGTGAATAAGTCTTTCTCTTCTCTCCTTTAAAGCCAATCTCAAAGCGCAAGATAAAGCGACTCTTAAAACTTTGGATAACAAAGGGAATCAGAAAATCAATTAAAATAAAGAGTTCTCTTTATTGTTCAGGTGACATTGATGCTTACAAAATCTATCGTAACAAAGTGTTGATGCTTACATGAATACGCAAGAAAATGCACTTCCACAAATATTTTGAAGAAAATTTAACAAACACTTAAAAAAACCTGGGAGGGTATCAATAGTCTTCTAGGCCGGAAAAACAAGGTCCGAAAAGAAATAAGCTCTCTAAAATGCTCACGAACTAAACAAGTATGCTATAATTCCTCCGAGTTCCCTGATATAATGATTAAGTATTTTTCTTCAGTTGGATATAATTTGGGCTCTAAAATGCCAAATCAATCAAAACAATTTACTGAATATCTTCCAACGCTGAATTCCTCTGGTTCGTTCTTTTTTAACCCCGTGTCTCCTTCTGAAATTGAATTTGAAATAATGACTATTCCTCAAAATAAAGCTCATAGATTGTATTCTTTACATATTTGCATTTTAAGATCAGCTCAACATGTTATTAGTCAACCTTTGTCTATAATTATAAATAAATCACTCGAATGTAGAATTTATCCATCTAAGCTAAAACTTGCTAAAGTTATTTCAATATACAAAAATGATGATGAATCTGACCCTTCCAATTATAAGCCTATATCCCTTCTGTCTGTTTTTAACCGTATTTTAGAAAAAAATGATGTATTTATTTATCGTCTCAAATGCTTTGTTGAGAAATGTAAAATACTTAATGATTCACGATATGGTTTCCGCGAAAAACGACCTACTGAACATGCTATCCTGGACATAATCAGTCAAACTGAAAATAACATGGACAAAAAGACGGATGTATTAGTGTGGTACATTCATTGACTTGAGGAAAGCCTTTGACACCGTCGATCATTCGATATTATTGCAAAAGCTGAATCATTGCGGAATACGTGGAACAGTGAACAAGTGGTTTGCTTTTTACCTAGTAGGTCGACAACAAACAAATATATTTTGTAACGCTTTGCTAATGACAATGAAGTATGTTAATATGCTAGATTGGTGTTAATTGTAGAAGTATTTTAGGCATGCTCGTAGGTATGGTGAACCCCGAGGGGTTTGCTGGGCTATTTAAGATTTTGTAAGTTATGCAAGAGCCACTCGAAGGCATCTCTTTCAAACTTTGACTTTATTTGCTATGCCGTCTGATACTGAACGAGCGAGTGTTCCCGCTTCGATCGCTGAATCCTTCCATGAGGGAGATCCCGTTCGTGCAACTGCTTCAGGATCATCGGGTCAAACGTTGTCCAACGCCGA
>BLFK01000492.1:660144-680144 GCA_014634185.1 Astreopora myriophthalma
AACACTGCTCGCCCCGACTAGCCTGTGCTAACTGCGGGCAGTGCATATTTCTATAACATTATTTCATAAATAAATTAAAGGGGATTTATTCACCCATTCCGGGGAATAAATTATTTTATGCGGCTTGTAAATGCCAGTCTCCCGGCAAATGGTTGGGGGTCATCCGGGTATTAGAGCATCCAATATTTAAGCAGATTAGGCCAGGTTACTGTCCTCTTTTCTCGAGCTTCCCGCGCAGTTCACAATTTCCCACCCACCCACCCTCGGTATGGTAAGTCAAGATCTCTAATATTTGTTTACGGCGGGTACTCCCCCACCTTTGCTGGGAATAATTTTATTGTTTAATGTTTTTCTAAGTAAAAAGTTTGTTATAAGAATAAACGGCCACCTCGGTGGCCAAAAAATGGCATTATGTTTTGTCAGTTCTTCCCGGCAACTTCGCACAGCCATCGCATTGTGTAGTAAATGAATCTCAAGTTTATACAATAACATAGAGCATAAATAAAGTTGAAACTTGAACTATGTGTATATGCTATAAAGTTCATAGCACAACAGACCACCCGATATTTATACAAGGAGAAATTACAAGGGTGCGCGGAGATACGTATTTTATTTCATCACTTTCGAAGGGCAAAAACAGTATTTTACGGCTCATATCTTCAAGCCACCGTATAATTTTCTTTTTATTACATGAAAAAAATTATGCAAACGAAACCAAACAAGCGACCAGTATCAATTAAGGGCTTTCACGCGAACATCCGTGACATAGTATGCATATTTTTCATACATCACTAGTAAAAATATGAAAAATACGAGTGTTTTAGTTTCCAGTAAAACACTGGCATCCATATAATAACAATAGTAAAAATAATAATGAAGAACGTTTTATGTTATTGGTGGTAAATGTGTACGACCCACTAAACTGAAGTGGAACAAAAAGGTAGACTAAGATTTTTCATTTGCATATTCAGTGAAGGCTGTTGCCTAAAGGATGCCTAAACTTAAGTTTCACTTTGGGAAGATTTAAGGTTGTCCCACTGTCCTTGTACTGATTTACACTGTGTTCCTTATGGTAATGATAATATATCGCATTTCTATAGCGCATTTTCTAATGCGCTTTACAACACTTTGTGGGGGACTTTGCCAGACTGCTTTATGGTGCAATTCACAATCTTAAATCTAATAACGAGTAGAATTCACAGGTGCCCCCAGAACAGAATGAGTGATAAGGTCAGACCACAACACCGAGTACAGCTTGCCCTACTCTTTAAGAATAGTGTGTGGGTTCTTTAACGTCCCACAGAGTTATTGAACAAGGGCTGTGAGACGGGACCTACGGCTTATCGTCCTTATCCGAGAAGATTAGAAAGTCTAACCATATGCAGATGTAATTACAAAGGCAGCACTTTCTCCTCAGTTATTTAAAGGCCCTGAGTGTTGGTCCGGTCGGTGTTCGAACCACGACCTCCCGCATGAAAGTCCAGTGCACTCTCGATTGAGCCAACTGGTCGCGGTCAAATGGTGACAAATGACTTTGACAAGTCCATGAACACCGCTCCTGTTGCTTTACGTTATACCGCTGTCTGCTTTTTCCGGATTAGGTCTGTGAAGCGAATAACTCGGCTGCCACTTCAGTTGAACGATTAGATTCAATGAAAACCAGATTGAAGGTGGGAGAGAAGGCCGTGGCATTCGCATCATTACCTGCCTTAGTATACACCATTCTTGCCAGAAATGTTGACAGTGAGAGTGGGAAGATTTGATATCGGTCTGTGAATGTCTATTTCTGCTAAAGAACCAGTCTTTAAGAGAGAGATCACCTTGGCTACTTTCCACTCAGAAGGTACAACTCCAGTTTCGAGAGATAAGTTGGTAATAAACGTGCTATGTTAATATAGCAGGCGCAGCATCCTCAGTAAGTAGTCTGGTGTCTAAATCAGTCGCTTTTCTCCGTCCAAGGTTTCCCAGATCTCTGGAAATCTCTGCATGCCTCTTTCACACCTCTAAAATGAAAGACTTTCGTTTTAGTGTGATGACGAAGCTAGTGAAACAGTCGCAGAAACTGTTCGAAATGAAACTCTTATCAGTTGACTTTGTTATCAGTTGACTTTGTTATCAGGAACGCTGATCCTGGCTCTGATGGTAGCTTTGTTGGATATAGCTAACCTATGGCTACCCAGAATTAATCAGAGGAGTTCGGCAGCACTGCCTGTTAGAACATCCGGATGATATTTGTTGTCGCAATTCTAAGTAAGGCCTGTCACTGTTACGTTGCCTCTTGTACGAAGACCAGGCATTTCCACTATAGGCCTAAGGGCTTTCGAGTCGTACGAGCTTTCAAGTAAGCCATCCTTCACGTTCATCTCCCTCTTGACTTCTTGAGTCAACTACGGGCAGAGCCGTGTTTTAACACTTTTTTGCTGGTGATGAGAGAAGCGTGTTTGTCGATACATTGTTGAAGAATGTCCTTAAAAACACTCCAGGCATTATTGACGCAGGAAGATGTGTCGTCTTGTTCAACATTCACGGATTTAAGCTATTCGCAAAATAGCTTATGTTAGGATCGTCGTTTGCAAAGTTTCGGCACATAATTATTCTGGGATTTTTTACAAATTACTGTCATATTTCAGTTAAACTTTGCGAGCACAACAAATTAAGTCGTGATCGCTGCTATTCAGTAATCAGGCTCATTGCTGCAAATGATGTCAATCAGAATCTTGGATTCGCGCGTAATTCTTGTGGGGGATGAAATCAGTTTTTTGAAACCGAAGGAGGCTGAAATCGATTTATGTTCTTTGTGATCCGATGGCACCAGATAGGCTCAATTTGTGTCGCCAGTAAGAATACATTCTATGTTTTCTGATGACAATGTCGAAAGCATCGATTCAATTTTGCACTTGAAATTAGCAAAAAAGACGTTTTAAAGAACCTGGCGGGGGGTAAATAATTCTCCCCGCGACAGACCTAATCAGGAAATCCAATCCAGTTACATTCGATATCCTCTGATCCGTTCGTCTGTGATAGGGTAGAGATAAAGAGATGTAAGCCCCGACACCGTCACCTTGCCGGACCTGAACTCGTAGCCTTTCCATTGCAAGTGTATCCCTCAATTTGTGCTTCAGCCACATTATCAGCGGAAAGATGACTTTCACTGAGCGAAAAGAGTCAAAAGATAATCTAAATTCCTAAAACCGTCCTTTATTTGACAGATGCCATCCTTGTTTGCTAACAGCAGGCCTCAGATGTTTTGGTTCAAAATTTGAAGGCCTTCGTTTCTGCGGGCAAATTCAATTAGTTCGGGCCGGATATCATAGTGAAGAAAATGTTTCACTTGTTCCAATTAATTCATCTCGCCCGTTGTTGTTAGCAGAATAGCATGAATTGCTAAAAGATTCACCGTCATCCGAACCATAATATTACAAGTGAAAACTCTTGAGACATAGCGAGGAGGATGCTCTCAGGGTATCCGGCAACTCGCCTACGTACAAACTCGCCTACGCCAACTCGTCTACGCCTACTGGTCAACTCGCCTACGTAGGCGAATTTGATCACCAACATAGGCTAGTTCGTTGTTCCTTATTCATTGTTCCAAAATGTGTTTTAACTTTCTATTTGTTCTGCTCCCGATAACAGAATGATTGCTATTGCTTTCGTTTTGGTTTGCTCTATTACTGGGTTAAAAAACTCGCACGGAATTGTTAACCAATTAGTTGCAAAAATAAAACCAATTGCGACTTACTCACACTCGTTTTCTCGCGCTTGTCGCCGGGTTCGTTTACTTGCTTTGCTGCCTGACTGGCTACCAAAACCAATTCGTGAATTACTTCTATTTGTGTTTTTTAATGCAAAAATGAGTCTCCAGTCCTGGATTTTGGTGTATGTCGCCCGATAGGAGCACTGTATGTAGGCGAGCGCTGACGGTAATATTGGCGGGCTTCATTCCGGTCTTGCATTTCAAAGATGGGGGCAGGTGCGCTTTAATTTACGATCAAACCTCCGAGTTGGGCCAGAAACTGGCATTGGATGATGCTTAACATCTAAGCCTTTCGTTACCAGAATATTGCAAGCGTTCTCATCCAAGCCACTGTTAGCTTTTGATAAGTGATTTCAGGACAACTGCAGAAAGGAGCCAGGTCAAAAGTGTCGCGGGGCAACGGAAAACAGCCATTACACGCGTAATGGGCATCAAACCGTTTAACCGGCACTTGAGGGGTAGACGTGCCCTTCGGAATTTCAATAGGTCATGGACTAGCAGCATGTTTGATTATCATTACACTGTACCATTGAGGGGAGGCACAACCAAGAATGATTTGATCATGAACTGATAGCGGGTGCCCGACGTCTGGGACATTTTCTATGCGGTTGAACTCGGGGAGCCTCGTGACTAGTAACCGCAGTCAGTCAGTTAACTATATCCTTAAACTATATCAAACTATATCCTTTTCCATACAACACAAAAGAAGTTACAGCCTACTTTTAATCTCATTTTGTGTAATAAGCAGTTGAAAAGGGAATATTGCATTAAGTATCCTGGCATTTTGATTGACTCACACTCAAAATAGGGAAAAAACAAATAGAATTGATAGGTTAAAAAATTAGAAGAAGCATTGACATCTTGTGCAAAATAAGACATTTTGTTGACCTAAGTATCTTGATGAAACTATGTTATGCTTTAATTTATCCTTTCCATGCAGTGTTTCTATGCCATTATTATTTGGGGAAATACACATGAAACAACTCTTAAGCCAGTATTTATACTTCAAAAGAAAGCAATGCATATTATCCCTTCCTATCAATTTGATAGTCATTCAAGTCCTTTTTTCAAATCTCTTCGGGCAATTAAGCTTTTTGATCTTGTGACATTTAACATTGCTATTTTTATGTACAAATTCCATAATCACCTCCTACACATTACATTCTATTCATTCTTCACTAGAGTAACAAATGTGCATAACTATTATACTAAATTCGTATCAAAACAGTCTTACTATCTTCCCTATGCTAGGACTAACTATGTTAAATTCAATATCCGCTTTCAAGGCCCGAATTTGGAATACTATCGAAGATGACATAAAATTATCATCATCATTATCTGTTTTCAAGAAAAGGCAAAAGGATCGATATTTTGAAAGATATTAGAATTTTTATTCTTGCGTATTACATTCATTAGATTTGTAAAACTGCTCTACATTAATTATTTAATTTAATTATTCAATTTAATTTGTTTAATGATTATCACCCTGTTACTTAGCTAAAAGTTCTTTTTCGCCCTAGAATTCTCTTATTTACTTTTAAAGTAAAGTACTTCTCCCTTCAATGTTCACTTTGTGTTTTGTGTTGTGTTTTGTTTGTGTGTAAACTATGTGTGAATGTGTGTATGCCGACCTAAATTTGTATTAATACATATGCGCGAAACTGGCTACCCATTTCTTTAACCTTATACTTATTCCAGGTAGTCAGCCCTGCTATCCTTTACTCAACAAAGGTAGTTATATTATTTAGTGTATCAGGAGAAACAAAGGTTGTTGTTGTTGTTGTTGTTTCTAAAACGTCCCTTCAATGGGAACTTAACTGGAGCAATTGAACGGGAACCCAACAGTAACGTTTTCTAACATATTTAGCGACAGGTTGAAAGTCATGAAAATATTAGGAAAATCAGTATAGTATAAAAAAGTGTGTAGAATAAATTGCAAATCGAGTTTCGTCCATCGCGACTCGGATACCTAGCTTATTCCTTAAGTATTGCCTGAGCGTAATTGTCAGCAAAGTTTCGATTTCTAGAGGAACTGAACACTACCTGCCTTCAAAAAAAGGTTTTTACCGTTGTACACACTGGACATGATAATGAAAATGAGCATTTCCTGGCTTTCTGAATAGCTGCTCTTGGCAAGTCCATTCTCTTGGAGGTGGAGATATAGAAGAGTATTGCCACAGACAATACTGTCAAAGATAAATGAAAAACTGCCCAATGCTCGGATTCGAATTCTTGCAATAAACTGTTTTTTTTTTCTGATCTATTGGTTGCAAACCTTTCTGGGGGACATCCAAGTCCGGCTCTTATCACACAGTTTACAAATTCTTCGTTGTCCCATGTCATGCAATCCTGACCATTTCTCTTCCAACTGTCCGAGTTGCCTCACAAACACGGCTTTGCTTGAAGCATCCACGAGGCCTTTCTCCAACACACTTCCTACACGTCTGCCAAAGATACCTGCGATAATAATTTCTTTCGGTTTACAAATGATGCCAAATTCCTGAAGTTTGGTCTCAACGGTCGCCTTTAAGTGCAAATCACAAAGGAGATGGGTGGCTCTATCAAAGTTGTTCTTGAAGCCTGTCAGGAAAGCCTTTTCGCCATCTGTTCCAAGTGATAAAATGTTGCTCAGGCCTGGATTCAGTGTTTTTAGTGTGCTACTAAATATGGAGTACGTCTCGGCTGTTTTCTTCTCATGCACAAGTATAGGACCTATCATTGACGGGTGCTTTTCATCACGTCTGTTCTCTAAGGCCTGGTTTCCATATGATCGCTACGGTCGCCACGATCGTTGCATTCGCTGTGAAGACCTGTTTCCATTTGATCGCTGCGATCGCTGCGGAAACAGGTCTAAAGCCTGGGGTCAAGTTAAATCTTGGCGCCAAATTCAATCCACGATGGCGGCAGTCAACAAACGACTCTTGCTCGAGTCTTGCTATTTTCTCGTTCACTCTATCATTTGCCAAAGGAAACGAAGAAAGGGCAGGGGAAAACGGAAACATAGCTTTTGGGTTCGAGAGATATTTCAAATGAGAGAGGAACTTGGTGCCTATCATACTCTTGTTAGCGAGCTTCATATCCGTGACAGAGAGTTCTTCAGGTAAGCAAGGCAATTCTCTGGGATATCTTTCTATCGTTACGATCGTGACGATCTTTGGAGAGGGGTTTCTATTTGAAAAACTTCGGTCGCTACGATCACCATGATTGCCGAGTTAGAAAATTTTCTATCTCAGTGATTGCAGCGATCGCAGTCGCTCCGATCGTTGCGGTGGCAGACCAAGGCGTTTACATATGATCCCTGCAATCGCTGGGGTCGCTGAACACGTTTGTTTTTCGGCGATTGAAGCGATGGTAGCGATCATATGGAAACCAGGCATAACAGTAAGTGCTGATACGTGATAGGAGTAACACTGTAATCACCAATGTCAAAAGTTGGATCTACGGTAAAGGGTCTGAACTCGGTTGGATCACAGCAAAATCGCACAAGGTCGTTGAGCTGTCTATCTGTTGTCAGAATACATAGGAGCTCTGAAGCAACTCTCACAACTCTAATGAACGCTCCATTCTTGTCTTTTGCTTGTCTTTCGTTTCGTCTTGTCTTCCTTTTCCGGAAATATTCTTGACAGGTACACGATCGGCCAAAATCTTTAATCTGCTGTCACCCCCTAGGGAGTTGTCCTAAACTTGGGCAGCTGGACAGGTGCACAAGCTCTTCAGTAACTCGTGCCTTGTAAACTACTGCTCGAGGATTTAAATCTTGCAAAGCTAACTCGAGAAAAGACTTGGTCCTACTCCACGTTCTAACGTACCCATTAGACTTTCGCGACTTGCAATTTCCATGAGGCCTCAACTCAATGTGATGTTCGATTCCTCCCGTAACTAAAGAATATTGCGCCAGACCGTCGCGCTGTATTTTTCTGTATATATATTGCATTTTCAACCGCTGGAACCAATTTCCTAGCAAAATATGTTACTGCTAGATTTCGGTTCAAATGTTCCAGTTAAGTTCCCATTAAAGTGGGTGTTTTTAGAGTAGCAGTGTTCACATGTTCTTTTCCTTATTTAGTTTATTGAGACACCCCTTTTTTCCACAGACCCCGTCACCCAGCACCCAGGCACTCTGGCACTCCAGCACCCTGGGCCCCGTCTTTTCCACCACGTCTTTTCTCGGTCAATTTGCCGTAGGGACCATTGAAACATGGTAGGCTAATAGTTCTACAGGCAACACACCTATGGCTATATAAAAAGTTTGGTCCACATGGCAACTCACTGTTTTCCAGTCCCGTCCAACCTGTTTTCAATATTTTTGGTGATTTTAAGCTCGAAAAACATTAAACCAGGCCACAAACTCGACCTAACATGTTTGTATGCTTGCTAGATTACGCAGATGAGGTACCGTTGGCAAATATAAAAGTGGAACGCCAATGGTGGGTAACAAAGCCTTTAATATCAGGAGGTCTGGAACCCAGTATGCTGCCATGCTAATAAGACTGGTATGGTCATATTGTGGAACACATCTACTAGAGTCTTACTGCAAAGAATCAGCATTTCCGACAAATTGACTGAGATATCTTTTTCCATCATATTTGATCACAATTGGGTTAAGTTTATGACGTCATCACTTGGCTAATTTGCATATTCTAAAAACTTGAATGTCTCTGGAACAAGAAGAGGTACATAAAAATGGTAAACAGCAATCTTCCCGCACAGACTACTTCTTTATCTTTTAAAGTGGCTTAGATAGGAGACATGCGAACTCTGTTCGTCATAGTGGCAACTTAAGAGTTGCAGCACGGAGCGCGTGATGAAAGTCGCCGCGACAAAGTCGACAAAAATTGCATGAAATATCGCAGGTGCAAACCAGCCTTAAGGCTTTGTTACAGCTTATCTTGTCACAACAATCCAGCCTTAAAATTTTACGTTTATGGTCACCCAAACCAATTATAGTTAATCGTTTGACAGGGTTGTTAAAGTTTCGTTCAAGATAATATATGACTTCATATGTGTTGCCATCAGTGCCGTAGCAGGGTTAAATTTAATGGGAGAGGGGGTGGGGGCACATCACGAGAGCCGAAGGCGCGAGGTCCTAGGGGATCCGCCCCCCCCGGCCCCTCCCCATGTTACGGCACTGGCCACGGCAAATATTACCCTTCAAAGACGTACCTCTTCACAGTCACTTTTTGTTAGATATGTCTTTCAAACTAAGTTAGAGATCTACATTTTCTTTATAAGCGTTTCCAAAGTTTGCAACATCCGTCCATTTCTGTGTAAATTAGAAAAAAGAATTGACAGGGTAGAAATCGTGAAAAAATAAAGAAAAGACCTCGTAACGATAAAGAAAAACAAAACAAACAAACAAACAAAAACTGTGACGTATACTTTCGGTCACATGACCTATTGGCGGGTCCTCGGCGTTCTGTTGCTCAATAAACACGATATCGTGGCAGCGGTAAAAGAGTGAAAATGGAACAATTCAAGCCCCCAAGCCCGTTGAGTTTGGAAGGAAATACTAGTGAAAATTGGAAGCGGTGGAAGCAGCGTTTTGAGCTGTACTTGAAGGCGACCGAAGCTGATCAGAGTTGCTATATTGCTCCATTACATCGGGGAGGATGGTCTTGAGGCGTTTAACACCTTTGAATTTGAGCGGGACGAGGATAAGAATGATCAAGAACTGTGAGTTCACTGAACCTACTAATACAATGGTCCGGGATCTTTTAGTGTTCGGAATTCGAGATGCGAAAGTTCAGAGCCGATTGCTCCGCATCGATGTAGACAAATCAACTCTAGAGAGGGCTTTATCTCATTGCCGTTCGGCAGAAGTTACCGAGAGTCAGCTCAAGGAAATCAGGGGTCAGCCAGCCGAAAAGCCAGGTTTTGCAGTTTCTAAAAGTTCTAAACAAGATATTACACGGTGTCAGCCTGATGGGACTCATTTTAATTGCTCCAAGTGTGGTGGCAGGCGTGGTCTCAAGCAGTGCCCTGCGTTCGGGAAAACGTGTCTTGTCTGGGATGGAAGGAATCATTTTGCTAAAATGTGCAGTCAGCGCACTAGTAAGGTACACACAGTTGCCGCACCGGTGGTTCCCTTGGCCAATTCTCCACGAGATACAAGAAATGAAGACGTGGATACTGAGCTTTTTATTGGAGAGTTAGAGATTAATATAGTGGATAGAAAGGCCTGGCACAGCAAAGTGGAAGTTGGTGGAAAATTAGTCGAATTCAAGTTAGACACTGGTGCTGAAGCTAATACTATACATCGTCAAATTTATGACCACCTCTTACTGCGTGGAAAGCTGAAGGAGACCAATGAAGTATTGTCGTCGTATGGCAACCATAGGGTTGTCCCAGTTGGCAAAGTCCGTCTCAGTTGCACAGTGAAAGAACACTGAGTCTGGATTTTTATGTCATTGATTTGGCGTCAGTCCCTATCCTTGGATTGGAAGCATGTACTGGGTTCAACCTAGTAAAGAAGATTGATAGCTTGACTGAGAGCTTGTCTTCAAGAGAGGCGATTCTACGTGATTATAAAGATGTCTTTAAGGGCCTCGGATGTATGCCCCAAGAGTATTATATTGAGATACAACAAGATGCCACTCCAGTTGTACACCCACCTCGCAAAGTACCTTTTAGCCTGCATGGAAAACTGAAGGAAACTCTAGATCGTTTGGAAAAAAATGGTGTCATTTCTAAGGTGGATCAACCCACAGACTGGGTGAATAGCCTTGTGATCGCTGGGAAAAAAGATGGAAGCCTCCGCCTATGTTTGGACCTCTGTGACTTGAACAAAGTTATTAAACGCGAGCACTACAAAATCCCAACTACAGATGAAGTTGCGTCGAGGCTCACCGGCAAAAAAGTGTTTTCAATTCTTGATAAGAAAGATGGCTTTTGGCAAATCCCATTGGATGAAGAAAGCTCATTCCTGTGCACTTCCAATTCCCCTTTTAGGCGTTATCGCTTCCTAAGGTGCCCATTTGGAATTAAGTCGGCCCCAGAGGTCTTCCAGAAGCTTAATGATCAATTATTTGGAGAAATTGTGGGTGTACATGTGGTCTTTGATGATCTTATTATTTGTGGAAGGGATGAGATTGAGCATGATGGGGTTCTGAAGCAAGTTTTGCACCGTGCCCGTGAAAACAAGGTGAGATTTAATCCCAACAAACTCCAGTTCCGGGTGTCAGAAGTAAAGTATGTTGGTTAAGTGGTGTCTTCAGAAGCCTGACAAAGTTAAAGCAATTGTAAAGTACCCACAGCCTCAGACAAAAGAGGATCTTCGCCGTTTTCTTGGGCCAGTCAACTACATCGGAGAGTTTGTTTCCAACCTGTCAGCAGTATCGGAGCCTCTTCGCGTCCTACTGAAGAGTGATACTGAATGGCACTGGTTACCTGCATAGGAGAAAGCCTTTCAAGGCATTAAAGCCCTTTTGGTCTGTGCACCTGTTCTGAAGCTTTTCGATGTAGGCAAAGAAATTGTGATTGAGGCTAATGCCTCTAAAGATGGTTTGGGCGCCTGTTTGCTTCAAGAGGGTCACCCAGTGGCTTACGCTTCACGTTCGTTAACAGCTTCTGAGAAGAACTACCCTCAAATCGAGAAAGAGCTTATGGCAATAGTTTTTGCCTGCGAGAAGTTTCATCAGTACGTCTATGGTCAGCCAATGAAGATTGTGACAGATCACAAGCCAATACAGTCGCTCAATAAGAAAAATCTTAATCAAGTGTCCCCCAGGCTTCAGCGAATGCTTCTCAGATTTCAGAGATATTCCCTTGACATTTCATACCGTCCTGGGGCCAAAATTCCAGTTCCAGAAGCCTTGTCCAGAGCTTATCTGCCACATGAGTCAATCGATGAAGATCTTCAGTCTGATATGGAAGTTTTAGTGCACAGTCTTGTTAAGAATTTGGACATTAGTGTGGCTTCTAAATCCCTGATGCAAGGAGCAACCATGACGGATAATTGTCTCGTCATGTTGCAGCAACTAACACAATCTGGGTGGCCATCAGATAGGAGAAGAGTTCCTGAGGCGGTTCGTTCCTATTGGAATGTGAGAGATCAAGTGCATGAGGCAGAGGGTCTCATGTTCCTGGGAGAGAAACTGATAGTCCCAGAGAGTATGCGCATGGAAATGCTGGCTTTGCTTCTTGAAAGTCATCAAGGGATAGAAAAGAGCAAGGCGCGTGCACGTGAAGTAATGTACTGGCCTGGTATGTCAAGAGACATTGAGGATACAATCACCCGTTGCAGTAAGTGTGCAGAGTGGCGAAGAAACAAGCAAAAGGAGCCTCTTATTCCCAATGAATTTCCTGGAATACCCTGGCAAAAGCTCGGAGCTGATATTTTCGAATTTAGAGGAAAGAATTACCTGTGTGTTGTGGATTACCACTCCAAATACCCTGAAGTCAGCCTACTTTCGTCCAAGATTCTTCCTCTGTGGTGGTTAATTTAAAATCCATCTTTGCCAGACATGGAGTCCCAGATAAAATGGTGGCAGATAATATGCCATTTGCAAGCCGCGAGCTGCAAAATTTTGCTTCATCATGGGGATTCAAGATAACAACCTCCAGTGCTGGTTACCCGCAGTCCAATGGTATGAATGAGAGAACAATTGGAACAATCAAGCAACTTTTAAGGAAAGCGGAAGATCCCTATGTCGCTTTGCTGGAGTATCGCAATACCCCCGTCACTGGAATTGGTCTCTCTCCCTCGCGGATGTTAAACAGTCGGCGTCTGAAGTCCAAATTGCCAAGCACGGCAGAACTCCTCCGACCGAAGGTTACACTGCATGCACGTGAACAGCTGGTGGCTGCTCAGCAACGGCAAAAATTTTATTTTATCATCGCCATGCGAAGCCGTTAAACGTTCTCGAGCCTGAGGAAAATGTAAGAGTGCGAGAGAATAGATCCTGGGTTCCTGCAGTTGTCACTGATATATTTCCCACTCCTCGATCATACGTCGTAAAAACCGAGTCAGGAACGTCCTTGCGAAGGAACAGGAAACACCTTCTAAAACAAGCGGAGTCTACTTCCGTAATGGAGAGTGATGAGGAAGGTGTGACGTCAGCAGCAGAATTTTCCCCTCCCAATAAGTGCGAATCACCCAGTGAGGAGGTGGCGGTTGCTACATCACCAGAACGATCTTTGATTAAGACGCTTCCAGAAAGGAGCCTGTACAGAAGCAGGAGTGGCCGAACTGTAAGGCCCCCTGACAGGTTTAACTTGTAACTGAACTTGTCCATTGCTCCTTTTCCATGTTGAGTTGTTTTGAGGAGTTAACATTTTACCTTTTCACATTTATACGTTTATCCGTTGATGCTACTATTTAGGTACTCATTTCCCTATGTAATCACCAGTTAGCCTCGGTGGGAAGGTGTGACATATACTTCCGGTCACATGACCTATTGGCGGGTCCTGGTAGTTAGGAGCGGCCATGTTTGTATAGGCGGTGTTCTGCTGTCCAATAAACATGATACAATACATAAAAACGACACAATTTTTTTTTACATGATACAATTTTGTCCCAAAAAATTTTAAATATTAGTTGAAGTTGAAAGGCAATTGCACCGCGAAAAATTTCAACACAGCTCACGGAGCGAATTTCTGTGGTAAATTCATTATCAACGAAATGTAAATCTTTAGTAAGACAATCGTTAATAAAACAGTCTTTAGTAAAACACGAGGAAAAGTGCAAATCGTCCTCAGAGCCTACGTTACCGTTATCCAGCGGAACCATTTTGTTCGCGGCGTCTTCGTGAGTTACCCGCTTACATCAATAAGGTGTATGGATTTCCTTTCAATAGTCCGTTTTCCTTTGATGGCAAATGAACATCATTCTCTCCACCATCGCCACCGTCATCATCATCATCGTCATCATCATCGTCATCGTCATCTTCATCATCGCTATTCTTCATTTCATTTACCTATTTGAACCAGCTAAAAATTTGATTTATGGTAACTTAATTTATACAAAGAGACTTCTTCCCCCTTTTTTATTTTTTATTCTGTTTTCAGTGCCAAGGAAACTTTCATTCCCCGTCCAGCACAAGTGTGAGATAAGCATACTCGAAGTTTCACGTTTGAATTTTGTGGCTGGAACTTCTCCCATTCTACAGAAGTCTACACCTAACCAGGTATGCACTAATGCATCTGTCAAATCCAAGAGCGCCCATCTATCAAAGATGAAATTATTTGATGTTGGAACGTTGACAAGGACACTCGTAAAGTGGTTTCAGGGCGTTCTTGGATTTGAGCGGTAGACGTAACATACGTGTGCTCAGTCACTTCCGGATCCCACCCTCCCCTCTCCCGGTCTACCTTTCTATCAATTCATTGGCCCGCGAAAAATGGTTCGAATAGATGACTGGACACGGAATCGTATAATCTTTAATTTTAGTTTTATTCGATCTGTAAGAAACAATACACAATTCTTGAGAAATCTAATAATAGCGAGGGATTCATGAAAATTGCTTGCGAGAAATATAAGATTACAACACTCAAAATCCAACCGGTTTCAAAACATATTACTTCTGTGGCGCTATCCAGTCAAAATATTTCAGTAAAAAGCAAGCAGGTCAGCAAAAAAACAGGTCAGCAGAACAGGACGTGCAGTTTAGCGAGGTGAAAAACACCGACTGCTCTCTAACATGGAAAATGTGTCATAAGAACTCAAAGGGTTAACTTTCCTTAGCGATTGCGCCACTAACTGTCAATCACGAGGTCAATTAATAAATCACATGTCAATCAACGAATTACTTATTACTAACTTATTTTCACTTGGTCAGCGAAACATTTCATATCAATAGTTTTTTTCGCTTCAGGGTTTGGATTTTTGTTGTACTGACATGATTTCATAAGTCATCTGAGTATACCGACTTTCAAGCAATTGTCTCATTTCGCTGGCGGACATAAAGTGCATTTCAAAGCATTTTCCGACTACTTCTTCGCTCAGTTGATGTTTTTTCAAACCTCGATTTTGAAGCGTCAGTCTACGTTAAGAAAATGCACACTCTTTAAATGAGTTACACAGCCTCGACTAAACTTTTACCCCCAGATCTTGTGAACTACTGTATTTAATCAATTCCTCTTCCACCGGATACTGAATTTTAAACGTAGGAAATTTACCCACAAAAGCCCCTTATGAAATGTGTTATCGACGCATTTGAATTTGGAACGCCGGAAAATTGCGCACGGCGGCGGAAGGTTCGTTGGTAAAGCATTGAATTCTTGAGCCGAGCGGTTGTAAACCATTGTAAATTGCCTCGCTAAAGCCCTGTGCCCTTCAGATATCCACTGGAAATGGAGTCCCTTTTTCGCTTACAGTCTGTTCATGTTTGTTTCTTTTTTTTTTTAAATTGAAGATTGTTTTTCACTTGAGTGCCAGTGAACGTAAAGAAATTTACTCACTTTATACGAGTTTTGACATTTTTAATAAAACTTCTACCGTTAGATCCTGTGAAATATATGGCACAATTCCGTATATTACCAACTACTTAGTGCTTGTTGTTCTTAGTTTCTAAATTAAGTCTTGAGGTGTGAAGTGCTTTGATCCGGCGCGAAGTTTAGAAGTGAGCTCCAAACCACCACTGGGTGCTGGAATCGCTTGCTTGTGTGCACCGGAACTTGAGGTTTATGTTCCAATAGGCGCCGAAGTTGTCTTCGCTTGACACCGAACCAGAATTCGGCTTAAATGCACAGGTGGTATATGAACTGTCGATATGTAGACCCTGACCACCGGCGTGGGCCCCCTGCCAGAAAGGTACAGTTTGATGGATTCCGATGTGTCCTCGGATGTTGATGTATTCCACTTTTTTGCATTTCCCGTCACCTCCGTAATCAACAATATTAAAGTCCTTGAAGGCTCCGCGCACGTAGTCTGTGAAATCCACGCCGTGAGTTGGATAACTGCATGTTGCTCGCCAGTGAGTGGAGTTCCCCTGGACGGATCTCATTCGTGCCAAACTCTGGCGGTACAGATTCCAGTTGTGGGCATTCTGGTTCACTGGAGCGTCGTACTTGAATGGGGTGACTTGGAAAGCAGACACCGTGCGATGCTTGATACTCCAAGACATGACCAGGGTCCAGGCTGTACCAGGCTCGGACTGGAGATCACAGTAAGCTGGGAAGCTGTTTCCTGCGTTGTCGTAAAGTCTGTAGATGCCACATTTTGAGGCTCCTTTCAACAGGTAACCGAAGCAGGAAGTGGGACGGAACACTTGCTTGCTCCCCTAAAATAGAGAAGTAAGAAAATTAAAGCTCCTCATATGAATAGCTTGCCAGCAGAGGCTTTTTGTCCCGTCGTTTCCGTTTCCTTGTCCATGTTCCGTTTAACGGCTTTCTTTACCTGTGCTGTTAAAGAATATACTATCCTAGCATTTACCCAGAGTTAATATTGGATGGAGGAAGACTTTACCGGAAAGCAAATAATAATCAGTATAATAACAAGGGTCAACCCATCGACTGATCACTGTTCAAACAAATTTAACTCCCTTTCCGATGCCGTTTCTTGTCACAAACATTTCCCTCCCTAAAATGATCGACTGGCATATCGAACCAGTAAGGAGGTGTAAACATCAAAAGTTATGTCCCACCTTGCATCCTGGCGTAATCACTCTTTTGAATTTGTGTCCGTCGTCAGCTTCCGAAGCAGCTTTAAAGCTCTAGAAAATACAAATCGTTATTTAAAGGAGACAATTGATCTAAAATCTTATATTCCGTAACTAGACGGATACGTGGTATTGACGGCGATTCTTAAGACCAATAATAACCAAGACTTCTATAGTTTGAACTTGTCGTTAGACATTCATTTGGTATCAAGACACGAAAAACTCTTTAGATATATAGAAATGGGCTGTTAGAATGCAATGTGTCTGCCACTCAGATTTAATCAGGTTGATCGATGTTCTTGGCCATAAAATTTGACTCTAGCTTGATCCTTTGTTCCTACGAGACCAAATTGCTCAGCAGTTTGAGTCATTTTCTCGGCGGCGTCCGAACTTTCACCTCGGTTTCGTGCAGGAGCGTTTTGAACCTTTTAAGAAACCGAAAATGATAAAATTAATTTTGTTTCCGCTGGAGCCGGGACGAGCTCACGTACTAGAGAAAGAATGGTAATAAAAACCACGGTCTTCTTAAATGCCATGGCCAGGGTTCGGTGAAATGCAGACTTAGTTGAACTTCTAAAACCTTCGGCGTGATAGCTTCGTTGGTAAATCCACACTGAATAATTCTAGCTCAGGCTTTTGTCATAGATCGTGTACGTAACCCGGAAGAACTGAAGGTATCTGCTAATGATCTTTGTTGTGAGTTTTGGGTACTTCCTTTAGCCTCTGGTCAGCTGTTTGACTTCACGTCTCGCTGAACAGAGCTACTAGCTAGGATAAACTCTCCCCACACACCGGACTAGACGACGCCGCTGTTTGCATGAATGCTGGAACATCCGGCTAGCACTGAGAAGTTGATGGCGAAACAATTTTCGTTTCTTTCACATGCAGGGATTTCGGGAAGGGTTAATGTTTCACGCAATTTGCAAAATCAAGGAGCTCAACGCCCGACCACAGCCATCCCTGTTTTTTTTTTGTGCCTAGCAGCAAGACTTTCCAAGCGAAGGCAGTTTGCTTGGTGCAAGCTCCTCCAAGCGCTAGAATCATGCCGATCTCTGAGCTAGGAAGATGCCATCGCTAGAAACATCCTGGCGCGAGAGCCAAGCTCAACTTCCTGCATGTAAAGTGAATACAGAAAAACATCTGGCGCTAAGATGATTCGCCCCGTGCGATCTTCCTCCCTTCACTGTAAACAGCTCCACCCGCCTCACTGTTAAGCAACAACGGATGTGGTTATCTCATGTAAACTTTGGCATTTGAAATATTTCACAGCTTGTCATATTGTTTTCAATCAAGACCTTCCCTGCCGGACAGTGAATTTTAAATGCAGGAAAATTACGCCAAAAAGACTATTATGATAAAATATGAAATGTGTTGTCGACGCATTTGAATTTGTAACGCCGAAAAGTTATATTGCGCAAAGGGGTGCAGGGTTCGTTTCTCATTGCAGCATTTCAATCTTTAAGCCCGGTGGCGGAAACTGTTATAAAATGCCTCGCCGAAGCCCTTTGCCCTATCCACTAGTATTAAATGGCTTCCTTTTTCCCTTACAGACTGTCCATGGTTTTTTTTTTTTGGACTAAACACGAGATTGTTTTTTACTGTATTTTTTTTACCGCCAGTCAACGTCAATAAATCCATTCTCTTTACAAGAGTCTTAACATTTTTATTAAACTTCCACCCTAAGATCTTGTGAACTCTGTAACACAATTTCCGATCTTTACTGTTCATAGTTTTTAGTTTATAAATCAAGTCGTGTGGTGTGAAGTGCTTTGATCCGGCGCGAACTTTAGAAGTGAGCTCCAAACCACCACTGGGTGCTGGAATCGCTTCCTTGTGTGCAGCGAAACTTGGGGTTTATAGTGAGGTAATACCCGAAATTGTCTTCGTTTGACACCGATCCTGAATTCGGCTTAAATGCACAGGTAGTATGTGAACTGTCGGTATGTAGCCCATGACTAGCAACGCTGGTCCCCTGCCAGAAAGGTACAGTTTGATGGATTCCGATGTGTCCGCGGATGTTGATGTACTCCACTGTTTTGCATTTGTTGTTATCTCCGTAATCGACAATATTAAAGTCCTTGAAGGCTCCGCGCACGTAGTCTGTGAAATCCACGCCGTGAGTTGGATAACTGCATGTTGCTCGCCAGTGAGTGGAGTTCCCCTGGACGGATCTGATTCGTGCCAAACTCAGGCGGTACAGATTCCAGTTGTGGGCATTCTGGTTCACTGGAGCGTCGTACTTGAATGGGGTGCGTTGGAAAGCAGACAGCTTACGATGCTTAGTACTCCAAGACATGACCAGGGTCCAGGCTGTACCAGGCTCGGACTTGAAATCACAGTAAGCTGGGAAGCTGTTTCCTGCGTTGTCGTAAAGTCTGTAGATGCCACATTTTGAGGCTCCTTTCAACAGGTAACCGAAGCAGGAAGTGGGACGGAACACTTGCTTGCTCCCCTAAAATAGAGAAGTAAGAAACATGAAGCTTTCTTAATATGAGTACTTGCCACCATTTCTTTAATTGCCTTTTTGCGGCTGTCTTTACCTCTGCTGTCAAACAATTTAAGTATCGCCGCATTTACCCGAGTATTTGGAACGAGGAGGATGTTACCGGAAAACCAATTAGTTAATTCGAGGGTGAACGTTTTCGAAACTCCAGAAGTTCTTCTCGTTCTGGCTGAGAAATCACTGCTCAAACAAGTATCCCTTTCGTATGCCGTTTTTCTTGGCACAAAAATTTCCCGCGCTAAAATTATGGACTGGCATCTCGAACTTGAGTACCTACTGACGTGAACATCAAAAGTTATAACCCACCGTGCATCCTGGCGTAAGAACTCGTTTGAATTTCTGTCCGTCGTCGGCTTCCGAAGCAGCTTTAAGAGTCTACGAAATACAAATGGCGTTACATAAAGGGGATAATGATGTAAAGATCGACGGCGATTTTTGAGGTTAATAAGGAGCGATACTTCTGTATAGTTTGAACTTCTCTTTAAACGTTGGTATCACCACGCCAAAGATTCGTTGACTCAGCGATCGAAAGCGCTGACTGAACTGAATGTGTTCGCTACGGGAACTAATTGCTCAGTACTGTGAGTTTTCGGCGTGGAAAATTCCTGTCGTGGACGATGGTTCTGAACCTTTCAAGAAAACCGAAAATCATGATAAGATCAGTTAAAGAGGAACAATTTTGTTTTGAAGGGCAAGTCGGCTCACGTACTAGAACCGAAACGATGGCAATGAAAACCAGAATCTTCTTAAATGCCATCGTCAGTTTTCTGTGAAGTAACTACAACTTGAGCTCGACGAAACACAGAGTAACCGGCTTTCACAGCTTCGTTGTTCAATCGTGCTGGCAATCCTGTGTCAGGCTATGTGTTTAATGCATGGAACTGATAGACATTGTGTAGCGAAGTAATTAAAGACGTCGAAAACATGAAAATATCTCAGGCACAGAACTTGTTTTGCAGACTGAGTAAACAAACCACTCTGCATGACACGTGGGCATCGAAACATCTTTCCAAGACATCGGTTTATTCTTGTGGAATTGCGATGGCGTATGTTTCTCAAACTGGGCTAAGTAGCGAAGAGTTTAATGGGCCAAGAAGCGCTTTTTCAAGCGACGAAGCCCGCTCTATTTTTTTTTTTTTTAACGAAA
>BLFK01000492.1:712392-718159 GCA_014634185.1 Astreopora myriophthalma
TATTTCTTAAGTATTGTCTGTGTGTAATTGTCAGCAAAGTTTCGTTTTCTAGAGGAACTGAACACCACGTGCCTTCAAGAAAAGGTTTCTGTTGTACACACTGGACATGATAGTGAAAATGAGCATTTCCTGGCGTTCTGAATAGCTGCCCTTGGTAAGTCCATTCTCTCGTCAACTTTGAAACGATGACAATATCTCCTGGAGGTGGAGGTATAGAAGAACTGGGCTTAAAAGTAATGCCACAGCCAAAACATATTGTTGTTTGAGCTGGGCAATACTGTAAGAGATAAGTGAAAAACTGCCCAATGCTCGGAGAAGGGAAGTTAGGGATATTCAGTTGGAGCGAGTTAATGAGTTAACGTAGAATTGCCGCGCATCAGCGGCCACCAGCGGGACCGGGGCTGGCGAAGGCAAAAGCGACGGCGACGGCTGCATGTACAATCCCAAACCAGGCTGTGGAGTGGAGCAAGGTTGATTTGGTACATTTGGCAGAGGATGGTTTGTGTCAGGGAACTGGTTTCTGCCAGAGAACTGAGAGGGAGATCGAATGTTTACTGCACCACTACAGGAAAACACCATGAGGCTCTGAAAGTTGTTATTTATTTTTTATAGTTAATTTTATTTTTGTTGCTGTTGGCATCAAGGAAGGGTCGATGTACCACTTTAGTGATTGGTTTCTTGGTGGCCCTTCTTTTCCTTGGAGCTCTTTCTCCTTTTCGTCCTCTTCCCTTGTGCATGCCATATGTTACTGCTGCGGATAAATTTACTCCTCCAGAATTCCGTTTCGTACCTACAAGCCAGCGAAGGAAGTTTGAAAGACGATCTTTGCTCATACATGCACCGAGGACGTGGGCACAAATGGAAAAAGACCCAAATCCGGGACAGTTGGAACATTCCACCTTTCCATTGGAGAACAGATTCACAACATGTGGACTTCTTGGGTTGGACTTGGAAGGTACAACTACTGTATCACTGGTATGAGAAACCAAGTCGTCAGCTAAAGAAACGGCCTTTGCAACCATTGTTGACAAAATGTCATTGGGCATCCAATCAATGCCTTAACTTAGTATACCTTTCGTGACAGGGTGTACGCCAATAAAAAGCATTTGTGGCACTGGTCACACTAGATGACTGCATTTCCTGCATATCCACGATGTGGATTTTCTTTAACGCAACCTCTCGCTGATCCTCACGCATTCTGCTCCAGTGACCTGGTGAAACCTCTGGGTGCTGGAATTTTTGTCTCAGCTTATATTCAACTCTTCCCACAATTGCTAACTGGACTTCTTGCTTTTGGACCTTGACTAGCGTTTCGACGGATAAAGCAAAGGAATACTCGCCCACTTTCTTCTTTCCATGGTCCTGTGAGACGAATTCTTGCGGTAAACTGTTATTTTTTCTGATCTGTCGGTTGTAAACCTTTCTGGGGGACAGCCAAGTCCGGCTCTTTGACGCACTGGTCTTATCACACAGTTTATAAATTCTGCGATTCTGCTAGGCGTAAAAACGTCGTCCCTAGTCATGCAATCCTGACCAGTTCTGTTCCAACTGTCTGAGTTGCTTCTCAAACACGGCTTTGCTTGAAGCGTCCACGAGGCCTTTCTCCAACACACTTCCTACTCGTCTGCCCAATATATCTGCGATAATAATTTCTTTCGTTTTACCAATGATGCCAAATTCCTGAAGTTTGGTCTCAACGTTCGCCTTTAAGTGCAAATCACAAAGGAGATGGGTGGCTCTATCAAAGTTGTTCTTGAAGCCTGTTACGAAAGCCTTTTCGCCATCTGTTCGAAATGATAAAAATAGTGCTCAGGCCTGGATTCAGTGTTTTTAGTATGCTGCTAAATATGGAGTACGTCTCGGCTATTTTCTTCTCATGCACAAAGATAGGACCTATCATTGACGGGTGCTTTTCATCACGTCTGTTCTCTAATGCCTGGTTTGCATATGATCGCTACGGTCGCCACGATCGTTGCATTCGCTGCGACGACCTGTTTCCATTTGATCGCTGCGAAAACAGGTCTAAAGCCTGGGGTCAAGTTAAATCTTGGCGCCAAATTCAATCCACGATGGCGGCAGGCAACAAACGACTCTTGCTCGAGTCTTGCTATTTTCTCGTTCTCTCTATCATTTGCCAAAGAAAACGAAGAAAGGGCAGGGGAAAACGGAAACATAGCTTTTGGGTTCGAGAGATATTTCAGATGAGAGAGGAACTTGGTGCCTATCATACTCTTGTTAGCGAGCTTCATATCCGTGATAGAGAGTTGTTCAGGTAAGCAAGGCAATTCTCTGGGATATCTTTCTATCGTTACGATCGTGACGATCGTTGGAGAGGGGTTTCTATTTGAAAAACTGCGATCGCTACGATCGCCATGATCGCCGAATTTTCTATTTCTGCGATTGCAGCGATCGCAGTCGCTCTGATCTCTGCGGTGGCAGACCAAGGCGTTTCCATATGATCGCTGCAATCGCTGCGATCACTGAACACGTTTCCGGTGATTGCAGGGATCGTGGCGATGATATGGAAACCAGGCATAACAGTAAGTGCTGATACGTGGTAGGAGTAACACTGTAACCACCAATGTCAAAAGTTGGATCTACGATAAAGGGTCTGAACTCGGTTGGATCACAGCAAAATCGCACAAGGTCGTTGAGCTGTCTATCTGTTGTCAGAATACATAGGAGCTCTGAAGCAACTCTCACATCTCTAATGAACGCTGTATTCTTGTCTTTTGCTTGTTTCTTGCAATCTCCAAGAAGACGGCAGCACTGGTCGTCTTATCTTCCTTTTCCGGAAATGTTCTTGACAGGTACACGAGCACTATTACTGCGGGCTCGGCCAAAACCTTTAACCTGCTGTCGCCCCTTAGGGGGTTGTCCTAAACTTGGGTAGCTGGACAGGAGCAGATGCTCTTCAGTAACTGCCTTGTAAACCACTGCTCGAGGATTTAAATCTTGCGAAGCCGACTCGAGAAAAGACTTGGTCCTAATCCACTTTCTTACGTACCTAGTAGACTTTCGCGACTTGCATTTTCCATGAGGCCTCAACTCAGTGTGATGTTCGATTCCTCCTTTAAAGGAAGATTGCACCAGACCGTAGCGCTGTATTTTGCTGTCTATATATTGCATTTTCAACCGCTGGAACCAATTTCCTAGAAAAATAAGTTACTGCTAGATTTCAGTTCAAATGTTCCAGTTAAGTTCCCATGAAAGTGGGTTTTTTAGAGTAGCAATGTTCACACGTTCTTTTCATTATTTAGTTTATTTAGTCACCCCGTGTTTTCCACAGACGCCGTCGCTACACACCATGGCATCCCAGCAGCCCAGTACCCTTGGCCCCGTCTTTTCCACCAAACCGAGCTGTTTCGGTCAATTTGCAGCAGAGACCATTGAAACATGGTAGGCTAATAGTTCTACGGGCAACACACCTATGGCTATAAAAAGTTTGGTCCTCATGGCAACTCACTTTTTCCAGTCCCTTCCAACCTGTTTTCAATCAGATTTTTGGTGATTTTAAGCTCGAAAAACATTTAACAAGGCCACAAACTCAACCTAACATATTTGTTTTCTTGCTGGATTATGCAGATGAGGTACCTTTGGCAAATATAAACATAGAACGCCAAAGGTGGGCAACAAAGCCTTTAATATCAGAGAAGTCTGGAACCCAGTATGCTGCCATGCTATCAAGACTGGTATGCTTATATTGTGGAACTCATCTACTAGAGTGTTACTGCGAAGAATCAAGCATTTCTGACAATTTGACTGAGATATCTTCTTCCATCATGTATGATCAAAATTGGGTTAAGTTTATGACGTCATCACTTGGCTAATTTGCATATTCCAGAAACTTGAGAATGGTAAACAGCAATATTCTCGTACAGACTATTTGTTTATGTCTTAAAATGGCTTAGATAGGAGACATGCGAACTCTGTTAGTCATAGTGGCAACTTAAGAGTTGCAGCACGGAGCGCGTGATGAAAGTCGCCGCGGCATAGTCGACAAAAATTGCATGAAACATCGCAGGTGCAAACCAGCCATAAGGCTGTGTTACAGCTCATCTTGTCACAACAATCCAGCCTTAAAATTTTACGGTTATGGTCACCCCAACAAATTATAGGTAATCGTTTGACAGGGTGGTTAAAGTTTTCTTTAAGATAATATATGAATTCATATGTGTTGCCACCAGTGCTGTAGCAGGGTTAAATTTATTTGGGGGGGGGGCACATCACGAGAGCCGTAGGCGCGAGCTTCTAGGGGGGTCCGGGGGCATGCTACCCCGGGAAATTTTCAAATCTGGTGTCCCTAAAATAGCATTTCCAGCCTTCTGATATCAGTTTCCCGTAATTGTTAACTGACTAAAATCATTGATCGGATATGTTACTTGAACGTCGTACCATCCTCAATCCTTATTTAACAGGCTTATACAAATTGACACGCAACATTTTTATTTTGTTAGCCAAATTTTTGGGGGGGCCCCGGCCCCTATCCATGCTACGGCACTGGCCATGATAAATTATATTACCCTTCAAAGACGTACCTCTTCACAGTCACTTTTTGTTAGATATGTCTTTGAAACTAAGTTAGATATCCATATTTCTTTATAAGCATTTCCAGAGTTTCCAACATGCATCCATTTCTGTGTAAATTAGAAAAAGAAATTGATAGCATAGAAATCGTGAGAAAATAAAGAAGAGACCTCCTAACGATAAAGAAAAACAAAACAAACAAACAAACAAAAACAGTACAATTTTGTTACAAAATTTTCAAATAATAGTTGAAGTTGAAAGGCAATTGCACCGCGAAAAATTTCAACACAGCTCACGGAACGAATTTCTGAGGTAAATTCATCATCAACTTGTATACCTTTTTCTCCGGTTCGCGCCATTTCCCGAAGCGTTATTTTAGTTTTCACTTTATTTGGGCATCCTCGAGTTAATGTGCCTTACTTTGCTCCCCTGGAGGGTAGGGTTACGGTGCTCATGGAAGGACAGTTTATGCCTATGGCGCACCCCTTGGTATTGGTATTATATAATTAATTAATTTATTTATTATATAAGTAATTAATTTTATAATTAATTAATTACTTTATTATATAATTAATTTACATTACTGGTTCTCCTCGAGATTTCTGGGTTGTGGGGGGGGGGAGGAGGCAAGCAACGCTTAAATTCATTTCACAAATTTCGAACGAACCGGCAATCATTTGTCCTTGTCAAAATGCGGACGTCAGAACCGGAACCCGAGCGAGAAGTCAGCATGTAAGTACAGCAGTGGTACTGTACGACGCGAATGTTTTGACCAGAAATTGCTAGTTCACTGATTTGTTGAATTAAAATTCATCAAAATCAATGTTTTAATACAACAAAGTAGTACCAACTTTGTCTTTTATACACAGTGACTTAGCTTCCAACAATGTTCCTGTGGGAAGAATACTCATTTAAAATGGAATACGGAATTGTCTGATTACATTCCTACACCAGTTGTAGTGAGAGAAATCAAACCAGCTGTTTTTTCCTCTCTTCAGGTCAACCTCGTTTCCAGGGCTTCCCTGGGAACGAGGTTGCTCTTCAGGTATCTGGACTAAACACACCAGTTGCTACGCCCAGTCCACACAGGCCAGTATATCAACACCTGAGCCTTCTGTACAAGAGCCAGTTTCTACTTCTACCCTCTCCGTTGTTGTTAAAACGCCAATGCCAGAGCTAGAACCCAAGCCAGAAGTCAGCATGTATGTACCGCAGTGCTACATGACACCAATCTTTTGAC
>BLFK01000498.1:0-12500 GCA_014634185.1 Astreopora myriophthalma
GGTCTCTCTCGGTCTCTCTCGGTCTCTCTCGGTCTCTCTCGGTCTCTCTCGGTCTCTCTCTCTCTCTCTCTCTCTCTCTCTCTCGTGATAAAAATAAAGATTTTTTGTTCCTTTTGTCGCTTAATTATTAAAGGAAAATGAAATTTAATAAATATAGAGAGAGAGATAGAGAATAATGCCTGAGCTCCTAGGCCTTAACCGCGCAGCTCGAAGATAGTATTTCTGACAATGAAGCGAAGCGAAATAGACAGAAATAGTTATTTTGCTGGCACGGACAGGAGGAATGGTGCTATATGAGAGGAATTATGGGTACGAGTTTAAGATATGTATAGCAGGCCGTTGCGATTTGAAAATCAGTCTACGTCAGCATTCATTCAGTGCCTAACGTTTTAAACGTGAATTAAGCATGTATTCTTGAGATTGCATGATTTGTTATCGTAAATCAGCCCCCAGAGTTAGCAGCACCGCAGTGGGTGGGGGTATACGTTCCCTTTTTTTCCACATAGTGTTTTTGGGCTTTCGTATCCGGCAGTGTCGCATTAATTTAGTACCACGATTTAGATTGTACAGAGAGACAAGTCTATTGTTACTAACATTATAACGGATATTTTTAGGATGATCGTTATTCTTACAATAAATTGGCATAAGAGGTCTTTGCTGACCTATACGCCCCTGTATCTACATCGTTATCTGTATTGAACTGGTAGTGTAGGCAAAATTTATTATTTTTTAGATGGCCGAGGAACGAGCGATTATCCGTTTTAATGTACCTTTTCATCGTTATAGAATAAAGAAAGCACCCAATATAGGAACAGGAGGTCATTATTGTGCTCCCTGGGTAGAACAAGAGGTTTTTATTAAAATAACGACCTGTTCATAACAATGGAAAGGTGCATCAACTGGTTCGGGAAAACATTTGCCCACTACTCTACACATCAGGAACATTTGTTGAGTTTCAGAAATACGCTTGAGCAAGAATAATTGCAATCATTTCAACATTATATTTGTTTTTATGAAAGAAAGCATTGGTCATTGTCGACTTTCATCTATAACATAAAAGCTTCGATTAAAAACAAAACGTTAACGTTAGACAAGTCTTAATAAAAGGTTTGCGATCGATGATATAACGTTAATCGAACTTAAAACTTTGTGTATAACGACCCAGGGAAGTTCAAACTATAAGGAATTATTATTATTATTATTATTATTATTATTATTATTATTATTATTATTGGGATTCTGTGAGGGATGTTCAAATAGATGCCTAATTATAAGGAAGGTCATTGTCAAAGTGATGTTTTTGAAGCCCGTATGATTGTTCTCGTCTTTCTTTGTCTTTTAATTAAAGACTTGATTAGGGGTCAATATGCAGCAGTGAAAATGACGAACGCCTCGTCATTAGCATTCAGTCTCGCCTCATTGTCGGTCACAATAAAAGACTGGAATTTCCCAAAATTTCCCCAAATTCAGTAAACCACACGTTGAAAAGTCAGTTGTCTGGATTTTTGGAAGTAGAAATACGGGACAGATTGGAATGCTTCTCAAGTCAAAGATCTGAACTTCCATTTCACGTTAAAAATTATCCAATTCTATTTATTTTTGTTGAATGTAACATGCAATTCAGAACAATATAAGCAACTTAACTACAATTATCCCTGATGTTCCTCTTCTGGGGCAACCACACCCATGATGGCCAGGTCGTACTGAGCATGATAAAATGGGACACAACTCGTCCACAAATGACAATTACTTTTTTGCTATCACTCTCGTTTAAACGATACATGAAATGTTTGAAACTACTTGAAAGATGGCATTGGGGTCTGCTCTCGAAGATGGTCTTCATAATTTAATAACTTTCTGTGGAAATAAATGTTAATTCATCGCATATGTGGTATGCAAGGAAATGAAATCATGGTCTTGTGTTAACAAACAAACCTTAATTGTTCTTATCATATCCCTTAGCAGCGTAATCTAATGTTAAAATTAATGAAATTTGGTAACTCAGTTGCATATTTGAGAATACGTTGATGATCATTTCCCTGAACAACTCTATTCAGTTTTTCGTGGTGTCTTCGAAAACCTTAACAACCGCCTCTCGGTTGGACAAGCAAATTTAAACAAAAAAAACGTTCAAAAGTGAGATTCATGTTCAAGGAAAACGATAGCACCTTACAAAATAACAATAGTGGCTTTACATTCGGGAGTTTGACTGCCGCACACAGACATGTGGCTTTCGTGTGAAACAATTTTGTCAAGACCATCTCTCAAAACACCTTTTATCCTTCCTTGAGAGGCGTTGTATAAAACCCCTCGTGCATCTACACGACCTATTTCTCATTAATTACGCTCCCTTCTAGCTTCATTGTATATTTTCATTGTACCATACATTACGAAAGCATTCAGCCGCTACACGTATCTGCTCCTCCCACATTCGATGAAAAGAAAACCGAACTGTTCATACCCACCCATTTCAGGGCTAAGCGTAAGCTCGGCTGATTCCAATACAACATTTTGCTTTCGTCGTAACGTCATTTACCTCTTACAACCTCTGTACTATGTGACCCAGGACTCGCCCGTCGTAGAAACTCCACTTTTCAGACAGTACAATTAATCGGTCGCAAACTCTTTCAACGCATTGCTTTTTAATTGCTTGCCGATAGAGCGGTTTTCAATTGAGTGTCGTAAAACCGAAACCAATACCAAAGTAATTACTCCGACCAATCACAGCAGGTGCAAACAGCGCAATGAGCCAATAAAAATTTCGTAGTAATTCCACGTAACTTGCTCAAACCGCGGGAAAAATCGCGCGTGCAAGTCGCGATTGGTTTTGGTTTTCCTTCTCATTGGTTGATAAACTGGCACGAGATTTTTAAGCCAATCACAAAGCGTAGAAATCGTAATCGCGTAATTACTTTCGACAGTCAGTTGAAAACCGCTCTAATTGCATTTCTGGTGAAGTTATGATAATGTGGAGATCGAAGACTGCCGATCGACCTGAACAAGAATCAGGGCTGATCAATAGAAAGGCGACAAAGGGGCGGAATATTAACGGACTAATTAGATGTAGGCTTCAACGACTTAAATAGCGCCCAACGTATTGTTGAGAGCAAATCAAGTCTAGCCTCCGCAGGGTGTGGAACAAATCACAAAACTAGTGCAGTTTCTTTGGAAAGACCAGACAAGGATTGTCGTAAGTATCAATCATTCACCTGTTTTGTCTGTTTTATTTTTCGTCAACGAAGAGACTGGCCAAGGTAATCAAGCACCACAAAGTAAGAACATCTTGTTCAAGAAAAATGGAAATAATCAGAGGAACGTATAAGCAGCCAATTGTGAAAGAACATGAGCATCAAAAAGCATGTCAGTACGTCAAAAAAGCCAGGTTATAACTTGAACCTCCTTTATAAGTTTGAAAATGTATTTGAAAGAAAAGGTCGTACATTTATTTCAACAAATTTCATCAATAGGGTGTTTTATGTGTTTTGTTTACTTTTTGCTTCAGTCTTCGCTGGATATTGACTTACCATGTTGATGCAAGTTATCGTCCTTTCGCTGTTGCTGGTGGCCTCATCTGCACATAATTATGTAAGAATTAAAATTGCATAGCCGAGTTAACCATGTCCAGGATCTGGAGCTATATTAATTGACAACAATCTAAAAAAATACAAACAACCGCAGAGGAATTCCGTTTCTTGATTCTCGCCGAAAAAGCTATGTTCTCCACTTTATAGTGAGTGCAACCTAAAGGGTCGGGGGAACGTCGCTTCGAAATGGGATTCCCCATCCGATCATTGTAATCACTTCGCGGTTATTTCAACTCTTTAAAATGGCGTGTCTGTCGTCGAAAACTGAAACTGGTATGAACGGTAACGTTCTTTTTTCATTTCGAGAGAAAGAAACATTGAACATTGTGTGCTGAAATTCTCGCAAGCCTCTGATTTTGGTAACTTGACGTTGCTGTTCTTCAAAGGACAGCGAAGAATTATACCAAACTGTAAAACGCACGTGAAGAGCGTGCAGAACGATAGGTTGCCGTTACCAGCATCCACGTTGATGAAGTTCCCTACCGGCAACGCCCTGAAATTTAAACAGTCACAACTAATCTGAAAATCGAGATCTCTTTTAAATTCAAAGCATTACTCCTTTAGTGGCCTTGGCTTTTAAAAGTTTACTCTTTCGCTGCAAGCTAGCGCATTTAACTCTCGCCGATTAAAAACGACAACAACAACAAAGAACAGGCGGTAAAGTGCTCTCCAGAAATAGCCCGGACTAACTTGACTGAACTTTAGATCTAATCGCTCCAATTTCTCACTGATCGATTCTTTTGCTCTTCAAACTTTGCAGCCTGCCACAGGGCAAGCGTCGGCTAGGCTGAGGGACCAACACGTGTTTCAAGCCAACACAGGTTTGTAGCTTGCCTTGAATAGATCTTATTAGATGGTTGGTTGCTCTAATCTAGAGATTATATATCACAAGGAGGAGCAGAGTGTCTAACTGGGAACTAAACCAATCGATCGCGGATTCCATACGCTGTGGATCCGAGTGGCGTATTTTTCGTATATCGAGTCGTATCGCCGGCCGGTTCAACGACGAAACGACTTCGAATTTGGCGTTTCCCAGCTTTTTTGGCTAGAAGATACGAATTTTATCTTCTCGTTGCAACATCTCACCCCTTCGTTGCGCTCATTCGTGAGATATCCATGTCTTCTTCCCCATAGTGTAATATCCTCTTTATAAGACTTGTGCTGTATTTTGACCAGCCCCAGCTGCTGATGGGCTCCTACCAGAGACGATAAAAGGGAGCTCAAGAAAGAACGACGACGACGGCTACGACAACGTCATCTGAAAACATAACTCCGCGTTATTGTAATCACTTCGCCGCGCTTATTCCAAATTGTCCCACGTGTAAAACAGTCACTATTCAGGAGCAGAACTGGCATGAACGCCGTTAAAGTTAAAACAGAATGGAAAATTCATCGACTTGCACTCGCGTCCTACACATTTTACTATTCTTTTGTTTTTATTCAAATTAGCCCTTGTTGCCTCGTTCAAGGTAAATAATTCTTTTGAATAGTTGAGCCTGAGAAAGAGGGATCGAGGGCCAAGTTGAATCAAAACAAAAGGATCTTAAAATGGCAGCCATTTTGGAATAAGGTGTATGGCAAAGTAATGTACCAAAATGTGAAACGCACGTGCAGAGCGTGCGCAGCCATCGTTTTTGCTCATTAAACCTTTTCTTTTGTGGCGTTCTCGTTGTCGTCGACGTCGTTGTTGCTAAAGCTCCCTGATAGGACTGAGAGGGAGTCTTGTGGCGTTTCCTGGGATATGAGAAGTCCGCAAACCATAATTCCGACTTATTTAAAATTGTAAAATCTTTAAATGGTGCAGATTTTTGCTTATTGCAGCAAAAATGTGGCATATGACCCGAAACATCCCACATAAAGGCACGAGAGCTATAAATCAGTGTTCGCGGACTCCTTGCAAAAGAGACCTACATCACTAAAAATATCTTTACTTAAATTCACGTATCCCAAAGGCTAGACTGGGCGTTTCCCTCTGTCCCATTATCCTCTTGGCTCCTAGCTTGCCAACGCGCAGGTCCTTATTACCCAGACCGCCCAGCGATTAGCATTTGAAAGTGTTGTGAAAATAGCTTAACATTGCACTGTTATATTATAATTTTTGCATTCATTTTGAGAAGCCCAGTTTTTTTGTTTGTTGTCTTTTTGTTTGTTTTTCACGATTTCTCAGTATTGGGGCCATTCGACCTTGACGGAGCGAACGACATGTCCATGCGGGGCAACGAGCTGCTCGTTCATCACGGAGGCCTGTACTACATCTACGGTCAAGTTCATTACATCCACTTGAGGGCCAAACGAGGAGAACTCTACAATCGCTGCCAACTGCAGATCAACGGTGCACCCTTTCGCTTCCTCCAACAAGGAATGGACGGGCGCGCTGACATTGGAAACGTGTACTCCGGTGGATTAAAGCTGTTGAATGAAGGTGACACCATCCGTCTGGTGACCCAGAAGAGGTCTCAAATCAACATGGACCCGAAAGTGACCTTCTTTGGTGCATTCAGGGTTGGATTTGGATGCCACGAGTGTGATTTTCCCGTTTCGCTGAGCCGTGATGTCCGTGAGCAAAAGAGGCCATGAATCATTGGGTCTGGCGAGCCGAACTTCACAATAGTGTGAAAATTAATATCGCGTGAAATTACGAGCTATTATGCACTTATCAATATCTTCCCCCTGGGGGAGGGCGGGATACCCAGGGGATTTTGACGACCTTCCTTGTCCCTTGTCGGGACAATTCTGATGTCCACTGCTGGCCGGTTAATTTTTATTTCTGCATTCTAATTGTTTTGACTGCCTAAGATTTTCACAGTGAGGATTTTGACTCTTCAGGGTTTCCCCAGGGAGGGGGATTTGATGAGTTCCCACAAAATATCAATCTCCTGACGGGCTTTCCCGCCTTGCCTACCTGAGGGACAACCTCGTTCCCAGGGTCTCTCATCTTCCCGCCAAGCTTGGGCGGGAAGATGAGAGACCCTGGGAACGAGGTTGCCTGAGGGAAGGCACTGATAAGTGTATTAGTTTAGTCTGTTATTTAACTAAGCTTAATACTGAAATTTAGAGGATTTACAGTAGTCCAAGAAAAAAAGGTGTCATTAAGTCTACAATCGTCCGTTTTAGAGAATACGCTACACGGATTCATTTTGTCAAACGCAATTCATTAAATCTGACTGGATTTAATGGAATTCATTGTTAAAGTAACCAAGTAATTAAAATGCACTTGAGAAATAAAGAGACTCTTATTTGCATTTGTCTTCAATTGTTATCGACAGTTTCGTGGGATCCTTTCGTGTTAAAGTAGGAGTTTGCAAAAGTAATTTCTTCAATTGCTAAGGCAATCGCGAAAGAGTGAAATAAATATGTAAGCTGTGGCAAATTACAAGTGTAGATTACTTACGCAAAAGTACAAAATTGTGTCACGTTTTTTATTCGCAGGAGACGAAGTGTTTCTGTTCAACAATTGTTGCCGGTGCTTGCTATTTATTTGTGCTAGTATACAGACAATGAATAGGTCTAAGATAGGCCTTAAACTGTGGAAAATTGCAAGCATAGATTCCTTGTGCAAGACTTCCAGACATCAACAAATAACCTGCCATGCAGCAATAAGTTTCAGTGAGAACAGTGCTGTCGCAATCGATGCTGAATTGACCGTGACTGTGCACAATCTTTTGTGCTCAGTTCGCAAGTTAGTTGCGAACAAAGTACTCGAAGCTTTTGATTGGTTATGTTCTCGAAAAAGGTGTGTTTTTGTGCACGGTCAAGGCCAAAAAAGCGAGCAAAGGCATGAAACAAAGAAACTTGTCGAGGTTCTATACTATGAGTTGAGTGTAAGTCTTTTTGTGTTTTTTTTTATTTGTGGGTGGGGTGGTTGGGATGAGCAACTGTTTGCGATTGGGAAAAACTGGTTCATCTCTCTTGGGACTACTTTATGGGTGATCATGGAGACTTGAAATGCTAAATTTTAGTTGGCCTTCTCAATGACTCCTTCTAGGTAGTCATTTCCCGAAGAGCTTCACTTCCGCACTTCACTTCATATCGATTGTACAACGCATGTACAAGTACATCGTTCCTGCTTGTTTCGGTAATACAATGCGCTTTGACATTTCGTTGATTGATTTTGATTGACATTTAGTTGTGTAATTCAATAGCAAAATGCGACAACTTTTGGGCTAAAAGACTTAGAGTTTATTCACGGAAAACTGAATGTAACGTTATGTTTTGCTGACCTGTTTCGCTCACCCGTTTCTGGCCTATCTGAACTGTTTGACCCGTGTTTACCGAAGCCGATCTAACTGGATATCGTCAAAGAAGTAAGTGTTAATTGCTGAAAATTTCTCGTGCGTTTATGTAGCGATCGTGTTAAGTTTTTCATTGAAAATGTGTCATCTACTACTTTTAGATCGAGTAATAATTCAAGTCAATTCAATTAAAGACACAATTACACGATTGGCGTAGACCAGTTGGATTGTGAACCGTTTGCTGAACCACTGGGCGTACCCTGGGTGCCAGGGGTTATTTCGTGCGGTTATTTTGTTGTTTATCTCGTCCCCGGCCCAACTCTTTGCGAGGCGCTCACCGAGTTGTCGTTGCCTTTCTATGGCTGTATTGGTACGAGAAGTAGAACCTCTGGCATCCACTATTGTTTCACATTTTTCAGAGAGTGCGCAAAGGAGCCGGAAGTTCGTGATTCGTGGACGCCCTGTTTCGCGAGCAGCAAGAGGTTGTTATTCGGACTACACTACAACGAGCTTCAAAGTGAAAGTTTATTGAGGATGCGTAAGCCAGTCGTACAATTGGAAGAGAATCCTGACCACACCTAAAAGACACACAAAAATCAACTGTAACAGTAACAATGTATAAGAAGACGTGCTACGCCAGATACGAAAAACCACTTAAAAAACGCCCTTTAGATGTGGCCAAAAAATACGTGGAAACGTATTCCTCATCTAATGCAGCAGCACAAGACGCCGAGGAAAGCCGGAATACCAATGACCGTTACACAGAATAGAAATAGTCTTAACTGTACATAATAAATAAATAAATAAATAAATAAATAAATAAAAGTGAACGGACAGGGAGACTGACCGACCTAGAACGACTGAAGTCTCCCGGCAAACTGTTAAATACCCCTAACCATGACACCCCCCAAGCCTCTGCATCGTGCCGTCAAAATATTAATTTCTGACTAATTCATTCCAGTCATTCAAGCGTCAGAAATTAATTATTCTGATAGGTACTTGGTGTATGGGAACATATATTGTCCCGAGACACATTATGCATATAGGAAATTCATTTCTCAAAGTAAGGAAATAAACAATTTTATCCGACAGCGACGTCTTGTGAGTAATTTCCCAGCTTCCAGTGGTGGCATTCTTGCCATCGGGGACTTAATCTGATAGGATCCCTTATAAGGCATGCATATAAAATTTCTTTTGTCCCAGCAAACGGAGCTCGCCCAAAACAACACTTTGCCAACAGTAGTTAGCTTTGAGTCAAGGAGCGGGAAGCGTAAATGTATACTAACAACATAAGACATATACACAATCACAGCTATTGCTGCATACATCCTTCATATACAGAGCTATACAGGGCTATATACAGAGCTATACAGAGCAATACAGGGCTATACAGTGCTATACAGAGCCGCACCCAATTAAAAGAATGCAGCGTTTATTTCAGGACTGTTAGGAAATTCCAAGTAATTTATACCAACCTTGGAAATTTATTTTCCTTTATAACATTGTTTTTAAGTTCGAGGTGGCCATAGTTTGCAGCTCTTCGATCAAGCTCTCTCTACAGAATATTCCAAATGTTTTTTTTTCGGTTGTTTGTATTTTGTTGTTGTTGTTTTTATGTGATTTTGAAATAAACGCAGCCCTTGAATAAACGCCACATCGGACACAATTACAATTAAAAACAAATGAAAAAGAAATTCATTCGTAATGGGAAAAAAATAAAACCGATGCAAAATGAAATAAAATTAAATTTAAAAAAATCCATGGTCTAGCGTTACCACAGACCACAGTCACCTGCGGGCATGCATCAGAGACATCAAAATGGTGACCAAGGAAGGCCCGTGGAAGGAGGTAGAAAATGCTACGAAAGAGAAGAGAACATACGGTGGAAGAGAACATACGGTGGCCCACAGGTGTCACGGCAACAACAGCTCTTTGGTCAACACAAAACAAAATCACGCCACGACAAACTGCACGAAGCAGCCGTACAGAAAAACCGGGGAAGTTAATATACAGAAGGGTACAATTAAAAACTTACTGAAACCCGCCTAAAACGTTTTTACACACAAGACAATTAGGCTCACAAGTGAGGCAACGTAGGCTCTTTTTTATTGAAGATTTGATCGTATTTTTAGGGTTTCTATATCATTACCAAAACAAAATACAGTGAAATAACTTACCTTTTCTCGACAATCAAGTCCCGTTGGTCACATTAACAGATTGTACAGTAAATCCTCAACTGAACTGAAGACCACGTGGTATACAAATCAAACTAAACTTGCACATTTCAAATTGCACAACTCAATCTGGACAGTAGAAATCCGAGTTTTGAATTTCACCGTAAACACAACTCGGATTTTGACATAGAAATCCGACTTGTACAATTTGCAATTGAAATACATGCAATGGTGTCCTATATAAGCCACGATAATGCCGATATACAGATTTATTATATTGCAGCCTCCGCGAGCGGGCAAGATGAGGCGAATTCTGTGCTCTGATTGGCTACCCAAGCGGGCAAGATGGGCCGATCTTGCCTGCTCGGGATTGCCTGCTTCCCGCGCAACGATAAAAAAATTGCCGAAACAACGCAGCTGTTTAAAACCTCTAATTTCATTGGTTCTGCTTAGGACGCAGCTCTATTGTTTTTAGGGTTAGGGTTCATTGTTTCTGTTGTTTGTTTGAATGCTTCTATTGTTTTCTTAGCAAATCGCCTGGGTTGTTGTAATAGCTGCGGGCTGACCCTAAAATTGCGTATAGACCGGACTTACAAAGTTCGTAACTTTTGACAGTGTCCGCAACGGAGTCGCAAAAGGCGGCAGAAGACGAAGACAGTCAAAACAAAGAAAGCATAGATATAAGTTTCCGGAAATACCAAAATTAAAGCAAAACGTGGTATGAAGGCATGGAAGAAGTTTTGTCTTACTGAAAACGAGAAGAAAGAAGTGTAGCCGTATAATAAATCCTTTATTGATCAAGCTTGTTCGGTCAAGATGATTGGATATTGGCCTCGTTCTTTTCTTGCGTTTCTACGGACCTCAACTTCGTCTCGGTCCATAAAAACACCAGCCATCTTGACCTCGCGCTTAGTCAATACCGATACCGATGCCGACAACTATATACCGATACCGATACTGATAGTACCGATACCGATACCAATAGTGCCGATACCGATACTGGTAATACCGATACCGATAACGATACCGATACCGATATACCAATATATACCAATATGACGATAACGGTACTGATAATACCGATACCGATACTAGTAGTACCGATACCGATACCGAAACCGGTATACCGATACCGATACACCCCGAAAACAGCAAAAAGATGACCAAAGTTCAAAAGTGTAAAATTTAATGAAAACGACGTCTCATAGCCCTATAATACACTTTTCCCAATTGCTTAAGCCCTCTAGAACAATTTGAGATCAAAAGCGCATCGTCCGACCCGTTAGAAGAAAAGTTCTGGCCATAAACGCAAGGGCAGTCAAATCGACAATTTTCGGCCAAAACGCCAAAATGCAAGGGGGGACCCTTTGCATTTTCGCCAAAATCGGCCAAAAACATGACCAAAATTCAAGAGTGTGAAATTCAATGAAAACGAGGTCTAATGGCCCTAAAATGCACTTTTTTCAATTGCTTAAGGCCTCTAGAACAGGTTGAGATAAAAAGCGCATCGTTCGACTCGTTAGAAGAAAGGTCTGGCCTTTAACGCAAGGGCAGTCAAATCGACGAGTTTCGGCCATTCTGCAAAGGGGGGACCCTGAGTATTTTGCCCGAAATCTCCCAAAAACACGACCAACATTCAAGAGCGCGAAATTCAATGAAAACGAGGTGTTATCGCCCTATAATCATTTTTCTTAATTGTTTAAGGCCTATAGAACAATTTGAGATAAATAGCGCATCGTTAGACCTCTAAGAGGAATGGTTTTGGCCATAAACACAAAGGCAGTAAAATCGATTATTTTCGCCCATTTTGCAATGGGGGTACCCTTAGCATTTAGCGATACCGATACTGGTAGTACCGATATATCGATATAGATACCGGCGATACCGATATGCAATACAATACTTTATTTATCCGCTGGAACTTTGATCAGGGTTTACTATTTTGATAGCCATTGCCATTGCCATTGCTATTACCATTACCAGGAGCCCTTAACGTTAACCCGGAGCGAACAACTTCAATATATTTTTGTTTGCGTTTTCACAGACCGAACTATTTTAAGATTTTTTTCTCGCGAATTCAGTCTCCGACAGGAATTTTGGTCTCCCACAGGAGCCTTGCTAGCCAATCATTTATGTTTGGACGCGTGCGGACTTCGCCGGAAAACATGTCTGACAATAGCTCGGTCTGTAAAAATGCCGCGACAAAGCCCTAGAATGGGAGTTGTACGCTCCGGGTTATAGGTTCCTGCTGTTAGTGTTAGTATTAGCATTAGCGTGAGCATTAGTATTAGTATCAGTATCAGTATCAGTATCAGTATCAGTATCAGTATCAGTATTAGCATTAGCATTAGCATTAGTATTAGTATTAGTATTAGTATTTGTATTAGTATTAGCATAGTATGTATAGCTGTGTATAGCCCTGTATAGCCCTGTATATACTAGTTATGCAACGCTTTCTCGTGGTATACCCTGGAATATCCCACGAGTCACTTGTATTTTCTCGATATTTA
>BLFK01000498.1:15000-17500 GCA_014634185.1 Astreopora myriophthalma
AGAGGTTGTAGCTTGACTTCCGGCAAATCGTCCTGCATATCCGCTTCCGGTGTCCAAGTCATAAATATTGCATTTGATGCACGGGTCTGACCTAAGGAAGTTGTTGTTTCTCTGACTCTGTGAAAATTAATGGATTTACCTTGGTCTCTGACTGCCATCTTGGCTGGCTATCTTGTAGGGGAACTGTTTCGAATAGTCTTAAAACGAATACTTCCCAAAGAATACTACACTTACGCCAACGAACTTATCTCCACGTTCCAGTTGTCGGCTTGTGTGTTCGAGATTGGCGTTATCGGAAGATTCTACAGCGTCTTGGTCGGCTTCAGCTGTTCATTTATCCTCCTAGCACTAAAAAACGCCGAGTACATTTTCGAGGGGGCTTTGACGAATCCTTGTGGAATTTTTGAAGATGTACTTTACAAGAAGGCGTACTCGGTGAAGGACAATGTTGCCAAGATTTGTTGTCAATTCATTGGCGGTCTCCTGAGCATCCCTTTCATACACCTGCTTTGGCAATCGACCTGGAGCAATTTTCATTACCAACAAGTTAATAGAGGCCTGCGATCAACGCTTGAAGTTCCGCTGTTATATGGATTCTTCATCGAAATTATGGGAACATTCGTGACGACGATGAGCGATTTCTTGTCGCGAGGGCACGCTCTGAGAAAATTCAACGCAGTGATTCGAGCGGCTAGCATTGTTCTTGTTTGCTACCTGCTTGCCGGAACCACTGGAGTATGGATGAATCCAGCGTTAGCCACTGCTCAAACCTTTGCGTTTTGTACGAGGAAAGAGGTGATCTCTGAGCATATGTTCGTGTTTTGGCTTGGTCCGATCATAGGGACTTTGGCCGCTACCCAGCTGAATACCTTGCTATTGAGATCAGCTCCACCAAAGACGAAAGATAAGAAAAAGAGCGACCGGCTAAATGGAAAGCAATCGACAAGGAAGAAATACAAAAATAAGGCTATGAATGCTACCAAAGAACTCAAGAAAAGGCATACTGGAAACGCGTAACTTATAAACCTCATGTTAACTCATTGAGAACAAAGTTCACTTCGCGGATTAAGCATGACTATTAAACCTTAGTGCAGTTTACAGAACATTGTTGATTTCGTGATTTTAATTATTAATGTATTAGACTAGTGATGCTAACAGTGGCCTTTTTTTTTTGTTTTTTGTTTTTTAAGTTCAACTTGGAGTTTACGTGTTAATTACATATTAAAGGAAGTTGAATTTTGTATTGTGGGGGAAAGGAAGCATGGAAGGCCTTACACGCAACTCAGAGGTGGGGAGAGGTGGATTTTTTCGTACAGAGGGGGGTGTACTGCCAGCTTTTTTCAATAACTGGACCTTTTTGGTTTGAAAAGGAAAGTCTGTAGGAAACTACTACCTAGACAGTGTTAGTGGCTCAAAGATTTCTGATATCTGTTATTTATTTATTTATTTATTTATTTATTTATCATTTGCTCTTATTTATTATATTATTATTTTCCTGTTTTGGCAGTCCCAGAGGGATTTGACAGCCATATTTGACGCAGATAGACCACTACACTGGTGCCCATGTTCGCTACTCTTTGTAAACAGTGTGTGGGTTCTTTTACAAGCCACAGTTTTATGTAGTAGACAAAATTTGATCTTGCCTTCGGCTCACCATTGTAAGCACCCATACAGATTGGACTCAAATATTTTGTAGCACTTGTGAAATAAAACAATAAACTTCATACATTTTAATCAGGAGGAATCTGTATCAAAAGTTAATGAATACTAATTCGCTGAGCAGGGGTTTGGATTAAAAGTTAATTTTACTGTTAAATAATTCATCAACCCCAGCCAGCCAGTTGATTTGTCTTGGGGTTTACGTAGGTATTCATGTAATTCAAATAGTACCTGCTGATTGGTCATAACTTTGATGCATAATTAATTAACTTTACAAGAACAACTACAACTGTTGCGAGACAGGGTTTACAGTTTTTTGATCGTCCTTCTCCGAGAAGTCTAGAAAGTCCTTACTTACGATTAATTTTGTAGCCTGTGTACAGCTGCCACCTCCCCCTGAAACAATCAGAGAAGGAATTTTTTGTGCAACTTGTTTCGCAATTTTGTTACGAGACAAGTTGCACGAAAAATTGCTTAGTTTAGCATACTCTGCCACAGACATTTCTCGTTTTTTGTTGTTTTTGCCGCAATCATTGCAAAAAGTAGAAGTGAGTTCTACTTTTCCCACATTGCGAAGTAACATCTATCCTGCAACTTGTGTTGCAACGTTTTGCAGCACCAGCCAATGAAAATGACCCTTTGATTGCATGTGATCATCAAAAGTGAGACAAGTTGCCCAAGATGTTGCCTAGTGTAATACTTGTCGAGCAACTTGTCTCACAGTGTGGGAACTTTTATGGCAACAAAATTGGGAGACCAGTTGCGAGAGAAATTGTCTAGTGTAACAGCACCTGTACTGTAGCTAGACTTGTGCTGGCTCGAGTGTAACAGGTCAATGAAC
>BLFK01000498.1:24896-44377 GCA_014634185.1 Astreopora myriophthalma
AGTTCTAATTTGCACAAAGTAAATTATTTTATCTTAATTTAACTATATCTAAATTTTAAAATTTTAATAATAATATTATTTTATCTAGTTCTTACAGTAACTATATTCTTAAATTGTAGTTCATTGTCCTAGATTTATATTTGTATTACTATTATTATTTATTATTTATTTCTGTTGATTTTCTATTTATTCACATGTATATACTTTAGTTTTAAATAGTAGATAGGCAGGTCCACATCAGGACTTCAGTCTTGCGTATTCTGTAACCTGCATTATCAAATAAACTATGTATGTATGTATGTAAGTTGAATTTACAGTGCACACAAAATGCTAATTGGAAATAACAACAAAAGGAAACATGACAATGTATACAATTACAAAGAGAGTTTTAAATTAACATGAAGTTGGTGATTTAATGTATGTTGCTCTCATTGAATATGAATAGCTTCTTTGATCTTAATTTGGAAGGTGGCGGAAGCGTGATCGAAGATGCTGAAACAATGATTAGAACATAAAGTGCGGCATTGCTGAAATAATACGATTGGAGGGCTCTCATCAAGAATGTCTTCCCAACATTTTTTTGTCATTTTCAAAATTGCATTCAATAATCTGCTAAATCAACTGCACTATAATTATGGATTGAAATGCCCCATACTGTCTGCCAAACTTTAAGGCAACAGGATCAAAAGAAGTCAAAGCAATTTTTTTTCAGGGCTGTGTTTCCATCACCTTGTACCCTGAGGTTTTGCTCCTCACATAAACTTAATTGCCACTAATTATTTGGCCACAATTTCCCAAAATGACAGATTGTTCACTCGAAAATCACTTGAGACACTATTTTTAAGTAATGAGCGATCATTGCAGTTAATGCGCATGCAGCAACTCAAGCATTTGCCAAGAAGCCTGAAAATTTTCAGGCTTGAATGGGACTCAAACTCAAGACTGTGTGATTGCGGGGCGCACTGCTCTACCAACTGATTTATCAAGCCATTTGGGCCGGGAGCTGGTCATTTGCAAGTTCGTGTTCTATCCAAATACAGGTGAATGTCTGATGGAAAATAATGAAATATCATTAACGGAATAACAGGACGGGTCTAGAATGAGGTTTTCCCAAAAAAACAAAAAACACGTATACCGAAAACGGAATGGTTCTTGCAGAGGTGACATGACAACTAACACTCGGAAAAGTCTGGACATGACTAAGAGTAACATTTGGCAGCCGCCCATGATTTGGGTGCCAAAATAATCCCCCAAAAAGCACATTCTGTGTATTCCGAGTAAACAGTATTCTGTTGATTCCGTTCATTCCGAAAATGGAATAAGTCCCCCCAAAAATGCATAAACCGAACATTGCATCTATTCTTATTCTGGAATAGTCCCAAAAAGGCACCCTTAAGCAATTGCGAAGAAGCTGGAAAAAATCCTGGCTTAAGTTAAAGGATACTAAAACCGTGCAATTCGCTGCACATTGCTGTTTAAACTACCAACTGAGCACTGAGCTCTTTGCAACTGCTTATGTTGCTGCATTAACTGCAATCAGAAAATTTCTGTCCACCTTGTTGATGTTTGATAGTCATGTTAATAAAGTGCTGTTGCATTGTTGTGTGGCAGACAAATGGCATTCAGTGTGTGACAATGTTTAATTTGTCACAGCCATATTTAATTTGCACCCTGAGTCTTGATGTTTACTAAAATAAATTGTAGTTTATACAAATTTCTGACAATACCAATTCAAGTTTAGGGATCAAGTTAATAAAACAATGCAAGATATACTATATTATAAATCTCCTAGCCTAAGGACAAACCTAACAACTGGAGATGACGGATCGACAGTCCACACAAACAGACCGTTATCACATCCAACTACTAAAACTGATCCTGACAGAGGTCTAGATGAGGAGGGAAAACACTTACAGTCCAGTTTTATGATGAACAAACATGCATGTACTGTAAAGCATTTTTTCACCCTAAATTTCACCTTGAAGAAAATAACAAAGCTTGTAAACAAAAGAAAGCGGACCAAAATAATTATCACATCATAATATTAAGCAACAAAAAGCTTAGCAAAATTTGACATAGATGATTCAAGAATATTTTATGATGGGCTCTATCCAAAAATAGTCACTCTTGCATGTGCTTTTTCTTTGCTGTAATTGTTATTGGTTTTGCTTTATTTTGTTTCTTGTTTTGTTTTTCTGTGCCAAAGTATTCAGGAGTAAACTGTCCCATGCTGTATGCAAAAAAATTAGCCCAAGGGGATGAAAAGAAGCCATTTTTGGCCTCCTATTTTCAACTATGACTTGGGATAGTTTACCCCATAATCAAAGCAGTGATTTTGCACTGTTGACAGCATTTGGCCACAATTTTGCAAAATGACAAAACAGCCACCCAAAAGTCACTTGGTCAGTTTCTGTCAGAAGCCCTTAAATTTCAATTAAATTAGCTGGTTCTTTTACACAATGTACAAAAACAACAACAACAAAACAAAGTAAAATACACTATATGCCACTCTGCATACGGGTGTTTTTGTCTAGATCTGGCCACTTACATGTAAGTACCCTAATTACTTCTGAAAAAATTTACCAGTCAAGACAAACTCTTAGTTTTAGTTACAAGTTTGAAGCTTACCTCCAAGCAACGCAGCTAACAGCTTTTTGTTGTTTGTGCTTCAGCAAAGGAATTATATCACTATGGGAAAACAAATAAATAAATACACAGGTACTCAGCTTGTGACATGTTGTGCAACATTGTATCACATCCAGTCAGTATAAAACTTGGACTGTATAGACCTATAGGCCTAAAAGCCAACCTTAGGCCTAGGGTTAGCCAAATTGAGGGTTAGGGTTACTTTCTGAAAGGTAAAACAATGACCCGGTCCGCAGTCCGCCTTTTATACCTAGTCTGCATTTTATACCCGGTCCACAGTCTGCGTTTTATACTAACCGGTATCACATCACATTCCCCTCTGGCAAATAGAACCACATCTGAATTATGAACTCCTCTAAGTTTCCTTCTGGGCCCAGTTGTTCAAAAGGCGGATAAACCACTGTCCACTGGATAACTCAATTGGATTTGCTGGCATTTATCCACTGGACAGTGATTTATCCAATGGATAGCGTTATCCACATTTCGATCAACCGGGGCGTGACTTTTATTTACTACAGTATTAGTGGAAGGTTCTTGATACACCATCAAGGTTATTGATACTGACCATCAGTCAAAGGAATAGAACTCTTAAAAATTAATCCTTTACAGGATTGGGAACATAAGACAACAACTTACAGTACTTTAGGCAACAGGCAGATAGAGCTTTACACAAATCATGAATGCAAAATTAAGTTATACCAGCCTGCAACACTACCTTCACATCAAAGAATTAGCACACTTGAGCTACAATGTTACGTTTCCAGTTCTCAACAACTGCTAGCTGGTTGGTGCATGCAGTTACATACCTTGACAGTGTGTGTACCTTCACTGAATCATCCTAGAGTAAAGGAAAATAAAATAACTTGAATGTACAGTGTACTTAATAATAAATTAACGAATATTAATACAATTATAACAATTATTCTATTCAAGGTACATAACTCAAAATGTGAGAGGTTTTAAAATTTAATTTGTTAATTTAAGTTGTTTTAAAAATATATATACAGATTATGCAAATTAGTAAACCTGTCATTGACAAATTCTTATGCCAGCTGGACACCAGAAGCCAGCACGAATCCAGTCAAGATTCCAATTTTGAGTTGAAGCTTGTTTTGAATTTCGGAATTATTCATCTAAGGACTGGATTATTCAAATTACTTAATGAAATCAATTTGCAATAAAGAACCTATTAGTCTGACCAATTGTATCAGGAATGCTTGACCTGTTAATTTGACTGCAAAAGCTAACAAATGTAAAGCAGTGACCAAATTATTTTTCATATTTTTCATACTGTCAATAATAATATCTTAGTATTTGAGAAAAAATAATAATAATTTATTATTGTTAAGCACCTGCCATGCAATGACAAATTTGGCAACATGTGGGTGCCAAGCAAATGCTCTTATAGGTGACTTTTCCCTGAAAACAAACAAACAAACAAAAGAACCAAACCATAGAACTGCAAAATTTAAAACGTGAATCCACATACAACTAGACTAACAAATTTACACACCGATCTGGACAATAACATATCAAAATAGGCCAGTAATTTCAGTATCTTATAATAATTGAAGGGATCCAGGCAAAAACGTCCTATTACTGACTTTTGTGCAATTTTTAGGTCATTTCTCAAAATCGCAGCCAATTTCCACTTAACCAACTGCACTAAAAATACGTGGTGAACAACCCCATGTTACATGCCAAAAATTTGGGCAATCTGATGAAAAGAAGCAAAAAACAAATTTTACCTGTATTTTCAGATTTTCTTGCTCTTGTGCCCCCACCCCCCCCCCCACCCGCCCCCCTTCCCCTTCCCCTGGGTCCAGAATTTTTTTTCCTTTATTTTGTTCACGTCACTCAGGATTGGTAATTCAATATATAACTTAATTTCCACACATTGCGCAAAATCTGGATGCAATTTCGCAAAGTGGCCAAACACACCAAACATGTCAGTTAAGACGTTTTTGCTCTGAGCCCTTCAATTCACTCTTAAAGAAAAGTCATCACCTCAAGGCTCTACAATCCTTATTTCTTCCCAAGGAGCTTCATGTTTATTTTTCCATTAAGTTAAATTTCAACATAATTACATCAAAACTGCATTGTTGCTGTCTAATAAAAAATTACCATGATGAAACAAGCGAAAAGGCATTGATCATTTCTTCTCTTGATAACTGAAAACAAAATTAGGAAAGACATATTCAAACGTTTTTATACGACAACAAAAACATGTGCACCTGCATTTTAAGTAACAAAATAATGACCATGGCTACCACAAATAGGTGTACAGTTTAAAATTGAAAACTTTCAAGCCTTTTGGAAGCATCTGGGTTTTTGTTTTTATTAGTGATTGCAGAAATGTTCCGAGGAACGAAAAATAAACAAAACAACAAGAGATGTCCCAATCTGCAATGCTCCATAATAATTAGCTGTCAGGTTTAACAGCACAGCATTTAATGCCACATAATTGCACACTGTATGATATCATTTATCACAGACTGCGCTTTAATGAATACTTTGTATTGAACATAATCAAATTAGCACCAAACTCAATGATATGCAATGCAAGTTGGTATTAAGACTTACATTTAAATGGGGAAATATTCTGCCATAAAATGAGGAGAACCACGTTAGAACAGCAGCAGTGCCACCACCCAAATGCCAAAGCCAAGAGGGAACTTGAATAGACCAGAATTTAAATAATTAATTAATTAATTAATTAAATACAAATATGTACAATTTTTTAGGTTGTCCAAAACATATTATTACATGTATATGTTGCAGGTTAAAATGAGTTCAGGTCAAAAATATTTTAACCTAGTTACATATGAAATTCCCTTTGACTGGTATTCATTCTTATAAATAAAGCAATGATTATAACAATTCAAACTTATAGGCTGATTGAAATAGTTTTACCTGAAAGTCCTTTTTAACCTACAACACATAAATTATTATTGTTATTGCACATGTATTTGTGGTTTGAATTTTTTTCATGGTTCAAACGTTTTTTAACCAACTTAACTTTCATCTCCCATTGTCTTAGAATTATTATCAAAATGATAATCATAATCTGGAACAATGGAGCTTAAAACCTGTTTAAAGAAATTCATAACCAAGGATAAATTTAAAGTACAACATATTCAATATGCATCTGTATTAACAAAAAAAAGAAACCTCCCTTAAAATAGTTGGGATAATAATAATAATAATAATAGCAATAATATAATATAATAGTGATAATAATATAAATAGCATTTAGTAATAATAACTATTATTATTATTATTATTATTACTATTATTATGTCTAAAAATCACTCATGTTCCTTTAATTTTCATTGTGTTCTTATATGGTAATTAGCCATGTGCTTGTGCTTCTCACTTATGTTAAGCCCTGTTGGCCGGGGTTACTACTTGGATGGGTGACCATGCAGAATATCTGTGTTGTTGACTTGTTCTTCTTGTTTGTTTGTTTTTCTTCTTCGTTGTGTTGCTTTTCTTCTCAGTCACAGATTATCTTTTTTTTTTTTTAAATAAATTGCCAGTATCGTGCGGGAAGTGTCAGAAGCAACATGAAAACGACTTCTAGCGAGCTAACCCACATCTTGAACTCACATCTGGACTAATCGTTGTACTTTTACAATTCCTGCCAACTGTTTGTGCATCCCACAGAAATGCCCTTAGGTGTCTTGTTATTATCATTATCATTATTATTATGGTTTCAAAATGTTATTCCAAGTGGTAAATTAACATGTACAAACTAGCCCCAATTATGCCATTGTACTGTACAGTACATGAGGTAGCACAAGCAAGGGATATTATTAAGAACATGAACAAGGTTAACAGGAAACCTGGCAGTACCTTCATCTTTGCTTTTCTTGACTTCAATTAGCATTTCAGAAAATCCTTCAGACTGCCTATTAAAAAAAACGCTAAATGATGCAAATATTATCACACTAATGTGCTTGAATTTCACTGATCCCTGTCAACAGAAACATTATCATGGATCAGTAGACATGGTGGCATTTAATGACCTCTTGAGTTCTTTTCAAATCATATCTTTATTCAAATTTACACACATTTAACACTGAATGAAAGATGTAGTTCAGAAATATTGTTGTTCTCTTGTCACTTAAACTTGATTCATATTAACCCATTTAGCTAGCACATACAGCAAATGAAATGGGCATTTCTCTATTTAACTGGTAATAAGTGTTACTGTAAATGAAGTTACATACCATATATTAAGTAGCTTTTTGTAAACACTTTCCTCTGTCTGCACAAATGGACACCATTCTGAATCTGTGGATTTTGACAGGTTCTTTGATTTTTTTATGCTCTCTGTGTTTATATTAATGGAAGGGTAATTAAGTCCCTGTTGATGCAATAACAATTTTTAAAAAGTCAGCTCACTCAGTTGTTTAATCAAAGGGCACAATGGAGTTTCACCTGTTTCATCTCTCTCTCTCTCTCTCTCTCTCTCTCTCTCTCTCTCTGCCAATTGCAAATATTAATAACAGCTACATGTACACTTGTAACAGCCCTTCAAATTAAGAAATAACTTTCTCTGCTCAGGTGTTTGCAATTATTAGACTTCCATCAATCCTACCTACCTTACATAGAGGAAATCTGGAATACTTTGACTTTAGATCTGACCTGGTCAAAGTGAATTCAAGTTGGTGGCTTAACTAGAGTGCACCATGGTGGCAGCATTCTCTTTAACTTACACTGTTGCATTTCATTGCCAAGCAGCTGCCAACTTGATACATGACTCTATGATTGATGGAAGTTCACTTCAAACTTGTAACTTCTTACCCTGTGAGCAGAGGCCCCTTCGATCTTCCTATAACTCAGGAAGAGCAAGGGACCTCTGCCAACCACTTCCACTTTTCCTGTTGAGCATGCATTAAAATTCAAATTGACCACCCGAAAGTGGAAGACTTATCCCTTTCCTTGGATGAGTGGCAAATCAAAGAACTTGGAAGCCACTGGCTGAGTCGCTGAATTAGTCCTCTTTCCTGACTCACCATGGAAAGGTAGAAGTGGCTCTGCTTCTCAGCCAAGTTTTTGAATAAAAGTGTCTCGAAACGATGGAAGTACTCGTCATTAACACCGCATTTCTAATCAACTAATAAATCTATAATTAATTTAATTAGTTGGCTCAAACTTAAAGAAGAGCCTGGATGCTGAATGCCTGCCGCAAGAGACGATCCATAATTCAATTTCCTCCTATGACAGCTCGTCATTTCACTGGAAGAGAATTTCTGCTTGACAAGTAACGAATTGATCGAATTTAAAACAATAATAATAAGATAAGGTGAATCAGTCGAATTTTCGATTTCCAGTGATACATTGCTGCTCGCCAATTTTTCAGGGTCATTTCGATGAAAAGCTCACCTGAGTAGCCGAAACATATTTCGACAACTTTGCAGTCTTGGAACTTTCAGCGTTAAGTTTGGCATTAAATTCACACAACGTTATTTCTCCTTGTGCGGGAGGAGGCGGAAAAACGGACAATAAAGACATTCTTTGAGCAAAGTACAGAAAAAATACAGTGCCAGCCGCAAGACTATTTCTGTCAGGCGTTTCCACTTGGGTCGAGAGAGACTGGGTACTTTTGGTTAATGGCGCCGAATTTGTAACATCTTTTACAGAAGCTGAATTTATAACAGCAACAAAATCACGGAAAATCATCTTTGATCGCTGTAATCTCTGCCTTAAAGTAATCTAAAAATGTCGATAGCAAGTCTTGAAGGAGCAGAAGACAATCATATCGCAGTGTTCCAAGCATTTCTTGAGGAACATCATCGAGACGACATATCAAGGGTCCTACTGTCGGAAGATCCATCCGGACAATACAGCGTCGTAGTTAATGCATTAGAGCTCTTTGATTCCGATATAGAGGTCAGCCAAAAATTGTTAGCTGAGCCGAGAAAGATGCTGCCATTATTTGATAGCGCTTTATCTCAAGCAGCTGTGACAATTATGCAGGAAAATGCAACGCAAATTTCGATGTCCTTCAAATCGAATTTGCATGTTCGACTGTCCAACCTACCCATCTGTCCAGAGCTCCGCAGGGACACCATTCCAAAGTCGTCAGATATTGGACGTTTTCTCGCTGTTTCAGGTGAGATTAGAAGATCAGCTTTGCCTACCGTAGCTCAATATGCATTATCAAATAAACTGGCCTGGTGAAAAACCTCGCAGGGTCTAAAGTTGAGGATCCTTAATTCAAGGACTTGCTATAGTCCTTAAGGATAAGGATCTTTTAAAGATTTTTGAAGGATCTTGGAAGGATCTTCAAAGATCCTTGTCAAAACAAGTACAAGGATCTTAGGGTGCATTTCTTTGGGATGATCTGAAAAAGGATCATTGATGCAAGATCACTTGGATCACGGTGCATCAAAAGAACCGATGAATCCACTCTGGGAAAGGATTCTTCAGTTCCTTTGATGCACCATGATCCAAGTGATCTTGGATCAATGATCCTTTTTCGGATCATCCCAAAGAAACGCACCCTTAGCAAGGATCCTGAGAGTATCCTATAAGGATCTTTAAGGATCTTAAGAGTAGTTTTCTAACAACTTTTAAGGATCTTGGCAAGGACTCTTAGAGATCTTGGAAGGATTTCTGAGGTTCCTTGAAGATCTTAGCAAAGATTTCTGACGATCTGTTTAAAGTTCTTTATCAGGATCCTTGAAGATCTTTGAAGATCCTTAAGTTAAAAGATTTTCACCAGGGTGTGTATGTAAAAACATGAGGGGTGGGGATATGTTGGTACATGTAGAACAGGTATGGACAGGTATTTGATTTGGGGTGGCCTGTCCCCAGTTGTTTGACATCATGGGGAATGCGATGTGGATCAACAGTTTAAACCACAACCCGTTTGGCAAAAAAGGTTGATCTCGCAAAAAAAGTTGGTCTCAGTAGAACACAAGCTTGGTCTATGCGCTGAATAGGGATTTATCTGGCCCCAGTTGCTCAAAGGATACACTGTCCACTGGATAACTAAATTGGAGGAAGATGTGGAGTGTAAATCATGATCTTGGGGCCGATGAATTTTCAGCAATTTACAGGGTTTTGCTCATGTCTTGGCCCACCCCTCATCAAATAGTTTTTGAAAGAGCATTCATAGTTCAAGATTGTTATTACTGAAGCCAGATCTCTTTGGCAGTAAAAGTGATTTTGTTTAAGCCAGATTTCTTTTCAGTAAAACTGATTTTCAAATTTTAACATTGTTTTGTAAATATTAATTTACCTCACTATACTCTAACTTTATGTAACTTTATGTAATCATCATAGCAGTACTTCAATATTGTAATTCCCAGCCGTTATATTATTATTTTCATAGGTACTGTAATCAGAGTGTCGACAGTAAAGCTACTTGAATACGAGAGGGAATACATCTGCTGTCGCTGCAAAGAAGTCTTTGGGATTCAGGCCGATTTTGAGCAGTACTACTCTATTCCCAAACCAAACAAATGTCCCTCATCTAAGGACTGCAAGTCAAACAAATTCACTTGTCTTTCTGACTCAGGTAAGTCTGACTTAAGCTCAAGATCTTAGAGGATCCTTGTAACAGCCAGGTCCTCCAGGATTATTGCCAAGATCCTCAACTGCCAGCCAGTAAGACTTTGAAGATCTTGGATTATCTTTCTGGATCATTTGTGGAACTTGCCAAAATCTGTTTACTTTTATGTTGCACTGGGATCTTTGCAGGACCTCACAGTAGCATCAAGGATCTTCTTTGCAAGTAGTATTCATTAATTTTGTCCCTCTAATTCATTGCAAACAATGTATACCCAAGGATATTCACTCATGCACATAGCCTGCCTTTTTTGAAGCGTCGGAGCCAAAAAGTTGCAGAGATTACCAAGAGATTAAAATCCAAGAACAAGTCCAAAAGCTTGCAGTCGGCACCATCCCGCGGTCCATGTGGGTTGTGCTTGAGGATGACGTGGTGGATTCCTGTAAAGCAGGTGATGATGTCACTATATGTGGTGTTGTGATGAGGAGGTGGAAACCAGTGTTTGCTGATGTAAGTTTAGAGCTCTAGATGCCACCTCTCTCCTAACCGATTCACTCCACCCCCTTTAAACTTAACCACCCCAACCCAACATCAGCGATCTTTAGATTGGAATATAAGTATAACTACCAGAACAAGTTTTCCGTACCAAGACAGCCCTGTTTTGGATCGCCCCCTGCCCAGAGAAAAGTTATTCCTGGTGATGACCATAGAGATTGATTGCAGCCTTTTTTAACGAGATTGACTCGTAGACATACTTGCACTAACTCCATTCCAAAGGTCACTGTTAACATTTCTATTGCCTGGAATTAGGCCGCAATGGCAAAAAGTAGCTGAAAACCTAACGCAGTAACTTTCGGTGACTATGCAAAAATTTCCTCGTTGCGGCAAGTTTCCGTTTCTGCTTTTAATAAGGGCCGTTTCTTGGGATGTCACGCATCCCAAGAAACTGCTTTGAAGGAGACCAGTACGCAGTAGGCTGACAAAATTTGTTTGGTTCTACCAAAAATCTCAACAAAAATTGTCTCCGCCAAATTTTTCATTTGGTAATTGTGGGTAAAACATATTTGTTAACCACAAAGTGTTCATCACATGGCTTCTGCCTCAAAGCGAGAGCTCACTTGATTGACATTTTCCTTCAGATCATGCTGTGTAAATTGTAAAATCTGCCGGTTTTCACGCCTGACGAGAATTTGGCCTGTTCCGAAGCATGACGACGCGCCTTTGAAGTTTGTTTAGGCTTGGGAGGAGGAAAAAAAATCATCGGGAGCACTCGTATCACGGAACTGACTGATGAACTGAATTACTATTAATTTTTTTTAATTTATTGTTTTCCAAAATAAACAAGAATTTGCCTAGTGCGTACAGGCCCTTGGAGTGGGTTGTGGAACCCTAGGTACGCGAAGGCTCTCCGGTGGCGCAATTCTGTCGGAACAGTGTCAGAGACATTCTGGCATTCATTTCTTGCGGAGGTACATGTAGGTTTTATGTTTTAAAATCTTGCAGAGTCGCTGTGAACTTGAGGTGGTGCTGAAGGCAAATCATGTGTCTGTCAACAACGAGCAACGAGCCGGAGTTCTTGTGACCGAAGAGCTCAAACGTGAATTTGTAGAGTTTTGGGCAAAGTACAAAGATTCTCCTCTCGAAGCTCGGAATCATATCCTTGCGAGCTTTTGTCCGCAAGTGTACGGCTTGTATGCAGTTAAACTGGCAGTTGCCCTGGTCCTCATTGGGGGAGTACAGAGAATAGATCCCTCTGGGACCCGCGTTAGAGGGGAGTCTCATTTATTGTTGGTTGGAGACCCTGGTAAGTTGCAAGAAACAATAAAGTTCAAATCCTCCAAGGACCTGTGATGAGCTATGTAAGCCATAAGCAATTGTTTTCATGGAGACGGAGTCGAAGTTAACTTGCGCAGCAGGCGCTGGGATACATTTGCTGCACGTTTCTCTCATTGCGCGCGCGAGATAGCGGTGCGCCAACTCGCGTGCAACATTTCTCCCACGCAGCCCCTGAAGTGCAGGGTGAGTCGCTATTAGAAGCGCACAGCCCGCAATGCCTGAGAAGAAGGAGCGTTGATTGTCAGGTCATGTCGTCCTCATAAGAAAAGCTGTCTTCATAGCACCACGACAGAGGGGAGGCTGTCCTCCCTGGCAATTCTACATACACACAAACATAAGGAAGTGACCACGGACAAAAGAGTAGCTGAATTTTCCCGTTTAAAGGGATGTGGTCTCGCCCTTTGCTTATAAATTTACTCTGTGTAGATAATTCTCCTATCAAACCTCATCAGTTACTAAATACTGGGCGTTTTTTCATGTTTTGATTGACGGAACTGTTTCGTGGAAAAGTGGAAAGATGTCATTTCCGAGCTCCTAGCGACTCGCACCTTCACCATTCGATGAAAATTGTCAAAGGTGCGTACAGCGTGCTCCGCCAAAAATACACGCTGTGTCCCTGGTTTGCTCAGCGTCGTTCGTTTGTCTTGTTGTTCAGCGTGGTTGATTTTCATCTTCTTTGAAAAAGAGCACTATGAACTGCTTGTTCTAAAAGCTGCGTCCAAATTGCTAGGGAAAATGAAAAGCGCTCGACAGTGGAGTGTTTAACTCTACGTGAAATTTTGATTTTGAACTTAGGAACAGGGAAATCGCAGTTTTTAAAGTACGCAGCCAAGATCATGCCTCGTTCAGTTCTAACCACTGGTATTGGTTCAACGAGTGCTGGGCTGACTGTGGCCGCCGTGAGGGACTCAGGCGAGTGGCAGTTAGAAGCGGGAGCCTTGGTTTTAGCAGATGGTGGACTGTGCTGTATTGATGAGTTCAACAGCATTCAGGAACACGACAGGACATGTAAGAATAAAAACTTCCTGACTACGTTTATACTAGAAAATAGAGTGGTCGTTGTTGTTGTTGTTGTGGTTGTTGTTGTTGTCTCGAAAATAATTTTGCGATTGCTTCAGTTTTTGCGTTAATAATATATATGCAACAATTTCTCTATTTTTATCGGCTGAGAGTATGTCAATTTTTTATCCCAAGCAATGTAGAAACCTGAAATTGATACAGGTAGGTGACATTTGTGCTAAAAGTTGAAGTTTAATCTGATTGGTTAATAACTCACAGACAGCAAATCAAACGCGACCTCTTGATGGCGCATGCAGAAGCGAGTTGCGAGTGAAAAGAACTAATGGCGGGCGCCTTGAGTAGGTTTTCTGAGCTCAAAAAGAGCTCTAAAAGCGAAAACACTGAAAAGCACTGTGAAAAACAGTGATTTGCCAGAAATGATTCCGCCGACTTTTCAACGTATCGGAAGCACGCAACTGCGACATTGTCAATAAAGCGATTTCAAGTGAGTGTCGTGAAAACCAAAATCAAAGTACTTACTTTGCATTTACCAATCAGGGCAGACGCAGACAATCAAATGAGCCAGTCATATTCCAAATCCCTTGCACGCAACCGGTGTAAGCGCGGGAAAACGCATGCGAACGAGTCAGTTGGTTTCGCTGTTTGCCTCTGATTGGCTGAGAATGTGGCGCGAGATTTCTTAGCCAATGACTAAGCGTAGTGATACAAAACCAAAGCAATGGCGAAATTACATTCCACACTCAATTTAAAACTGCTCTGATTTGTTAATAAACCAGGTTTGACATTGAATCAAAATAAACTTTGTCAAGCTCTGGTTAATAGGCTTTGGTCGAGTGTTTCACCGGGCTTTAAAGCACAATCGCACGACCAGGTGTGTTGATTATTGTCGCCGTACAGAATACGGCAGGGCTACTGCGACAGCACTTGGAAGAGATAGAACACCACACCACTACTGTTTACGAACAGTGTGTGGGTTCTTTAACGTCCCTCAGAGTTTATGAGCAAGTGTTGTTAAGACGGAGCTTACGGTGTATCGTCCTTTCCGAGAAACTAAGTCTAGAAAGTCTCACCGTTTGCAGATGTCTTTACAAAGGTAACACTTTGTACTCAGTTATTTCAGTGACCCTGAGTGTTGGACGGTCAGGGATTTAGTCGAGAGCTCTACCAACTGAGTTCACTGGTCGACTATTATACTTGGACACTGGTTTCTGAAAAAGACTGAATCACTGGTGAACACATGTCTTTAGGTATCCACGAAGCTATGGAGCAACAGACCATCAGCGTAGCTAAAGCAGGAATGGTGTGCAAGTTGAACACAAGAACGACGATTCTGGCTGCCACTAATCCCAAGGGGCCCTATGACCCGGCAGAGTCACTCAGTGTAAACATTGCCGTAGCCAGTCCGCTGTTGAGTCGATTCGATCTACTCCTTGTCTTGCATGATGCCAGAAACGAAGAGTGGGACAGGTTAGTGAAAATGTTACACTGTGCGGGCACAGCATCCTTAGAGAAGATTTCAAGTGAGTATCGAAAGCAATTACGCGATTGCTTTGCTTGTGGCTTTGGCCTTCTCTTTGATTGGACAAAAAGAAAACTTGCGCGAACTTTTCAATCAATCGGATGCAAGAATAAGACCAATTGCGACTACGTCACTCTCGTTTTCCCCCGCTTAGCACCGGCTGCGTTTACTTGCTCTGCATTTTGATTGGATGGTAAAACCAAGTCTTTGTTTTTCTTCGATTTGCGGTTGGCTGACGCGTGTATTTCCTTCGCAACGTGATTGGCTCTGGTTTTGGTATTACGAAACTGATTTGAAACGGCTCCATTCGAGAAGTTATCGTTACTTTCTCTTTTTCACCTGTTAGAATCGTCTCATCGTTTATCTTGGAAGGAAGGGGTCCTCGTACAACTAGTTCCTCGACGTCAGAGACGTTGTGGAGTATGGACAAAATGCAAGCCTACTTCTGTTATATTAAAACGCTGAAGCCTCAGCTAACGCCAGAGAGCAACAGGTATTTGAACTCGGCTTAGCAATGTGTTCCACAGATTTTCGCACGAGGTGCTGATTTATAGATCGTTCTCACATGACGTCATGGCGCCCATTTTGATTTGCCTAAACGAAGAAACGGCTGCCATTCTTGTGTACAGAAATGATACTCAGGGAATTGAACTTCATTTTTATGCAAATATGTCCTATCGTTTCAGTAAATCAATACGATGGGACCAGCTCAGCAAATACTCTACTTTTATTTGAGCTTAAAGCAAAACGCATCTCTTCATTACAAACATTCTTGCTCGCCCTCCATGCCCTAGCACGATTACGTGACATCCCAGAGATCCCAGAGAGTTTCCCCTGCTAGTTGCGCTTGCTCCAAGTATGGATGGTTTTTGTCGCCACAGAATTGCTAGCTTTTGAAGTTGTTTGTTGTCAATTGCTATTTTGAATAGAAGGCGTCATTGTAGGGAAACGAACTGTATACAGACTACATGGGCTAATCTGTCAACTAGTAGAACTCCCGCATCAATAGAGTAGTATGTAGTTTCTGTGGGAAAGGCTTTTGCATGGAATAGTTGTTTGGAGTCCGAAAATTTTTCGGGAGTTTTGAAGTAACACAGGCCTTGTGGTAGTCCCTTTAATGCATTTATTTGTAATGTTCTTTTCTGTTTGTTTGCTTGTTTGTTTGTTTTTCTGTGTGTGTCCAGAATTCTGAGCCGCTACTACCACTGTCAACGACAAGCGGATCTGCGCAATGCAGCGCGCACCACCATTAGATTGCTGGAAAGTCTAATAAGGTTAGCCCAGGCGCACGCGCGCTTAATGTTTCGAGAATTTGTCACTGTTCAAGACGCCATTGTGGCTGTAACATGCATGGAGTGCTCCATGCAGAACAGTGCCTTATTAGGAAGTATGAACGCCATGCATACACGATTCCCGGATGAACCACAGGAAGAGTACTCGCGCCAGGCCACTCTTGTTCTTAAGCGGTTAAATCTGGAGGATATGGTCAGCGTTATTAACGAGACACCTTCAAGGGAAAATGGAAACCATGTTGGCGTCAGCGAGAGTAATATTGACGATAATTCAAGTTCTGCAAACGAATCTCCATGTGTTGACAAGGTAACGGTTGAACGTACACGTAAAAGAAGAAACTCTTCGACGGATAACGAAAACTTTTCCGTCTCTGACGATCATGACGACTTCAATTGCCTTGATCAGCTAACTGGCGTCATTCCGATTCAGTCTTCGTTCGAGTTCGGAACTGAATGCCGTCTTCGCGATGATTCGACATGTGTACGATCCGAACCGACAATCAGTCGACACCAACAAAAAACAGTTGTCGCGAATTCTGTAAGAGGCGAAAAGGACATCACTACCAACGGCGGTATTTTTTCCAAACCTTCTGGTTTCCTAGCAAATTTGAGACCAATTGCAAGCAACAAGGACACTTCCTCGAAGGCGGGAGCTCGTGTGGCTGTGGCGCCATCTTCGCTAGAAAAGAGCAAAAAGATGATTGAAATGTTTGCAAAGAAGCCCCTAGGTACGAACGACAAAAGAAATGGCTGTGATAGGTCACAAGTGGATAACATCCGAATTTTTGTGACCGAAGAACTCGATGACGAAGAATTGGAGGTAGAGTGGTCTTCAAATGTTCTGTCGTCGATGCAAACAGCATGGAACCCGAATCAGTCAATGGCCTCGTTAAGAGGGAGAGAAAGAACGATGTAAATATTTTCGTTTCTGGCTTCGGTTTGGTGTTTTCCGCTGTGAAAGAAACATGCGATACCAACGCTCGCTTGTTACTGGCGCTCAGAAAGATAATCAAACTCTCTCGGAGCGGATCTAAAAAGTTCAGTAACAGAGGCCGAAAAAATTCTGGCGAGAACGCAAACACGTTCCTGGAAATGATCAAAACGTGGTCAATTTGGCAAAACGAAAACGTAGTAGTGGTAGGCGAATTGTTTTTTGAGCTATCCCATTGCATTCGTACATTTCACAATTTTGTCTGCATCTTATCAATGCCCGGGGGAAAGGGCAGCCCTTTTTTTTCTTTTTCGTACGGTAGTTGTCAACTGAGATTCTTTAGAGTGGTTTAGAGTAGTTTTCAGGTGACTGTCGAAAGTAATTACGTGATTGCTTTGGTTTTACATTGCGTAATGATTGAATCGAAAAAAACATGCGCGAACGTTTCAACCAATCAGATACAAAACTAAAACCAAACTTTCGGCGCTTGGCGCCGGGCTGCCTTGACTTACTTTGGGTTTTTGATTGGTTAGTAAAAATAATTCGGGAAACACTTTCGTTCTGTGATTGGCTGAAAGGTGTATTTGCTTCAGATGGTGATTGGCTCGTAATTACTTTGGTTTTGGTTTTACGACAATTAACTGAAAACCGCTTCGGAACGTCAGGAGTTAGGACCATTGGAATGAGGGGTCGCGGAAAGTGACGCTCCACCTAAGTAACAATGCGGAGAATCAAGGCTTATAAAATATTTATTTGTATATAATGAGCAATCTGAAAATGCTCTTTAATTTCAACATATCCAAAGGATACAAAATTATAATTGCTAAGAAGGATGCTTTTACAGTAACAATTTCAAAGCAGGGTACCAGTTCTTTTAAAAATGGGCTGTTACCACCCCAAAATACCGGCGGTGTTTTGGGCTGGTTCGCAAAATCTTTGGTTAAGAATATGAATCTAAATTTCGAAAATGGAAAATTGAAAGTCCTTTACCTATACGAAACGAGGGTTTCATGACGAGCAAAATGATTCTGAGTACAAACAACAACCATCCAGAGGGGAAAATAATAAGCCTGAAGCGCGTCGAACCTACTTTTTTTAAACGGATTATCTTAATGCAACTGAATCGGTTTCAATCCTGTCTTTTCTTTGCCCATCTATGCGCTACTTTGGCTTTGTCTATTTATTTATTTAATTTTTTAGGCAGTCACGCGTGACGAGGCCTCTCCTGGTCGGTTAAGATGAGGGCACTTTGTTTGCTTACGCGTGTAAAGTATATCTAAAACTAAATCATTTCTTCCCGTGCTGGATTGATCGAGGAACACTCAAATTCACTCTTGCCAGATGCTAGTTAGAGCTGTCAAACAACTTCAACCATATGGCTTATTGCATGTGTGTCTTTTCCGCCCACCAAGATGAAATTACTTCGCAGAAATGATACCTGTCGCTAATGTCTCCGCTTTTCATCGCTTTCCAGGAACCGATATTTCCCTCCTGCAAAGACAAAATTTACCTACATCATAATCCTCGGTTTTGACGGTCCCATCTCGGCCAGGCGATTTATACTCAAACGTATATCGCTCCTTATAAACGTCGCAAACAGATTCTTCGTTGCATCTGTCCCCTGGTGAGTCGCATTCCACCTGTTTATTTGGCACCAGAGGAGATTCCACCCTTATCCACGGTCCGTCTGAGTCCCACTTTAATCTCGGAATACCTAACGCGGTGTTAACGGCATCGCAGTAGAATTCGAAATTTTCATCGTCCATTACGGCACTGGATGCTTGCTGAGATAGGTTGTACCTAAAGAAAATACAGCGGAAACCATATTAATGGCATAGGGCAACCAAATATAAGTGTAATAGACCGTGTTCATAAATGGCGGCCGATAAATTGTTCTTCTCTCGTTATCCTCATTCCCCCGCAGGCACTGGCCAGACTCAGGCTCAGTTGTCGTACCGACTTCAGATAGAATGGATATGGGAAACATAAAAAACGAAAAAGGAAATCGCCCAATCTTAGCTCATAGCGAAGAAACAAAAATAATAAATAAACTTACCTTTGCTGTATCTTGTGTCCTAAAGCCTGTTGGAGGCGTTCTAGGCTGGTTTTGCGATTCGCTCCCAACCTTCATTAAATCGCACCAACCGCGAACGCCTCAAACCGACATCAGGACACGAGATACTGCGAAAGTAAAGGTTTTTTAAAATTATTATTTTCTTCGCTATGAGGCAAGATTAGGCGATTTTTTTAAATTTTTTAACTCCGTTTGCAATAAATCGGTACGATAAGTTAGCCCCCATATTGTGAGTCTGGCCAGTGCCTGTTATTAGTCTCACTAACCTCATTTCAAAGCAAAATTTCTTTTCAATCTTGCACCTCCTAACGAAGCTAATTGGCACAATGAGAAAAGGATAATTTCTTGGCCGCCAGTTATGAACTGAGTCTATGGCATGCTAGTTGCTTGGCAGCGGGCCAAGGGAATATTGAAAAGCAAATCAGAGTCCCAGCCAGGCATCGAACCTATGACCTGCGTTACATCGCAACAATGTGGCATTCGGGTCCGTATGTGTACCCTATGGAGCCTCTCCCAGGGTTTTGGGGAACAAGGGAACATGACTAATTTAAACTGGGGAACAGGGGTACTAAGACAAAATATCTCAGGGAACACAAGCAAATTTTTAAAGGGAACAAGGACCCCCCCCCCCCCCGGGGGGG
>BLFK01000498.1:44386-55906 GCA_014634185.1 Astreopora myriophthalma
GGAGGGGTTCACTATGGTATTGGGGTCTGTTCGATTCTACATGCTAATGTAAATTGAGTTATAACACTATATCGGAAGCATCAGGTGCGATGGTGCTTTAATACTCCCATTCTGCAGCATACTTTTGCTGGGATCTCAGAAGTCAACTTACGCATGAAACCTTCCCATTTCTCGAGTTTTCTTTCTTTCTTTCCAGTGATAACAGAGAGTGCCTGAGCCTCGTATATCTATATTGGCCATTCATGTACGCATTATCCGCCGCTACGTTGTTTTCGTTTCCGCTTGTTTCTCGCTTTCCCATAATCCCTTGTACCTTGCCCAAAAAAATCTGAAACCACGGGTACAAGTGGACTTGGGGACGAGGCATACCTCTTAATACTAAACGAATTCAAGGGCCGTACCGTTAGTCACGGACTGCATTGGTGCTTCTCAATCAGGCCGTAGAGCGGTTTTCAAATGACTGCCGAAAGTAATTACGCAATTGCGACCCCAACCACTGAAAAGCAAAACTAATCGCACCTTGAACGCGTGAAGTAGCGTGAAGTTACATGGAATTGCTACGAATTTTGATTGGCTCATTGCGCTGTTTGCGACTGCTGTGATTGGTCAGAATAATTACTTTGGTATTGGTTTTCAGATACCACGCAGTTGTTTACAACCTCTAATTTCATTGGATCCGTTTAGGACGCAGCTCTATTGTTTTTAGGAGTAGGGTTCATTGTTTCTGTTGTTTCTTTGAATGCTCCTATTGTTTTCTGAGCCAATCGCCTGGGCTGTTGTAATAGCAGCCTACTGACCCTTGGTTTTGCGACACTCAATTGAACACTGCTTTATTATATCTCTTGGTCATCGAATCATGCTGGAAAGCACACCATGAAGTCATACGGACCGCTACGATTTAAGGCATCGGGAATCATTTTTACAGCTGCCATAAGCACACCTTTTGCTCCTGACCATTTTGTTCGTCCATCATCGAACACGTGTGTTCGAATGTTCGAACGTTCGTGGTTTGTTTACATGACGCATCACATCATGCATCACCACAGGGAACCCAAGCTAAGACTGCGTAAAGGATTTGTATGGAAATAATGAGCATTTGAAAAAATTATGTGAAAGATGCGAAAGTGTCAATAAAGGAGACTTTACCACTGCAATGTTGTTGTCTGGCGTTTCCATAACCTTCTATGGCATCTCCGGGCGTTTAAATCGCTTAATGCGTTCGACGACTGGAGTAGGAAAACGCAGTTTGTATCAGTTGGAACGACCGGCGTAGAGACTCGCATTTAGCATCCCCCGCAGATTTTGCAGGGGCGAATGACATCACCAACTAAGAAGGAGAGAGAGTTCTTTGCTCGAAGTCAGCACAGGTCGAATTCTGGCAAAACATCAGGTGAGCTGTGTAGCACTGGTTTCAGGGTAAGAAACTGACTCAACCTCGTCCCCAGGGCGCTTTTCCCTGGCTTTGGGTGGGGCCACCCAAAGCCAGGGAAAAGCGCCCTGGGGACGAGGTTGAAACTGACTTTGTAATTCGACCTTAGCGTCAACAATATCGAGCTCAGTGTGGTTTGTAAAATCAACTTTCAGTAATTTGTGCCTGCTCGATCTTTTCGCTGACACTTTTCCATGGTAAGTGAATGTGTTGAATTCGAACTACCGCTGGAAAATATGACTAAAGCTACTTATCAGAACATAAGAAACTGATTACTGATGTGTTTTCTAGGAGGCAGACGCCGAAATTCGACCCGGCAACGATACTAAGTTGTGATAAATTTGTCAACTCAGCTGTTTTGTTCTTGTTGTTGTTGTTGTTTTTTTTTTCCCAGAGGAGATTCAAGACTTATTGCATAAAAGTTACTGTTCTATTATTGACACATGTAAAAAGTAATGTAATGTTTCAGGTCGTTACAATACTACCTCTTACTAACCGAGTTCGAGGGCCGTACTGCAAGTTACGGCTCGCGTTTTTTCCAGTTCCATAACAGTCTCGAATTCTCCCAACCCCTCCTCGTGTTTAGATGAGGCTATGTAAACACGGAAAAAGTCCTCTATTGCTTAAATGTAAGTTGGGTGGCTGTCATATGTATGAGGGAGAGACTGGGAGAGGGGGGTTGAGGTATAATGCCGGATAAAGTAGGGGGTTATGTGATTGTTGCCATTGCTATAGAGGGGGGTTGGGTAATGTATGAAGGACTTTCCATATAATCCCCCCCCCACCCCACCCATGCGCTGATAGATGAAAGCCCCCTTACCTGGCTAGCTCTCCTCCACATAAACACACCCTTAACAACAAATTAACATGGTTATTGTTGATCATAACCAGGCGACCTTTGGAGCTTTCGCGGTGACAATTGTTTTACATTTTCCGCGTTCTTCGAGTGCCCTTTTTGTTCGACCATTGTTCGCTATGGGTGTGTTTAATCATGCTTCGTTCTTTTTTTTCTCACGCACTTCGCACGCGCGTATTCCAGAATAAAGATCAATCAATAAATATGTAAATAAAATCAAGCAAAATAAAATATAGCAATGATGACGAAAAACGTTTCAAGTATTTTCATTTCTTTCCCGGAATAGATATGATATGATGTTCACCATGGCGTGCTAATTAAAATTCCGGCTTTATTCGAACGATAAGGCACAATCTAAGCAGACGAAGAAAATATTTAGATTAATCGGCTACACTTTTCATATCGAACTATGCGTTATTTTAGGCCACACGAACCATGAAGAACAATATCATCAATAAACGGACAAACCTTGAGTGTGGAAGATGGTCCATCCTTTTTTTGTTTTGCTCATCGGTATTCAAGTCGGCTTTGTCAGGGACCAGGGGTTCATCCTTTAAAATGCGACGGATTTTGTACGCGACGGTTGTACCGACGATCACGTACAGTATCAAAAGAGTCTGAAAAATGTTAATATTTACAAACAAATATTAGGATCATGAAATTTAAGAAGTTTACAGGGAAAGAATTATCGGTAATGAGAATACACATGTACCGGCTTTCGTTAATTTTATTAATGAATTCGAATGGCACAGCTAATGTATGAAATAAAACTGGATTTAGCGCACTTAGTTCAGACTAAAACACTTCAGTGCCGAGATTACCTTGCTATTATTTGAGAGTAGCAACAAGGATCTTTTTAGGGTCGCCCCATACCGTCTCAAACTACTGTTTGGTGGATTGATCTAGTTTACCTGGCGTAAAGCGAGACGAGTATGAAGGATATGACATAGCAATAACATAAGTTCATTTTCTTTAATTAGCCCGCCGGTTTTGTCTCGCGCATAATCCGAAAAGTAGTGAAACCAAAGTTAACTTTTCGGGTAAATCTCCTTGCGTGTTCTTCAGATCTATATTGAATGTTCGAAAACATGCGCTAAAGACAAGAAGCAAATACCCAATCTGAAAACTCTCAAATTGTGTTTAACTTTTGCTCCTAATTACACGCACAAAATCTACATGACGCGGCAGAGTATTAAAATCGAATGGACTAACTTGCCTTGTTTATCTCCATGGCTTAGAGAGTCGTCCTCAGAAAGTTTTGCGCGGCTTCAAAACTAACTCGGATGACGATCTACAATCTCTTGAACTGTTGCCAGACTGAGAAGTAAACTTTATGCCGCACGGAAACAATGAGTTAAATATATATCTTGGTAACCGGAACTTTTTTTGAAGTGCTGTGTTAGCAACATATTGTTCTTTGAGAACTCAAGCGTTGCAACAATGCGTTCCGTGATAGTGTTTTAACTTGTCAGAAAGGAACTACTGCCTGAAGAGCATGCAATTTTAGGAACCAAAACAGATTTAATCTTCACTTCTGTGTTGATAAACTCTCTGAGATGTTTAATACAGAACTCGAGCACAGCACTGTTTGCAAAGAGTAGCCGGGTAGACGAAGTTTCCGGTGCCCTGGTTTGGCCTTCGTAGTAAACTGACCTTAATTCAGTGGGTGAATCGGCTAGATGCTGTCCAAACAAATCCAAATGAACAAACGAAGGAACGAACGCTGAATGCCAACGGACGAACGAACGAACAGACGACAAAACAAAGAACGAACCAACGAGTGAATCGAACGGATCGCGGGGCACCTGCTTCGAACAGAAACTACTGGAATATTCACAACTTCTTTGGTGATAATTGCCCAAGCCAGCGTGGGTGACTGGATTTGCAAACGTAACATAGAAATGACCTCTGATAAAATGATGAAACTGTCACCCCCTTATACAGACAAACATGACCATAAACTGACGATTATGTTTAGCAATGTTTTAAGATGTTTTGACTGAAAAAAAAAATGGTATGTTTAACTTTCCCTTCGTGCATAGGTTGTTGCCCCTTGTGTCAGTCGTGGTACCCTGGTTCCAGAGGCCCGTTATCCAAATAATCCTACGGCGCTTCGCGCCGGTGGCGCGGCTTTCGCCGCGATTTTTCGAGTGAAAGGAAAAAATAAACCTCTGGCACCCAGGGTACAGACGCGGTGGTCAACAAAAAGAAACCGTATTGCTCGGATCGCGACTGATGCACAGTCACGCTGTAAATTAAACAAACGTTTAAATTTTTTCAATATTGAGCGACACACCTACAATAATTGGTAAATGTTACTTTATTGTTCAAAAAAATTGATCCTCCTAGTTATCAGCTTTGTCGTTTTTCATTGCTCGCCCTACTCTGTTTATTCATATCAATGAGCTCCCGGCCGTCTCGGAACCGTGAAATTAAGTTCCCAATTAAATTTTTTTGTTACTTTTTTTGTTTCTTTTGTTTTCTCAAGCTTGGCGAGCTCCAAAGTATTAAGATTTTTACCTCATGGTATGACGTAAGTCATGCTATGGGGTTTAGGGTTTGGGGGCGAAATTACATTAAAAATCACCCACTCACTTTGTTAGACATTAATTTATGCATTAAACCTGGATTAAACACTTTTTCTCCCCCTCCCCAACAAGTTTACCTGCGCCAAAAATTCATACCATGAGGTTCCTCTAAGGATCCTTTGATGTAACCTAGTCCTCTGCCCAGTTACGCAAAGTCAAGCAAAGCGCAAAAACTGAGGTGTCTTTTGTCAAGAACTTATTTCTAATGTCATGTACTTGACAGGGGCGGATCCAGGAATTTCTGAAAAGGGGGGGGGGGTGTTCATGTCGCCTGTTATATCTGATCCTAAAACGACCTTCTTACGGTAATACCCTGCACAAAAGTCACGAAATGTACATATTTTTTTCATAACTTGACAAGCAGTCGAATGGTGGACGTGAATCAACTTCGTAAAAACAAAATTTCTTTATTATTTTAGGAAGAATCAAGCAAAAACCCAAACAAATGCTGCTCAAAGGCGGGGGGTGGGGTGCAACCCCCTCAACCCCTCCCCTGGATCTGCCTCTGACTTGATATCGTCCTTCCTTTAACATTCTACAGAGCGTATATGCCCATGGAAAATGTATTTTCAATAAAGAGTTATTATTCTTTCAATTTCCTTCTTGGGCAAACCACCTAGAGTTACTTTGTTCTGATAGTCGGGGCCGACGCTTGCCCCTAACACGGTATCAGGGCTAGTCGTGCTTCAAACAGCTCGTCCCATGCAGGTGTTCTGAATTAACTTTTTGTGTGTTTCTTCCACAGAACTGCTGTAAGTTGAATCGGGGAGTGTATTAATTCGGTTCATTTTCTCTTGCTCCGGATGGAGTACACAATCAATGGAGGATGAAGTTATGAAAATCTATTGCCATATCACATTGCGTGACTTTTTTTTTCCTTGTCAGTACTACTTAACGTCACCGAATATTTGTAGGGTTTAGCCCTTTCGAGCTACCATGATCGTACTTTTGGCCTCAATTGACATTCTTGCAACGTTGTTAACATTCTAGATTTATGTAGCCCTTAGGGAGCGAGGGTCTCTAGGCTCCCGAGAACAAATAATACGATGATGTGGTATTACTAAGGAGTTTATTTTGTTTATTTAACGTGTATTGGACCCGCACATCTATGCATCTAAATGCGTTTAAATTGATGTCATTAATTAACATGCAATAACTTGTACACTTGGGGTGATTCTGTATCTTTCCATCAATGCTTATATCACAATTTGTCGAAGGGGCAATCTCACAAATTCTGAAAAGTCCTGCTATTTCGGTCAAAACTGTCGAAGAATCATTCCTTGTTGTTAACTTTGTTCTTCCCCTCTGAAATATTACTCCTTCAAATTAAAGAGAAATGTAAGAAATAATTATTATTCTTACTATTATTATTATTCTTATTATGAATATTTTGATTTTACTTTTATGTCTGCATTCTTTCTTTATTTGTTTATTTATTCCTTTCCGGAGGAGTCATCCATAGCACATTATATTTGGTCTTTCTTTCTGTCGCTTAGTTCAATACAAAGTAAGCACCAGGGCCAAGGTTAGCGCTAATCCGTGTTGAATACCACGACAACCTACAGGTTTTAATTTAAAATCAGACTTAACCCAGCGTTAGCGCTAACCCTGCTTCGAACAACCTGGCCCAGGAGAACAGAATGAAGTGGATTCCTGAAAAGGTCAAATAAAGGGTTTACTTCAGCCTCTTTTTCAAAGCGAGGACAAGTGAAAATATTTAGGTTGGTTATAATGAGTTTTGCTTTTTATACGAACACAAACGTATTTGGTCTAATTTTCAGGAGAAAGACTTTGCTCTTGGACTCACTCTGAAAAAGAGGCTGATGTAAACTCGGGTATTATTGCCCGTTTAGGCAAAGAACATGCGCAAAGAACGAAATAGTCAGCGTAACCTTTTTTTCAAGCTGAAATAAGTTTGAGACGATACAATGAAGATAGTTCCTCAGCTCAATAGAGATACTGCAAATCTATTGTTTACATACTTTATCCATTGAGGTTTGAAAAGCAAAATTTGTTTCTTTCTTTACGTTATTGGATTTATTCACTAAATTTTTCGCAGCTATGATTTACGCAACCTCGTTCCCAGGGCTTTTCTCCCACCGAGGAGCTAGGGGGCAGCGGAGAAAAGCCCTGGGAACGAGGTTACATAAATGCTAGCTACCAAAAACGTTAGTGAATAAATCCAGTAGTGTCGGTAAAGAAAACCAAATTTTGCGTTTCAAACTTTTTCAACAGATGTTCGGAATTGCTTCCCTGCTGACGCATAATAAGGTAATACGCATTAACCTGGTCGAATATATTCTCAATTGCTTTGCCGCCTATTGAAATCTACAATATCAAATCTCTTCCTTCGGGTTAAACTTTATTACAGTTTTTGGCCTCAAAGATCAGCATGTTGTCAAACTGGTCAAAGCGCCTATTTTGGACGTGAATGGCAGAAAAATGAGGAATGGCTAATAGCTTATTAACCAAACTGATTAAAAACTGAAGAACGGTTTTCAGTCCGTCCCCAGCTTATCATGGGAACGTTTTTCAACAAAACAAAGAAATGGCGGGCAGGTTAGTGGACCGAAACAATCGTCTGGGAATCTATCACGTGATTGGAAACACTACAGAGACGGACAGTGTTTCAGCTCATTGCGTCATTGCTGTAAAAAAAAAAGTTAAATGAATGCGCAAATGTACGCTTACCTTATTACCTGATCACAAACAAAACACGTAACGTGGGAAAACAGAGAAAATGGTTTTTGTGTATTTTTTTCTCCTTTAATGCCCTGTTCAATATTTTCACGTACGTCAGTCATTGCGGAAGAGTATTTTGTTTTTAATTTCTCTTTCTAGCTAACTTTTCTAGCGTTCTCCCCCCCTCCTTTTTTTTAACACAGTGCGTCTTTAAAGCAAGTCCACGGCCTTTTCGGATGTTCGAGTGTGTTTGGTTTTATGACTGGCTGCGACGTTTGACGACCATAAACAGCGAGGAGGTTAATGTATTACCATGGACAACTTCACAAATATTGTTGTTGATTATACGACCACGATTTCAATCCCGTGTTCTGTTCTTAGCTCCGATTCAAAAGGGGAACGCCGGCTTTTCCGTTTTGCTGCAGATCTAATGGTCAACATATCTATTGTTAGCTGAAAACGGATCGGGGGAAAACGTAAAAGTCGTGTATCTTCCTTTTGGTGAATTCGAAAGGGAAGTGGTTTGCCGGTGCATCAGGGTTTTTCCCGGGTGTTACTTCAATTCACCTGGCATTACGTAGGACCGTCCTGTTTACAAACCTCAATATAACACTTTCAGCTTCTTAAGAGAACAAGTCGAGAATTCATGACGTAATTCCCAGGAGATGCAACGTCATTTTACATGTTTCGGCCGTGAAAGGAAAACGTTTTTTTAAGTACTTTATTTTCTATCCTCCTAGACTCTTCCCCATACATCAAAATCCAGTTTTGCGATCTTAGATGGGCACATTTTTTCCTCAATCCTCAAATTTACCGTCGAAAAAAAAAACGGAGATTGCCATAGCAAGCACGCCTTATGATAACTCAGTAGATAACGATAGAAAACGTTAACAATGAATAATAACCACGGAAAGCATTGAACCTAGTCAATAGACCTAGTTTACTTGCTTAGCTCCGTCGAGACGCTGGAAATTTGGAAGAAGAGCTCCCCAAACCGACTGTCGGTAAACTGTCGGCCGACAGTAGACCGACAGCTAACCGACAGGCTACCGACAGATCAATCCCACCGTGCTAACCGACAGGCTACCGACAGATCATAAATACACCACTTCATTCATTGGCATTCATTTACCGGACTGAACATTCACCATCTCCGTAATTTCGAGAATGCAATGTTTCAGCATTCGGCTCCTGTAACTCAGTGGCAGAGCATCCGAACTAGTCATCGGAGGGATTCATAAGTTCGACTCCTGTTAGGAGCACTCAGAGTTTTTTTCCGACTATGAACGAGTCACGATCGACAATTACATCGTTTCTATTCAATTCCTCTCAACTTTAAGACTTGCATGACCGAATCTATTCATCAACTATATTGCATGGGCTTGTTTTTAACTGAGCGCGGTACAATCTTGTCCCTGGAGCCTAAGCGCTTGCGGTCAGCGGGCCTGACTAAATTTGCGTAGGTACTTCATGTTGCGCTGTACTGTGATGGGCTGTTTTACACACGTTAGGCCCAAAATGATCTTGCTTGTTTTTGTTCCAGGGATGCAGAAACTTTCGAATTTTCTGAAAGGTAAATATGATGCTACCATGCTTTTTGCCGAGGGGTGGGAGGCAATTTTCAAGTTAATAAAGGATACTAAGCTGGTCATGACAAGGACTTCTGACGAGTATCTCCACTAAAACAACGCTGATAAAAAAATAAGGTCTGAACAAGCAGAATTCGAAGAAGACTGGAAAGGACTTTTCTTTTAGCATCAGCGATATGTCAGCGGCTCTTATCTTAACACGTGCGCTAAACGTTTTAATTCAAGACAACGCTGCGCAACAAGGGAATAATGGCGGATTGAAACAGCAGACAGGAGCAAATTTTCCGTAGTTTGCTGTAAAATAAGAGAGGTGCCGATATTCTTACTACAGCCATAAGAAAAGAAATTGGCTGCATTTATTCAAGGGAGTGGAAAGAAAGTAATCGGTGAACGTTAATGCTATTTTCCCCTGAAGTGTGTATTGTGTGCTGCCTGTGATTTCGAGTTGAATTGTACAGCTTCTCATTTCTGGGAAGAGTGACCCAAATTACGAACTGAATATAGTCGCGATGTTCCATAAAGGCGGTCCTGGGAAACAACGAGGCTTCGGGTTTGGAGGTTTTGCACTAGCAGCTAAGAAGGATGATCCTTTACCCAGCAATTTGGGAAGAGGAATCCCTGTTAATAAGCCAAGTGGAAATGCCAAGAAACCGCAGTCTCACCTGAATTCGCAAAAAGGAGTTTCTTCATTTCCTCTTCCAGGAGCCAGGAAACCGTGAGTTTAATGTAACTGTGTTTTTGGAAAGGTAGCAGTTAATGTTCTGATTTGGCTTGAATTTAAGTGATATTTTAGGATAAAATTAAAGTTAATGTTAGCAAGCAACAACCTTTGAGCCCCAGGCTCCAGCATTCTTTCATCAATCGGGTGACTTGCCTTTTTTGGGCAGAACATATTCTCACATATAATTGGCGTGTATTTTCACTGTTTTCCTGTTGAAAGTTTCGGAGTTATCACCTGACGAGTTTGCCCTCCCACCCTCCCAGTTGTTTGTTGCTTTCATAGTTAAACAGTATTGTCTCATTTTGTAAATGTTATCCTGATTTTACCTTCAGAAGTCTTTAATAAAATAGGGCAGGGAAGTGCTGTCTTCAGCACCCCTTCAGCCCTGTGCTGAAGCCCCGTCAGCGAGGGCAGCATGTTGTTCTGCTGCTGGACTGGTTAACTTGGCCCAGGACATTATGCCAGCTACACCATGCCTGCCTTGTAGCACAGGCATGAGGCACCCCCTTGGCAAGGTAACAGGTGCCAAGGCCCCTCAAATGGTCCTTCCGGTCGGTGTTTGATCCAAGCCTTGCCAGTACATTGTTTGTGCATTCTCAAGTGTGTGCAATAACAGTAAACAATGCAATTGTTTAATTCTTCAGAATCTTTGTGGACAGTGATAACGAAGATGATGAAACTAAGTTCGTTGATGATGATGATGAAGGTGAAGTCATGACATCCAAGCAGCAAATCAAGGATGATAGTGATGATGAAGAAGATGAGCTGGATAAATTTATGGCCGGAATTGAGGTAGATCCATCATGCATCCTGGTATAGATGCACTATAGACATACTTTCTAACCTCCCCTCTCCTCCCCCCCCCCCCCCCCCTTTATGGATTATAGCTTCCACTACTTTTTAAATCTGACTAGTAGGAATCAGGTATGGATTACTATTCTTGGCGACCTGTTTCCCTGATCAGTGGGAATATGGCACTATTTCTGCACAAGGCCCCTAGGAATCTGCTAAACATTGCAAAGTTGATCGGTAGGAATCCGTTTTTTCTATAATATTAATTGGTAGGAATCAGTTTTTCTCCATAAAATTGATATAGGAATCAGCTCGTCCATTTTTTTTTTGGGGGGGGGGGGGGGGGTTGGAGTTTGCATAATAAATGGCTTTCCCAATTGCTTGGGCAATGATGCAAGAGGAGGGGGAAGGGCGAGCTGGTCACTTCCTTGAAACAACTTATGAACATTTCAAAGCTTGGGAGGTTTAATCTAATGCAAAGCTATAAAAGAAAAGGAAGAATTATATCACATGTAACTTTTCTAAACACCTGAACTTAAAATTAATTTAGTGAAGCATGACAGCGATGCTTCAGTACATTTAAATTCAGAGAGTGAAAGAAGTCAGTTATTAGCTCTCCATTTGATTAAGGGCAAAAGAAGTGTTAGCTTCAGTCCTGTCTACTGTACCAGCCTTAGCTTTAACAAAATTATTGTAGTTAAAAGTAGGTTGGATTTCTGTAATCCAGAATTGTTCACAGAAGAATTAGATGATTGCTTGCTTGCCAAAGTGGAGCCAAAGTGAGTTCATGGCCAAATCGTCACTTACACGTATGTCTTCTTTCCATAGGCCTGTTATTTTTTTGTTTGGAGGGGGGGGGGGGG
>BLFK01000498.1:58715-63715 GCA_014634185.1 Astreopora myriophthalma
TCCCATGATGTCCAAGAATTAAGAAGGAAATTAGCATTAAAGGTATAACGAGAAATCGGAACAGTGTTTGGCACGTAGATTTGTTTGTTACCGTTAAGTTAGCAACAAACACGTTAACTTTTTTTCGTTGTGCATTGTAAGTTTCAAGTCATCCACTTTTGGAATTTGGTCAACGGTTTCAATTTGCTAGCAATAGTTGTTAAAACTGTACAAACCGATGCTTCAACTAACCGTGTAGAGACCGTTTAAAACTTTCTTTTTGTTTTTTTTTTTTTGTGTCCCTTGTGTATGTTTTTCTGCTTTCTGTCACAAATGCAAAACAAAGGACAGAAGGTCACTTACTGCTTCCATGTTTTGTGGAAAGTATCTAAATGTTGTAATCATGCAGTCTTTTTTTTGTAATGGAATCGCTTGCTCTGTTTTGCAACTTGTCTCAGCGACACACAACTTCCAAACTGAAAAGCCCCTTTAGTAGCCTTGGAGAAATCATTGTGAGCATTTAAAACAGGTTTTTAACAAATCATAGTTCTTGAGTTTATAATGCTCCTTTTTCAGAAATGGCCCCTGTTTTCATTATTTATTTTGTGATTGCATTCAAATTTTCTTCTTGCCTTGTTCATAAGCCCAATAATTATTTTACCTTTAACAAAGCAAGGAGAGCTAATTTCAAGGCAAAAGAAAATAACACAGGGACGTTTTAGCAAAGAAAGTCGCCGCAAATTTGTGTGTTCATTACTGAAAGAAATTTTGCAAACGTGAAAAACGCCAAATGAATTGTGCTTTTGTGTCAGTGGAATGGTGACTTACGTTGCTCCTATCATTGATTGACAGGTGTCAGGAGCTTTGCCCGTGCGGCCGTCTATCAGTTTTGCACATTTTGGGTTTGATGAACAGCTCATGGGAGCGATAAGAAAGTTAGAGTACACACAACCGACACCCATCCAGTGCCAGGTATTGTACACAGATGTGTACTCGCACAGTACTGTATCAACTTGTAAGTGATAAATGGCTTGGGAACGCATTAATAAATATCGTGGTTGTTATGGAGTGGGAACCAGATCTAATTGTCCTAACAAAATTCTAACAGATTCGACTATCTGCTTAGGACATTAGTTCTCAGAGGGCTATCTGTAAGCCCAACAAAAACCCCCTGGGATTTTGCGGCTTTTTTAGTAGTCTGGTGGTGCCAAAGTCTCAAACGAAATTGGAATCATGTTCGTGAAAGTCCTTGGAAAGCCCTTGAAGTTTCAGTCCAAGAAAGAATACGAACCCTTTCATATCATAGTATACGTGTACACTGTTAAATAAACGAGCAGGAGTGTTTATCGGATTTTAAACCACGAGGCGAAGCCTCCAAAACATTCCACAAAGAGCGTGCCCCTCAGGAGTCCGAAAAATGGTTCAAATTGTTAGGGGAAAATATTAGCATACAAGAAAAACAAGCTATGCCTTACTAGTATTTTGTTAGAGAATACTCTATCTAAAAAATACTGACGAGGAGTGTTTTATCGGGTTTTAAAGCTCATGCGCGTGACGTTTTATCAGTGACTTGATAGGCTGTTAGGCTCATGAATTATTTATGCTTTGAATAATTTAAGGCTGTTCCAGTTGCCCTGAGCGGTCGCGACATCATCGGCATTGCTAAGACAGGGTCCGGTAAAACGGCAGCGTTCCTGTGGCCCGCGCTAGTGCACGTCATGGATCAACCAGAGCTGGAGCCTGGAGATGGGCCCATTGCATTGATCTGTGCGCCCACTAGAGAACTTTGTCAGCAGATCTTTGTCGAGGCGCGTCGGTTCGGCAAAGTTTATAACATTCACGCCGTGGCTGTGTTCGGCGGTGGAAACAAGTATGAACAATCCAAGGCTCTTCAAGAAGGCGCAGAAATTGTTGTTGCTACTCCGGTAAGAAAGTGAGCAAGCAAATGGTGGATATGATGCGTAAGGGACATTGCTAAGCGCGAGAGAAGCCTCAGCCTTGCATTGAAATGGTTTCCCAAATGTCATCCAACCCTTTGTGTTGGGAAGAAATGTTTCAAAGTTTAGCCACCCTGGCTAACACAGCTCGTGCACGTTGTTGAACGAAAACGTTTCATCGTTTAGCCGTTGCGTAAGAGTCGCTCCCTCTTTATAACAAAATCTTGAATACCTTACTGTACGTCAGCAGCGTGCACCCATCGGCAAATAGTAAGTGGTTAACTAACCACGGACAACGCGGCTTGCTTCAGTTATGTTGTTAAATTGTTGGGATGTAAATTGAAGGGAGGGGCGGAAAAGGTCGTCATGTTTTGCTCAAAAGCAGTGGCATTTCTGTATTTGAACTTCAGTTTCTTAGAAAAGACGTTAACCGTTTTCTCGAAAAAATGGCCGTAAAAAGTTGGAATAAGCCATGAACAGTCGAGCGGAGGCAGTTGCGAGACGAGCGCTCAGCGCGAGTCACACACGAGGGGAGGAGCTCCTTTTGCGAGCGAGTCGCGCTCCGCATTCGCCACACAGTCGTCTCCGCTCGCCTGAGAAACGCAAAAAGAACGCCTGTTCTGCAAGCTAAGGCGCGCTAGGACGTTAGAACTGTTTTCAGTTAATTGTCGAAAGTATTGGTTTACATAACTGCTCTTGGCGATTGGGTTGAAATTCGGGCCACTTTCTCAGCCAATCAGAGTCAACAGCAAAACTACCACATGACTACTACGTTGCTAGAAGCGTTGTCAGTGTAAACTTTGAGCGCGATCCATTGGGGCAAAAGTGTCGGAATTTTCGGTTCAGAATCAAATGGAACAGTAATTTCCGGAACCACCGGTGTTCGTTTCGAAAATTTTGGACAACCTGTCGAGGTTGCCCATTATCGTGAAGTGCTGGGATTACTGGAAATTTTCTATCCCATTTGGCATTTCATTTTGGTGAAACGGTTATCCTAAGCGATAGCGCGATCCGTTTGGCCGAAATTTCTGGGAAACTCGTCCGGAGCGGGTATGGAACGAGAGCGGTTCGCTCAAGTGGAAATTACCGTTCCATTCGCCAAACAAAATTTTGGGAAATTCTAACCAGAAATTTTGACTAAATGGATCGCCCCTTTGCGTAAACCTTGCTACTCCATACTCCTAGGGTCGCCTGATAGATCACGTGAAGGCAAAAAGCACAAATCTTCGAAGAGTAACCTATCTGGTGTTCGATGAAGCTGACAGAATGTTTGACATGGGTTTTGGTACGTATAACACGTCTTGGATTAGTGGTTTAATTAACTTAGCAAGTGCGTACCATGAAGTTCGTATAGTAGACTGTCAAGTTTCTCAAGTATTAAGCGGGAAAATTGTATGGGCTGTTTTTTTGGGCGAAGGAACATCCTAGCACTAGGAAGATCGTAGAAGACGGCACAGCTTTTCGTTTGGTGTAAGGGTAAAGTTCATGTTTTCAAGCTCGTAAACTTTCCGTTAAATTAATTGGAAAAATGAGTCAGAAAAACGCTGCGGTCATGTATTTTCTTAAATGGCCTGTGTCACCGTTGAGGAGGAAAGATTGCGTGACGAGCCAAAAGGATGTCTGCAAAGCAGGCTTCTGTGTAACGAGATTTATAGCCAAACTCAGCTACTTTGAACTGGCATCCAAATCAAGCGAAACGTAAAAATAACTGCTTAAAACGTCGAGGAAGGTTTTAATAAAACCGGAAATACAAAGGGAGGTAGGAATGGGAAACACCGAAGTTGATAAAAACGGATTTCAATGGGAGTTTTTGACTGAAAACCTTTCTGCCTAACAGTTTTTCAAAGTTCATCTCTGTTGTTTGTAACTTTCATTATGTACGGTCGGGAGAGATTTTTTGTCCCGAAGCTTTGATTTTGTTGTTTAAAAGTAATTTGTTGGTTAACGTTGAATAATTTGCAAAACTAAAAAAAGTGGACTGCACTGCCGCGAGACAGACCCCTTACCCTAGCTTACCCTAGTTCAAGTCTGCCTAGCAAAGGTAGTTTATAGTGGCCTGGGTCCTCGTATCTTTCAGCTTGGAAGATCCACGCAAAGTGAATACTAGTTATGCAATGCTTTCGAGTGGTATACCGTGAACTATCCCACGAGTGACTTGATTTTTCTTAGTATACACACGAGCCTTTAGGCGAGTGTGTACACAAAGAAAAATCAAGTCACGAGTGGGATATTCACGGTATACCACGAGAAAGCTTTGCATAACTAATTTATCCCATGCCACTCATTGAATTAGCACAAAACGTCACTCTTCAATGCTTTAACAGCAAATACAATCAGTTAAAAGATATTCAACAGAATGGCAACGTTTCTTGAAAGTACATAATTTTGATTAGAAAATAAAAATATATAAATAGGTACTGCTCATTAAATGTATAAAAGCCTTTGTAGGCCGCAAGGAAAGCCGGAATTTTTTCGTGGAATACTACCCGTTACATACCGCAGAATATGCAACGGGTTTGTAGCTTTCTCATTGACTGTATTCTCTATGACATGGGATAAATAAGGATACGTCATCTAGAGCAGTTTTCACATGAGCGTCGAAAGTAATGACGGGAGTGCTTTGGTTCTGGTTTTGGCTCGCTCTGTCACTGGATTAAAAAACTCGTGCGAACTTTTCGACCAATCAGATGCAAAACTAAAACCAGTTGCGGCCGCGTCACTCTCGTTTTCCCGCGCTTGATGCCGGCTGCAATTGCTTGCTTTGCGTTCTGATTGGCTACTAAAATCAATTCGTGAACTACCTCGAGTTGCGATTGGTTGAAGGGTGTATTTCCTTCAGAACGTGGTTGGCTCTGTAATTAGTTTGGTTTTGTTTTTACGACACTCGATTGAAAACCGCTCTATATTATCTTGGATATTAGAACCTCCGTCATTGTTGCAGAGTCTGGTTGAGAGGGTTGCGAATGAAATTTTCTTTCCATGTCTCGATACTCAATTTTCAACTGCTTCCTAGCTTCAACTGGATGATCTCAACAGACCCTTTTTCGTGTTCCCATGGCTGGACTGGAACGAGCATGCAGTGGA
>BLFK01000498.1:68715-76052 GCA_014634185.1 Astreopora myriophthalma
GAAATTTGGCACTCTGACGCAATCATATATAAGGCCTATTTGATAGATTTGGATATTGAAGACTTCTCTAGGCAAAACGACTTGTTACATTCACTGGCTTGTTACAATGAAAATTTATATCATGCTTCTGCTCTTCGTAGAAGTGGCCAAAAGTTCGCTTAACGGGCTGTCACACTGCGAATGTTTGATTTTCAAACATGTTTGATGGACAGTTAGATCACGTTTTTACGTCTAGTTGCAACCGACGGTATTCCGAACACATGGGCTTTTAGAACGCGTAATTCCATTTGTTCTATTAATCCGAAACCGGAAAAGGAATAGACATTGACTCTCAAAAGAATACGCCCCGTATTTTACGCACTCATTTTACCAAATAATCAAAGGCTGTGCTAGACCAGTGAGCTCTCTGTAGCCGTCACTGCTGTAACGTGTTACAAACACGAAAACAATGATAAGAAAGGTCGTGCAATGTGAAGTGCATGATCACACCGTTTGAACCGAAAATTGAACGAACTTTCAGTTTGTGTGGTAAAATGTATGCGGGTTTATGTCGTCTAACGGGTTTTCTTTGTCGTTCTTGTTCTTGTCCAGGGGAGAAGGGCGTGGCGTATACTCTGATAACCCCATCCGACCAGAACTTTGCGGGAGATCTCGTGAGGAATTTGGTGAGTTATGCCACGTTTGCTTTCAATATCACTAATCAGTAAAAACAAACTTGATTTCCTTATTTCATCCTGTGAAACGTGCGCAAGTAGACCTTTCCCGCGTTTCTGTCTGTCTCCCACGGTAACTTATGAAACGAGGCTGGGGTGGATAACATTCAAAATGGCTGGAGCAAACATTTTCCCGCCACTTCCAATTTTATGCACCACAGCCTCGTTTTATAACTCACCGTGGGGGGCTGGGAGGTATGGAGGAAAGTGAATTTAGTTCAGCACTGAGCAAGTGGTACTCACGATAAATTTTGATTTTCCCTCCTCCACAGGAAGGGGCCAATCAGGTGGTACCGGAAGCTCTAATGGAAATGGCCATGAAGGTAACAAAAGAATTAAAGAATAAATTTAGCGTTTCCTCCAGGTGACTGAAAAAAAATTAGTTCACTTGTAACTTAGCCCCGTTTAGCTTTCTTCAAATGGTATCCATCAGAACGATATCAAAATATCAATAACAATAACTGTTTGACATAACTATCATTGGCTAATTCTCATTAGCCAATGATAGTGCTCATTGGCTAATTCTTATTTCCCAGTCTCCTCTTTCTTTCATTTTACCCCTTCGTAATTTAGCGGGACCCTGCAAACAGAGTTTTCTCGTTTGCTTGTCGTTTGTTTTCTTCGTATTAAAGCAATAATCAGTCTGCTGTAGGCCCTTTGGAGGACCTTGTCACATCCAATTCAGCAGCGCCATGGAGGGACTCAGCGCCAGCGAGTCATGATGAAAACCGGAGAAGTGTTACGAAGCGACTTTTTTTTCAAAGCGAGTAATATGAGAAATACATGAAAGAGATATTATGCATCTTCAACTGGGAACTCGGAAAAAATCCGAGCCCCGGATGGACTTTATTTTCCTCTTTGAAATAGATACATAATAGAGACCTTAAGATACCCCGAAATCTGTGTACCGCTGCGGGTAGCGTCTCGGTAAACACAAGAACTTACCCGTTTGTCCATGTCTTTAACTCGTGCTTCATCTACTGGTGAACTGTTGTCTGCCGCGGGAAAATTGCTGGGTCTCCCGTCAAGATCAGTGACGTCCTGGCAAAACGAAGAGGAAAAGAAAATGGCGCTACCCGTTACCCGTACACCGATTTCGAGGTATCTTATGGTCTCTAATGACTTTCCAGCGCCTCTTGGTTACAGTGGCGGTGGAACGCCTGTGTCCCAGTGCCAGAGTAAACAAAGGATATCCAGGCACGTGACGAGGTCCTCTAAAGTGAAGTACTTTATTTATGTTCGGTGATATTTAAAGCTTCAATCTTGTGGGTTAATTAACAATTCAAATAGACAGAACAACCTGGAAGGTTGCGTGGTGGAGTTGAATTCGGGCCACCGAAGACGAGCGGTATTTGAAGCCGAAACATCCGCATGCATTTCCAGCGCCCTGGCCACTTGGCCACACCACTTCCTAAACGTTTTCTCGTTTTTCCTTTGTTTGCAGAATGCTTGGTTTCGTAAGTCTCGATTCCGACACGGTAAGGGAAAGGCGAGTGGTCGAGAAGGAAGACCGCGCATGCGAGAAAGGCCTGGTTTGGGAATGCAAGGATCCTCGGTCAGTACGTTTTTTCTGGTAACGCTTAAAAGGTGATGCTGTGGAAACGATTGTTTGAAAGCAATTGAGGCTCGCTGGACGATCGTTTGGAAACCACTTTGTTACTGTAGTGTGTAGTTTATGGAACAAGTTAGCTTTCAGAATCCAGAAATGCCCATTCAAGTCAGCTTATACTTAGGAGCTTTGGACTCCTTCACGGTATCTTCATTATGTATTACTATCCAACAATTGACCCCACACGACAACAAGCGCGCGAGCGGCGAGCGTATTGACCTGGTAAGGTTTCCTCTATCAACGCCATTCTTTAGATATTTTCTGACGGTTCTGAAGACTTTGTATCCCAAAACAGACGGTCAAACAAAAATTAACGCTGCGAGAAATTTTGAGGCGGAAGTTTTGTTTGTTTGTTTTGTTGTTGTTGTTTTTGTCTGTGTTCATTTGAGTACGGACGGCTTGGACCCACTACTGTCGTCTTTCGGTTTTTCCTCTACCAACCAACCCTTAGTTTACCCTTCTGCCCACCCTCCCCCCTCTACAAGTCCTAGTTCTCCTTTCCTCTATCCGGGCTCAATACCGACAAGTCAATGGCTTTAACTGAAGGGCCCCGTTAAGTCAATACTTTGATTGTTTTTGCACAGGATGCCCATGTCAGTGACACTAGGGGATCACAGTACTCCACTTCAGATTTGTCGCCTTCGTACTCGTCTTCAGTATCGTCGTCGTCGTCGTCTTCGTCAAGGTCGTATCCGTCGTCGTCATCGTCCGGCGGAGTGTTCGGTTCTACAGCCAGAAACGATCGAACGTCGGCTCTAAAAGCTGCTTTCCAGGTATGTAGGAACAAATTACGCTCTATTGTCCCCGCTAGATGTTGCATCAACATCTTTCGGCAATGTCCCTTTGCGTTAGCCCACCTCGATTTTTATGGAGACACTTGCAAATGCTGATACAAGGACTGCACGTGCCAAGTCTAAAATTCCCTTGTGCGGTTAACAAAGGAAATCGGCCAATTCGCGCAAGTTTTGAATTCGACGGATTACCCCTTGCTTGTGGAATATTGTGGCTATTTTGGGAAGGGCCTACATCACTATTAAACTGCGACCCGCAGGGTTGAGGGCAACCGTGGTACCGCTTTTTAGGCTCGAAGTTACTGAACTAACTTACCGAAAATATCTTAAGATTGAACCACCGTGAACGCCGATTTGACATATTTCTATTTGCGATGTTCTTGTTTTATCTTCACTCGCTAGGCCCAGTACAAGTCTCACTTTTGCGCAGCGTCGTCGTCCAGTTCAAACAAATGGGACGCTACCAGTCACCACAGCACGGCCAAACCACCTGACCGACCCAAGCCTGCCAAACCGCCGGTCAAGAAATCACGTTGGGATCCCGTGCAATGAATAAGTCTGAGAAAAAGAAACATTGTAAAGTTCTCAAAGTAACGAACTAACGAACCTCACATCCCCTCCGTTAAAGAATCTCTAGCGACCTCCCGCGCCCCCGACCTCCCCTCCCCCAATGCAAGGGGGAAGTTGAGTTCTCAGGCCCCGTTCAGTTACAAGTACAGCTACCGTAGCACAAGGGTAAAAAATAGCTGAGGTTAAAAGCAAAGTGTCAAAGATACGGCTACTCCACCACTCGAAATAATGTTCCCGGGTAGCGAGGCGAGCTGTCCCTAGCACAACGCTGGTTACCCAGACGCTAGGGTAACTCTAGCTAACCTTAACTAAGCTAACCCTTCCTGGTTATAAACAGGGCCTTACTGTTTCAAACTGCGAAAGAAACGGTTTGGGCAAAGATGTGTCTTTGAGTCACTTTGAAGGACTAGACGATTGTATTTTACTCTTCGCTCCTCGATGAAAAGCGACAACCTGAAGGCAACCGACCAATGATGGCATCGAAGTCCAATGTGTTACTCAGAAACTCACCTCACTCAGCTGTAGTGTCCTTGTAGGACTCTTACATGGAGGAGAATAAGCTTTTTATCTGGACTAGAAGGATATTAATCCGCGAACCGACGTAGATCATTCGAAACCCGAACAACGGTGATCAAAAATTGTACATGCTGTCAGGGTAGAAATTTGGATTAGCGCAAAACTCACTCACTCCGTCTCAATAAAGTATCAAAAGGGAACGTTATAGTATGCCTCGTTCTATGTGAAGTCTGCTTTAATTGTCCGCAATGCTGAATCTCACTCAGCACTAATAGTTCTTTTATTGGCTCGGCTGATTCTTTGACTCGATCTCAACCTCATTCCCAGGGTCTCTGTTCTTCGCATATTTGGGAGCCATAGCGGACATTAGAAGAGACCGTGGGAACGAGGTTGACTCGAGCTTTTAAAAAACAATTGAAAGGCAACTATTCCTCGACAAACCTTTGGTGTTCTATGAGACTTTGCGCGTCCCTCACTCCCTGATCACTTCCCTGATCTTTAGAACGTTTTTAGCTTTGAAAATCAGACGACGAGCAAATGATTGGGCCATTTCCGAGATACCTAGAACCTCATATCACAATGACGCTTGGGTGAAAGGCTGGGTACCTTACTTTGAAGAAGAGGACAAGGTAAGTTCGTAAATGTAAGTAAGTCTTGGGGTCTTTTCGCGCACTGGCCAGAGATTCTCTTTCCTTGTGTGGGCCCACTTCTACTCTAGGCTTAAAATACCCATGTCATGAATTTTTTTTTCCTATTTGAAAGTCCATATAAAAAAATGAACTTCTGCGAAAGAATTTTTCGATTCGAACAAAACGCGAATTTTCTACGATTTTTTAAAAGCGTTCAAATTGCCCGCCATCTTAGCACACCACTTCTCTCGACTTAGGATGTAGATTAAGGAACACGTGATAACAACAACGCTATAAGGATTTTTGTAGGATTGATGCGTAAAAATGCCTGAAAGATTCGTTGCCGCTCGATGTAACAACACGGCGGATCCTGAAAAGGAATCGATACTTTGGCGTTGAGCACTTAATTCTAAAGACCCACGCCAACATGCGTTCCTTTATCTACGTCACAGCGAGCCCATGAAACCCTGACCAGCGGAAGGGGTGTACCAAATAAAAGTAGGATTAAAAAAATCGTAGAAAATTCGCGTTTCATTCGAATCAAAAAATTCTTTCGCAGAAGTTCATTTTTTAACATGGACTTTGCAATAGGAAAATAAAACTTTTCATGACATGGGCACTTTAACGTGCAGATGGATTTCGATTTTTTTGGCGCTATAAATAGGCCAATTTCCATATATTAAAATTCTGTCTTAGATAAAAGGCATCATCTCGAGGCCCCGTGGAAAAAAGACTCGTAAAAATAGTTACTTTATTCCACAAAGGCTCGAAGTCATCCTTATTGTTTGACGTTTTAGAGCGGTTTTCAATTGAGTGTCGCAAAACCAATACCAAAGTAATTACTCTGACCAATCACAGCAGGTGCAAACAGCGCAATGAGCCAATCAGATTTGTAGCAATTCCATGTAACTTGCTCAAAGCGCGGGAAAAATCGCGCGCGAAAGTCGCGATTGGTTTTGGTTTTCCTTCTCATTGGTTGATAAACTGGCGGGAGATTTTTAAGCCAATCACAAAGCGTAGCAATCGCAATAGCGTAATTACTTTCGACAGTCATTTGAAAACCGCTCTATTAAAGTATCGAAATTGGCCTATTACACTTTGATAGTTAATTTTTGGAAATGGTCCACTGTGGACTGCATTGCTTGTAAAGCCTATTCACTCACGTAACCATTGACCGGTGTTTTTAACCGAAGCAAAATATGTTTGAACACGAGATTAATTTGGGACACCAAGATGGGGGCAGTTTCCCAGTCAGTTTAAGCTGGTGACACACGGTTCTACATTGAGCAATACTTTGCTCAAGAAATGTTAAACGATGTTGCAGCAACTTGAACGGAATAGAGCTTGTCTGTATTTTCGTTCAATTCAGTGCGTCATAGGTCTAACAACAACACTTTGAGTTGCCCGCTTCAACACGACGATAGGACACGCTGTTCAGCATTTGTTTTGCAAGAAGCTAACATTTGTTGATCAACAAATGATGAACCATTTGTCACCCGGCCTTATGAATACCAACATGGCTGTTGTGACGTCATGTGCAAGTTGGTTATAATTAGGTGTAGTCCACCACTGGGTTGGCACGCCAAAACAGGAGTAGATGGAGGTATTTTTGGAACGATACTTCACGCGCTAAAAAAGGACAGACACGCACGTTCATCCAATTCATCCAATGAAATGGCCCAGCATGACAGCGTTTGACAGCCGCTCATTTTTTTATGCCACGCATTTCTTGCACAGATCGAGGAGAGCGCTTGCAACCACTTTTCACGTAATATATCAAATTTCACAAGATATCCAAACACCGAGAGGCGAGTTTTTTAACCGAATTCGAGGTGCTTGGATACTTCACAGTCGTGAGTTCTTTTGTTTTGGGCTCATGAATTATTAATGACTTTGAGAAGCGAATTTCAGAAACTAAAAATAACCTTATCTACTCTTGTGCTGCTTATGGGCTTCTGGTGTAGTGGACCATTTCAGTTTAATCTTGATGGCGTTGAGTTTAAACCTTGCTTATGGGTGGAAGTGCGTCAGGCTGGCCATGGTCTTGTTTTGATACAAACCTCTCTGCTTGTAGGCGGACTAGTTTGTACATTTAAGCAATAGACCACACTAAAGGCCACACTAAAGGCATACAAAGCACGCGGGATATTGGAGGAATGTGTAAATCCCCCGAATGCAGCTCGTGATTAGTTTTATGAATCCTTGGAGAGTTTTCCAACATCCCAAGTGGTTTATCATGTCTATAAACCTTACAAATGTGTGAACTGTTGCTTTTATAAAATAATTGAGAAGGCAAAATCATAGCTAGTTGACCAATTAAAGCGTGCGAATTTTTGGTATTCTTATAAATTAGAACAATGCGTCATTTAGACAAGGTACGTTTTTTATTGGGGGGGGTGGTGGGCTGGGGTATTTTAGAATCTTTTTGCGAAAAAAGTCGTAGTCCTCCCACGTCCTGGAATGGATTAATGCATGGCATTAAAAAATACCCAAACAAAAACATCTGACT